>JAWWLR010000034.1:42270142-42280966 GCA_035041075.1 Acraspis erinacei
TTGTATAAAGTTAAGTTTATTTGTTTTTTGCATGCTTCAAGCTTCAGATGCGGGGTAATAACTTGGCTGTAGATGCACGCTCCTCTTACATTGCCTATGCATACTTTCAATATTTTCTAGACTATGGGTCTATGTTGTCTTGCCCTTCCTCAGACAGTCGAGCAAGAATATCTTCGAGGGCTGGCAATGAAACTCCTAATGAATTGGGCCACAGGATAGGACTAGACACACTAGGAGGCGAAGCTTTGAATGAAAATGCAGCACTTGCTAGGCAGGTTGTGACCATGGATACGGAAATGTACTGGGAAATGAACTATCACGAAGCTGCCATTTTTTTAGAAGTGAGTTCAATATATATGAATCCAAAACATCTCACAATAGTCGTAAATGAAATTAATCACTTCTCTCCTCAGCTGTTGCTAATAAGAAACGATTAGGTATATCAGTGTATAAAAATATAATTGTTCTAATTAAATTGTTTTTCTTACTCATAGATATATTCTAGAAAAACGTATTGTTTAAAAAAATAAATAGTCTATTTTTATTAAAAACAATCAAGTTTTTACAATTCAATTTAGGAAGGAAGAAACAATGAAAAATTCGATTCACACCCGAGGCATCCTGAGGATTTACCAGCTTATTTGCTGGTTCACAATGGGTGGTACTATGGCCTGGATTTGTTAACATCTTTACTCTTGCTAGCCTTAGCATTCGTCGAAGAACCAGCAGTTCCTCTGTTTAAGGTACTGAATAAAAAACCGAAATACTTGCTATTCAAATTTGAAAATTATATTTAAATTGTGTCTATGTGTAATCCAATTATTTTTTCAGTTACCAGTCTGGGCACATGGAACAATAGAGCTTCTAGCTCTGACCACAATTGGCGTCGAATTGACTTTAAAATTAAGATGGATCGGGTGGGGAACAATGTTGAAACATAAACGGACAATGCTAAAGGTAACTTTTATCTCGTTTTTTTTCTTGTTGACAAAATCGTTAAAGAAAAAATGTAATCATTCACAAAATATTGTCTGGGATGCTTCAGTGAACTTTTATTCTGTAAAAATGATTTATTATGCAAGTGCTTTGGATGTGTAGTTATTTGACTACCAGACTAATCCGGTGCAAATCTTGTGATTACGTATGTAAAGAGCTATTGAACCACTTAGGCCGATAACGCACGTTAACCCACATGCTTATTCAAACAATACTGCGTATGGAGGATTAAAAAACGAATAATAAATGCAGGATATTAGTGGAAATTTATCGAAGATATATTACATGATGTGTTGTTGCATTCTTGTACCTAATTTACCCTAACAATGTTCATTTTAGTGTCGTCCTGTAGTAGTTTTCAATGTTCTATTTTTTTATTCCTTTGAGGCACAAATAAAAAAATAAAATGTATTATTTTGCAGTGTATTACGTTGGTGATTATGTTTATGGAGGCCTTGACAATCTTGGTTCGGCAGTCTTCGCATTTTCGAGTGACTCGGGCGCTGAGGCCAATTTTTCTTGTGGACACAAAATACTGCGGAGGTGTGCGAAGATTCATTCGACAAATCTTGTTTACCCTACCACCGATTTTGGACATGCTGGGACTTCTCCTCTTTTTTATAACGACCTACATGGTTCTTGGGTATTATATGTTCAACGAAATGAATACTCATTTTGCTACTCTGCAAGACAGCTTTGTCAGTCTCTTTGTTCTACTGACGACGGCCAAGTAAGTTCATTTCATGTGGAAATCAGTGGTCAAAAAGTAAGGGAATCAAACGTGACCAAATATTTCTACCCCCCTCTTACTTTACGTGATTTTTTGTTTCCAGAAATGTTTTGCTATTTATTTTCAGTAGAATTAGGCGGGGTGTCCGAAAACTTAATTTTCAAAATTCCCTTATTTTTCCTTGAGCATTAATATTCAAATACGAGCATTTTTATCTTGAAATACTTTTAACATAGGAGCTTTCATAAACGGAATAAAATAGTATTTCAGATACAAAAAGTGTCCGCAAAAATAAGTGTGAATTCGCCCATTTGTGCGCCCTCGAATTCGGGCTTCCAATCTTTACTAAAAGTTAGTTTATCATGAGGCATTGATTCTCTGAAAGTTTTAGGTTGGTCTGCCTTTTTGTTTTCGAGATTTAAGGGGCCAAATTTGTCACTTTGTCCTGTCTGTAGGTGGATTGTTAGAATTGTTGTAGGTCAATTATTTCAAATCTATGACTAATAGGGAAAAGTGTTTTAGATAAAGGTTAAAGATCCAAGTTAAAGGTCTCCTTTCTTAAGTTGCTAATCAAATTTAAGAAATATTTGGTGTAGAATGAAACCCTCTTCCTTTTATGCGCAAGCACTGACAAAGTTCCCATCAACTATGTCGACCTGTGGCAGATTCCCTTCCCAGGAGTGTAAAGCTGCAACAATTCGTAGCTTATAACTGTCTGCTACTGATATCTATATTTAACTTTTGTCTTGAACATTTTTCGCTATCAGTGATAGATTAGGAATAATCCACATGAAAAGATTCAAATAATCTACTGACAGGTAAAGCAAAGAGAGAACTTTGTTTCCGCGTATCTTAAAAAAAAGAATGCAGACCAATCTGCAACTTTCAGACGATTAATGTCTCAGCATAAACTAACTTTTAGTATAGATTGGAAGTCCGAATTCGAGGGCGCACAAATGGGCGAATTTTTCTTTCATTCTATAAAATCTTCAAATTTATTAATTTATTTTAAACAAAAAAATGACTTTTTAAGAAAGGACTTGAATTTTAACAAAATAATTAAAATTTGAACTTTATAGTTTAATTTTGTACCTAAGAAGATAAATTTCCAACAAAAAAGTGTCATAGTTTACATTTTAATAAAAAATATTAGATTTATAAGAAAAAAAAATTTTGAACAAAAAAGACGAAATTTCAACAAAGAAAGATTTGTCACTCAAGAAAAAAGAGAAGTTTCTCTAAATTGTAAGACCTTCGAGCCAAAACACGAATTTTCTGCACGAAAATTTAATTTTAAAGCCAAAATATGACTTCAGCAAAAATTAATTTTCCAAAAAAAAGGGTTTTCGACTAAAAAAATTTTTTTAACTATAGACATAAGCCTTTAATAAAAAATAAATGTTTAACAAAGTGATTAAAACCAAATCTTTCAAACAAAATAGTCCAGTAGTCAAGCAAAGAAGAATAATTTTTAACCATAAAAGTAAAATTTTCATTTAAAAAAATAATATTTCTGATAGAACAGATGAATATTTAAATGAAAAAGATCAATTTTCATACAAATAGTTAAATTCTTGGTTAAAAAAGATTTCAGTTGACTTTACACGATCAAAATATGAATTTTTTAACAAAAAATAAGTTTTCTTCGTCTCTTTGGATTGAGAATTAAAACATTGAATTCTCAATCCAAAGAGACGAATTTTTTGTCAAGCAAAAATAATACATTTTTCACAAAATAGTTTAATTCTATACCAAATAGTTCCATTTTTATCCAAGAAAGCTGAAATTTTGTACTAAAACAGATGGATTTTTAATAAAAAATTATTTTTATCCAAGAAAGATAACAAAATTTTTAAAGCAGATGAATTTTTAATTAGATCTGCCCAGCAAGGGAAAATTCTCGCCAGGAACACATGTTCAGCGTCCACCACTATTTCGGCTGGAGAGCGAGGGTGGTGGTAGACGCGTGCGAGGTGCTCTCCTCTCCGACCTATAAGCAGCACCGCAGATACGAAATATCTGTCAGGGTGATGGGGCGACTAACTTTTCAATATAAATTTGTAATAATGACTAGAGTTTTAAATATTTTATTTTAGTATGTTTACATTTATTTATTATTATTTTTTAATAATAATAGTTATTATTATTTATTACAGCTTTGGTTTATTGATACTTTTGAAAGTCTAACAATAGACTAACATGATGGACAAGGTAGAATGATAAGTTATATAAATTAAATATGAGAATATATATATATATATATATATATATATATATTATCGCGCGCGTCTACCACCATCCTCGCTCTCCAGCAGAAATAGTGATACACGATAACCATGTGTTCCTAGCGGGTATTTTCCCTCGCTGGGCAGGTCTGTTATTAATTAGAAAAAATTGTTGTTAAGTTTAATTTTCATCTAGAAAATATTTCAGTTCTGTTTTCAACACCAAAATATTAAATTTATACAAAAAGTAAATTTCCCACGAAATAATAAAATTTTTAACACAGAAGCATTCTCATACAAAAGGTAGGACTTTTCAACAAATTTTCTAAATTTTCAACCAAACAGTTGCATTTTTATCCAAGAAAGATGTAATTTTTGCTAAAAAAAACAGGTGAATTTTAAAATCAAATACACAAACTTTTAAAAAAAGATTGAATTTTCAATCGAAAACTTGAATTTTTATCCAATAAAGATGAACTTTTTTCTAAAACTGATGAATTAAAAAAAAATCTTAAAAACAAAAAGTTAATTCTCGGCTAAATAGTATAATTTTTAACCAACAAGTATAATTTTTAAGAAGATGGTTAAATTTTCAACCAAACAGTTGCATTTTTGTCCAAGAAGAATGAAAATTTTACTAAAAGAGGGTTATTTTGAAATCAGAGACAAATTTTCAAATAATAATAACCAAATAATGAAATTTATAACTAAAAAGATAAACTTCAGGAGAATGTTTTTGCGAATTTGCAAAAGTTGAGTACATGAGTGAAGGTCACCCTCCCGCCTTTCGTAACAAATCTCTCTCCTCTATCTTGAGCTGTTACTTAATTTAACTACCATCCCTAAGGAATGTTAATGTTCAATGTTCAATATTTTTTCATCGTTTGCAGTTTCCCGGATGTAATGATGCAATCGTATTCGAAGAATAAATGGTACGCCATATACTTCGTGTCCTACCTTTGTACGATGCTCTACGTCATGATGAATCTCATGTTAGCCGTTGTCAATGAGACATTTACGTCCGCCCAAAGAGACAAGTTTAAGAAGCTGTTCCTCCACAAAAGAAAAGCTTGTCAGCATGCTTTCAAACTCTTAGTTTCCAAACAAAATCCGGACAAGATGAGCTTCCGTCAGTTCGAGGGTTTAATGCGATATTATACTCCAAAGAAATGTAGGCATTCACAAACTGAATTTATGGAATTGTTTTTTTTTGTGACAGTGGATCCGTTTAGTGAGCTTAAGAAAACAATGTTTTTTTTTAGCTTTCAGGGATGTGGTCTTAATGTTTCGACTCATGAATGCATCGGGTACGGGCACCCTAAGTACGGAAGAATTCCTTTCCGTCTACGATGTGACGGTCCTTTGCTGGGAACCTCAGTATTCCAGTATCCCCTGGTATCATGCAGCTTGGAGACCGTTACAGTTCCTCTGCCAAGGAGCAAACATAGCTATTTCGTGGCCCTACTTCGAGTCACTAATATGTAATTTCCAACTAAAGTTTTTACTTTTTATCTGGAATAGTTTAATTTTAAACCAGAAAGATAAATTTTCAACAAAAATAACGAATCTAACTAGAATAATTGAATTTTTGACCAACGAGATGAATTTTCCAATACAAAAGATAATTTTTCAACTAAAAAATGAATAATAAAGTTTATTGTCAAATATAATGTTAAATCCTTTTCATCCAAAGAAAAAACAGGTTTTGAATCAAACAGTTCATATTTCAACCAAAGAAATGAATTTTTAATTATAATGATGAATCTAAAACAAAAAATAATAATTTTCAACAAAAGAGTTTAATTTTCTTTCAACCAAGTGATAACCAACAAGAAGAATGTTGAAACAAGAAGATTAACTTGCAAACAAAAAGCTCATTTTATACCCAAAAAAAATCAAGATTTAATATAATATGTAGATTTTTAACGAAATATATGAATTTTTAATTTAAAAAATACATTTTCATCCAAATTGTTAAATTTTGAACAAGAAAAGATCAATTTTCAACCAAAAATGATATTTCAAATTTTCAGTTGAAGGAACTATTTTAACCAAACTGATTAATTTTCAACTAAAACGATGAATCTTGAACTAATATAGTTGAATTTTATATCGAAAAGATGAATTTTCAACCATAAAGATTAATTTGTCATAAAGTACATACATTTTCAAACAAGTAGTTTCATTTCTAAATAAACAAACAAATAAAGATTTAATAATAAGTTATGATTTAAGTAGAAATAATGAAAGCTTCAATTTTACTGCGATCAGAAGCGAACTTCCAGTTTTTAAATTAAATTCCCGGGTTTCACCGGTTCAGTCGCACCCCTGTTATTATTTTATAAATACTTAAGAGCGGATCTATACATTATTGTCTTAAACTTGGATTTACAGATGCTGTCATCGTAGGAAATGGAATAGCGATGGTGGTTCGACTGCTAGAACCAATCGAAAGTCGACTTGACTCGGCACACAAGTTCGCCGCATGTTGGGACTCATTTCTCTTTGGTGGAAGTGAGTATATGAAAAACTCTTTAACAACAGTTTTTAAAAAACGCTACGAATTTAACAAATATAAAGAAAAAGGCTCGTTACAAAAAGTGGAATTTAGGTCCCGGCCACTTTACACATGTCAATGTGATAAAATAGATTTTTTTAAATAATACTATGGGCTAAAGTACTTACACTAAATCTATTTAATGAGTTTTTTTAATACTATAGGATAAATTACTTACGCCAAAGTAGTTTTTAGGAAAGTTTCGATATTTTAGTTGCTTTTTTTGTTAGAAGTGGGAAATTAAAATATAGCTTAAATTTCTACTTGGTAATATGTCCCCAAAAATATAAATTTTCACTCAAAGAATAGATCAATTTATGCCAAAACAATTTTTTTAGTGATTTTTGGTTATAGGAATGATTTCTATTGAGTGAATGAATCTAAAAATTATGAAAATAGAGAGATTTTTCAGGTTTAAAGGTGCATAATTGTACTTAAGTCTGTCCGTAAGTTTTCTTTCCACTCGGAAATTCTCATATTTTAGGAGAGCACTAAAAAAACACTTTAAAAAATCGGAAGAAAATTAAAATAAGTTATATTATTCCTGTGCAAATGTCCACAGAAACACAAGAATATAATATGTTTGTAAGATTATGAAAATTGGGCAAAATGTTTGAAAAATTGTTTAAAGATTTTTACATCCACTCTAAATATTTTTTAAATCATTTCGAAATTTGACATTTTACTTTGGTCATATCGTTTCCACTGTTAAAGATGTTGAAAATTTAAGTGTAAATTTATCAGAGAAAAGACTATTTATTGAAAGTTATCAATAATTGACTTCCTAAAATATGCTTTTAAACGTTCCTTTATTTTTCCAAAGTAGAAGTACTCATCTTGAAATAAAAGTATGTATTAAATAAGGAATATTTAATTATTATTTATTTTAATTTAGTATTTTATTACATTTTCTAAATGGGTCTAAGAAGATTTCAATTGCTTATTTAGAAATTGAAACAGTTTCAAATTGATACAAATTCGCTTGTATAAACAGAAAACGCAATAAATATACTTTTCGTTTAAAAATTTATATACGCTACAAATATCATTCTTGATATCTGAAGTTGGTATTTTCATTATATTTTAGCTGTGAAATATTGAGAGAAAAAAGTACTTAAAAAAAGATATGTATTAAAAAAAACCACTCAAAATAACTAAATTAAAATGTTGAAAAAAATATATTATAAAAAGTGTGAAAAAACTCCCGGTCTTACGCGATGTTAACAATAAACAAAAAATGATTTGATTAAGCCTAAATTAAAGATATGAAAAATAAAAATAAAAAAGCTATATCCATGAAAAGAAATAAAAAAACAATTAATTATGCAAAAATAAACAAATAAATTAACTATTTTAAATGGGGTTTTCATTAAATTTGCTTCTGTAGTAGTATCATACAAATTTAGGAGTTTTCCGCTTTATTGTTTACAAAACCTTATATATTTTTTAAATAAATTATTTATTTTTTAATATATTCTTTTGTTTATTCTTTCTTAATATCATGTATAACTAGTAGTTTTTCCAAATTTTTATAATATATTTTTTAAATCTTGAATATAAAAATGTTAGTCTTTAAGCCTGTTTTAATTTTTGAACCTAAAACATTTCATATTTAAATATAAAATTAAAAATACTTGTTTCTGAAATTATTGTTTAATGTAGCGGCATTTAATTTGAAACTGTTCAATTTTTCAAACTTAGAATTACAAATTCAAGAGTGTGGAATGTCTCTGTTTTCATATTCTAGAATTTTGAATTCTTTATTTTCACAGAAAGGGCCTACTTGTGAAGCCCTTATATAGAATTAAACGTATTTAACTCAACAGGTTTCTATTTTATGCTTATGCATTAATCCGCGTTGATGATTTTAATTTGCGGTTATGTTTTGTTTACTTCAAATAAAAAATATTTCAGCTCTAAGTTTGAATTTTCGTGCATTTTAACTATAACTCTGAATTAAAAACAGTTCTAATAAATCATTATTCTGTATAGTTTTTGCAGCTGAAGCTCTGACGAAGGTTCTGGGCCTTGGTGTGAGAAGATATCTCAGTTCCGGATGGAATCTGTTCGATTTAGGAGCATCGATCATGACCCTTGTTGGTGCACTGATTCTAACACTCTTTCCCACAGCAACATTCTTCGTAGTTTTCAGACCACTGAGAATGCTGAGACTTTTTAAAATCAAAAAAAGATATCGAGATGTTTTTGGAACTTTGGTAATTTTAACTCCTCTTATGTGCTCCGCTGCAATCGTGATGCTCGTTTTGTATTACTTCTTCGCCATCATCGGAATGGAACTTTTTGCTGGATATGATATGCGAAATTGCTGCAAGTAAGTGTTTCGTCGTTTCAATTAATTCGATAATTTTTGTAATATACTGTATATTCTCTTTACATTTTTTTTAGGAACACGACAGTTGAAGACTTTTACAAGTACTCAGCAAATGAAACTACGAGCTTGGGATATTATTATCTCAACACTTTCGACAATTTAGTAGCGAGCGGAATGACACTCTTCGAATTAACGGTTGTCAATAATTGGTTCATATTGATGAACGCCTATGCTCTTATTGTTGGCAATTACACACGAGCGTACTTCATGGTCTTTTACTTGGTGACAATGATTGTTTTAACGATTGTCGTGTCCAGTTTCCTCGAAGCATTCAGATTCAGAATCCAATACAAGAGACAGACTTCAAAAATAGATGGTAAGAAGCTTCTCACAAAAGTTATCCTGATTTTTGCAAAGTTTGAAAAAATACAATCATGAATAAGGGCGCGTACTTAAATGATTTAACGGATTATAGGCCCTCTCTAAGACCTCTCCCCCTGTAACAAACCGTAACTAAATATTTCTGCCCGCACCTTCCTCTTGCTGCACGTAATTTTTAGTTTCCAGAAATGCTTTCCTAGTTATTGCTAGTTGGATTAGACAGGATGTCCGAGAACGTCATTTTCATAATTCCCTGATTTTTCCTTGAATAATTTTTCATTTTTGTTGATCATTAAAATAATGTTCGAAATACAAATTTAAAATTTTCTAATTTCTTTCCTACTATAAAAGATGGCTTTTTTACAAAATACTAGAGTTTTCAACAAAATGTTTAAATTTTCCACAGAATGGTTGAATTTTCAGCATGAAAAGATAAATGCCAAACAAAAAAGTGTCATAGTATATATTTTAAAAAGATGACATTTATACCAAGAAAAATTTAACCAAAAAGACGAATTTTCAACAAATTAATATTTGTCGCTCAAGTAAGAAATAAAAGTTTATTTAAATCGTTGAACCTTCAAGTCAAAAGACGAATTTTCTTTACAATAATTCAATTTTCAAACAAAAAATATGGCGTTTCAGCAAACAATTCATTTTCACAAAACTGATTCATTTGACCAAAAAAGGGACATTTTCAGTGTAAAAATCATGTTTTAACCAAAAAGAGCCTTTTCCACTAAAAAGTTAAATTTTTAACCAACGAAAAGGCTTTTAAAACAGTGTAGCAATGTACAATCTACTTCAACTTTTACCCAAGTAGTTGAATTTTCAATTAAAAAAGATTAATTTTCAACAAAATAGTTAAGCTTTCAACCAGACATGAATTTTTTACTAAAAATATAAATCTTTAAAAAATGAGTTCTTTACAAAATAATTCAACAAACTCTTTCAAAGAAAGCAGTTGAATACCCAAGCAAAGAAGAAGAATTTTTAACAAAAAAAGTTTCATTTTCATAAAAAAAATGAAATTTCTACTAAGAGAGATAATGTTCTCAATACAAAAAGACGAATTTTTAACCAATAAGGATGTATTTTTAACAAAATTGATGAATTCTCTACCAAATAGTTGCATTTTTCTCAAAAAGGATAATATTTCTCTTTAAACAAATGAATTTTTATTTAAAAAAAAACAACAAATTAAAAAAAGGGTAATTGTCATCCAAAAAAGACCCCAGTTGACTTTAAAATCAAAATATGAGTTATAACAAAATAGTTGTAGTTGCATTTTTATCCACAAAAGATAAAATGTATCCTAAAACAGATGAATTTTTAATAAAGAACGACAATTTTTCTTTCAAAGTTAAAATTTCACCTAGAAAATATTTCAGTTAATTTTTCAACACCCAAATATAAATTTTAAACAAAAAGTAAATTTTCTGCGCAATCGTTAAATTTTCGACAAAACAGTAGAATTTTCAATGAAATATTATGACTTTTAATCACAATAGTTTACTGTTCAACCAAACAGTTGCATTTATATCCAAGAAAGATGAAATTTCTCTTAAAAAAGATACATTTTCATTTAAAAAGGCAACAAATT
>JAWWLR010000034.1:42318631-42334943 GCA_035041075.1 Acraspis erinacei
ATATGTACATATATAAACCTATATTGCTCCAATTTCCTCGAGTTATAATAAAAATTAATTTACTCCAAAATTATCAAAATTTTCATATTCAAATACCAGAATCTAAAAACTTAACCTATATCATAAAAGTAAGTATATTTGGAAAACAAAAATGACCTGAAACAATAATTTTTAAAAGCATATTGTTTTATCAGGCTAATCATGACGAAATTCGAATTTTACATCTCCTAAATTTCACTGAAATGGAATAAGAATTGTATCTCTATCTTATGTAAATTCATCATTTTTTTGAGATTATATATTTGCGCTTTTTTATGGTACTTGAACATTACGAATTGTTATCGCAACTCTTGATATTTGTGAGTTTTTTTATACATGACTGCGATTTGCTATCATAAGGCATGTTTTTTGCGGTTTTCTGGTGATAATATTCGCTACCGGATATTTTGATACATCATATGTTGGAAATGTAAGAAATAACAGCATTATTCAAAAATATATCTATATTTTAACACATTGAAACTATATATTTATAAGGCATATCCCTTTAAGAAACGAAATTTTAGATTCAAAGGTACAGGAATGAAAAGGGGAAGAAAAAGAGAATGTGTTTAGTTGAACCAGAAAAATGTGAAATGGTAGGTGAGGAAAGAATGTCATAAGACATAAGGCAAAAGCTTCCAACTCGTTTTTCCCTTTCCGGCTCATTTCTTATTTTTGTAACCGGATTATCCTTGAGGGGATCAGGGGCAGGTAGAAGAACTGTAATACGACTCTTATATAGCAACGGCATCTTTACAAGTTTCGAAAAGAAACTAGAAACCGTACATTTTTAAACAGTTGAGAATTTTGCCGAGAATTGAAAATTTCAAGAAGCCGTTCGTTGTGAGAACTTTTTAGGTTTTATTTTATACCAAAATTTGCAAAAAATATATGACTAATATTTCAAATTGTTTTTAATTTTCCTTTATTAAATATTTACTCTACTTTATACTTATTCAGTAAAAAAAATTGTTTCATCTCAAATTATTTATTTAAAAGTGCCGTAATATTTTTAAAACGTTCTTTTTTCTTTCAGCCGGATCTTTATCTCACACATTCTTGAGGAAGCTTCGTTCGGAATTTTATGGTGACACCCGAAATGTTTTGGCCCAGAATGTATGCACAAAATTTAGTCCGACTGAAGCTTGCATTTCACGGCAGACGGTTCAGAACACCCAGCATATTTTCACGCACAAGGTTGATCCCGAAGGAAAACCAATCACTGACCAAAAAAGTTCAGGGCGCTGCTGGCTCTTCGCAATGTTGAACGTCATTAGGTCTCCATTTATGAAGATGCACAACTTGGAGGAATTTGAATTCAGCCAATCCTATCTTCTCTTCTGGGATAAGGTTTGTATACAATTTATGAAGAATGTTTACAATCTTCGAAAGCAATGCATTTGGAATCTTGAAATTTGAGAAACAAATGACGAGGTTAAAAACGTATCCCTTAATTTTCTTTAGGTTGAACGTAGCAATTACTTTTTGCAAAACGTCGTTGAAACTGCGGAACGAGGCGAGACAGTCGATGGACGTTTAGTATCATTCCTTTTGAAGGATCTCGTAGGTGATGGTGGTCAGTGGGACATGGCAGTGAATCTAATTAAAAAACATGGACTTGTCCCGAAAACCTGTTTCCCGGAATCAACCACCAGTGAAGCAACCGCTCGTTTGAATGGACTTTTGAGAACCAAACTTCGAGAATATGCCAAAGTTCTCAGAACTTTGATCTCAAGCGGAGCATCCAAAGCTGATCTTCAGGCTAAAATCGAAGAGCAGATGTTGGTTATTTATAGGATCATCGGCATCTGCGTCGGTATTCCCTCGGAAACGTTCACTTGGGAATTCTATACGAGTACGAAGGCTTACACTAGTATCGGGCCTATCACGCCAGTAGATTTCTATGAGAAGCACGTTAAGCCCTGCTTCAATGTAGATGAAAAAGTCTGTCTCGTTACTGACCCGAGGCCAACTAATCCTTTCGGAAAACTGTACACTCTGGATTGTTTGGGGAACGTATGGGGAGGCGGTCGTACTTTGTATAACAACCAACCTCCGGAGTTACTTTTGAAATTGTGTGCCGAGAGTATAAAGAACAACGAACCTGTCTGGTTCGGTTGTGAAGTTTCCAAAAGATATGCCATGAAGGAGGGAATTCATGATCTTAAGGCTCATGATTATGAAGCGATGTTCGGAACTGATGCTCAAATAACTCTTTCCAAAGCCGACAGACTTCTTTATGGAGATTCCTCGATGACCCATGCAATGGCGTTCACTGGTGTTTCCATTGATGTAAGTTTCAAGAGTTTTATCGTTTTAACTTAGAACAAATTTGAAGTGTCCTATTTCAAAGTGGTCGATTACATTTTTCAAATTTAGAAATTATAAATGATCTAGAATTTGAAGTACTCGAAAATGAATCACCATGTTAGCGAAACTAAAGCCGAACAGCTCGAATTTTTAAATGTTTAAAATTTATAATTAAATATTCGAGATTAAACATTTAGAAACTCGTCAAACGTTCAATATTGTACATAATCAAAGTTTTCAAAATTAGACAATCTCCAAAAGAAAATCATTTAAAATTGTACAGTTTCAAAGTAGAAACCATTACAATCAAACAGTTTTTATTTCGAGATATTAAAAAAAAATTAAAATTGAACACTGTTTCCAACTGTGTTTCCTCAAAATAAATATGTACCATAATAATTGAATCATTTTAAATTTAGGGTAATCGAAATTCGTTGGATTAACAAAGAAGCATTGAACATTCTTCAACCTTTTAGAATTTAGAGAATTTTTGTTCTAAAAGTACATATAAAAACGTTTTTAGTTCGTTTCCAGGTGATTAATGTTTTTGGTAGAAAATTAATTTTTTAGTTTTAAAACGCATCTTTTTTAGTTGAAATTTCAAATTTGTGGAATTCTTGAATTTTACTAAAAATTCGTGTCTTTTTGTAGAAAAATAATCTTTTCTTTTAATAATTTAACAACTAGGATTTAAAGTTGAACTACTTGCTTCGAAATAAAAAATAAAATTTCCTTCTTTCTTAAAAATTCGACTTTTTGGTAGATAGTTCTTGAATTTTGTAAAAAATCAGTTTCTTTTTCAATAGAAAATTAATCCTGTTGCTTAAAAATTCATATTTTTGATTAAAAATTTAACAATTAAGTTTTAAAGTTAAACTACTTTTTTAAAACTGCATTATTTTATTGACGATTCAAAATTTTAGTTAAAAATTCATCTCTGGCTGGAAAGACAACTCTTTAGTTAAAAAATCGTTTTTTTTTGTTTAAAAAATTACTTTGGTAATTGATAATTTATCTATTCCATTTTTGGTCCAAAATGGTTCTTTTTTAAGTAAAGAATTAAATTTGTTTTTGGGTTGAGAGTTGTTGTATTTTTTTTGTATAAAATTCACATTGTTATTTTCCAATCTAACAATAGAGAACTGGCATTTGGCATGAATACGGAACATAATTATTGCATCTTGTAAAGGACTAAAGAGTTTTAGGTTTCAGGCTTAATTAAAAAATATGTTTTTGGTTTATTTAAATCACTTTTAAATGCAATTTAAATGTTATATATTTACCTATCAATCAAAAAATAATCATCTATCCCTAGGAGTGTTCGACACAATATGAGATATCCCTGGTATATTCGAAAAATTTCGATATTTCCGCCCCGTAGAATATCCCGTAGTCCTCAATTTTAAAATCAGCAAAATTCAATTTTTCTCAGTATTCATTTTAAATTGAAGTTGTCCATTTTTTAATATTTAAACTTGCAAGGATTTATATTACGTGGTTTCAAATATTAATGCTTTCAATTCCAAATTTTGTTAAATCTATACGGGTTGAAATATCAATACTCGAATGTTATGCCCTGTAAATTTGAAGTTATTTGATGTATCAAGTTTTATAACCAATTTTTAATTGCACTAAGCTCCCGATATAAAAAAAACGATTTAGGAACAAGGCTACTGCAAGTCATATCAGAAACCGTCTTATATCGGGAGTTGAGTGTAGTTCATTTTAATTCACTGTTCGTTACACGGAATTTTTCTGGATTAAAATCATGACAATACTTCATGGGGGGATTGAAATTTATTTTATTTCTTGATATTTATTTATTATTAAGAAAATGTCCAATCAGAAAATGTATTAATTCTGTAATTATCCGGTTATAAAAAATTCTTGGTTATTTCCCAGTTTTCCTAGTCCAGTGACCGCCCTGTAATTATTATAGGCTTCGAATTTCTGTATGACGTTGAAGAAAATATTAAAAATGGCCTTTTCTCTTGTCAAAGTTCTGTTGAATTTAAATTAACAGTTAAAAAATGATTACATTTCTTTCAGAATGACGGAAAAATCACAAAATTCCGTATTGAAAACTCCTGGGGCAAGGACCGAGGAGACAAGGGCTATCAAGTTTGTACAGCTGATTGGTTCATGGAGTTTGTTTTTGAAGCTGTTGTAGATAAGAAGTACGTACCTGCTGATGTTTTAGCAGTTTTCGACCAAGAACCTATAGTCTTGCCCGCTTGGGATCCGATGGGAACTCTCGCTCAGTAATAAAAAGCCAATGGTATGAAACGAGGATAGTGTTACGTAGTAATTTTATTGGTATGTTTTAATATCAAATTCTAGACGTCTAATTACTCTAGATTTGTACGCGTGAAATCAATTTGAATTTTTTTAATCTGCATGTAAAAGATTACAATTTTAGCCTATAAACGAGTGTCTGGATTAGAATCGATTTCATTTAGCGCAGTATTCGTAAAAATATAAAGTATTTAGTATATATTATAGATTTTACTCAACTGCATACCGTAAAATTGCCAACACTACAATATCAATTGTAGAATAATAAATACCTAATAAATTTTTACTTATTTACCGTGTGAAAAAAATAGCACAGAATTATAAGAGAAAACGAGATTAAAATCGAATTTTTGTGCATGGAAACACGAGCGATTTATAATGTACTGCATTTAGTTGACTAAACGATAGCCAAATACAAGTGTGTTCAATCAACAAAAATCTATGCCATAAAATAAACCTACATGTGTTCATTTACAAAATGTTTGATTACAATAAAAGACTTTTATTTAATTTTGTTTCATTTATTTATGAACTCCTTTTTGAGTTATTGTTATTTACAAAAATACAAAAAATGAAACGCACCATTTCTCATTTGATTAGCTAAAAAGCTATTCTATTCTGAGATCTTTTTAATAGCCTCCTCCTGCTGTGATAATACTTTAATTTTGCCCAAACTCCTTGACACATATTTTGAAGCCGCTCGTCTTTTTCTTTGATTCCGAACCTGTAAATCTCCCGTAACATACGCTTTGGTGTCTTGAGATCTCCTCTTTGAATTAAACTCAAAGCTGCGTACAATTTGCAGCGTGCTTCCAAAAGTGGATCTCCTAAACGATAAGCCAATTTAAACTGCTTCACGGATATTTTTCCAGCTACTGCCGCCTGTCGATAAAATGCAAAATGATAGTGTTTTCTTATATAATTTTTTGTCTTAGTGGTGAATGTGCAATTAAAAAAGAATTTCTTACACAATAAGGTATTTCCTCGCCCAAGGCAGAAAATGCTCCTCCTAAAGTTGATAACCACGACATTGCATGATCAATCTCCCTTTTCTCTGATGCCAGTCGCGTTATCCTTTCACTCCTGAATTAAATATGCACATTATTAATCCTATCTAAAATCGAGCAAAATAAAAATCTTATTAAAAGTAAGTTCTGTTTCTCAGAAGACCACTGACCATGCGTAGTCTATAACGTGTTTCCTTGGGTTCCGCAATTTTATCAAAATTATCCACTTTTCATTACAGGGTACTTTTTGCTTAGAGAATCGAATTAACATTCGCATTGCGGATGTCCGATACAAATTAGATCTTCGCAGGGCGGATACATAAAGGGATACTAAATACGAATTAAGTCCTTTTTTATTCAACTGCAGTTGAATTACATTCCGACATTCTGCACAATCTTCCCCATAGGCATTTTTTTCAATTGGGATCTTATTTTTTTGGTACGGAATGGCATCATGTGACTTCAAGATAAGATTATCGTAAACAGATCTGCCTCGATAAATTACTATATGCACTTGATACTCCATTTTCTGTTATCGAAAAGGAGGAGAAAGAAAATATTAATTGCTTGAAAAATGTATTATATATGCATTTTCCAGGCCTACCAGTATGAGCGTATGTTCACGACGTCCATAAAATTATAAAGAAGTGATCAAAAGGCTTTCAATTTGAGATTATATACTGTAAAAAGTTATGGTTTTATAAAGAATTAAATTTTAATTGTTTTATTTCCTTCAACTTTATAAACGCTATCTCTGTAAGAAGAAAAGAATAGAGAAAAATTCAGATCTGCATTTCCATGAATAAGCGATTTTTCTTCCAGATCGATACCCGCCAATGTCACACAAAATATTTTAACATTATATTAACCTAAATCACGCTATTGGAAAACAGATTTCATTCAAATTCTACCGCTGAAAAAGAAAAGGAAATCATTATGAATACAGGCTTCACAGTCCCTATGGGATTAAATAAGAGACCAAAGGGTACTTTTTTCGCATTCAAAGGGTAACAAATTCAGGATACATTCATAAGACTTCGAAACACTTCAAGCCAGATTCCAAAACATTCAAATGAATTGAAAAAACTTTTAATAGTCAACAAAATTCAGTTGGTTTCCACAAAACTGGAATGAATTTAAAGGAATTTAAGGTGAACGAGAAGAATTTAAGTAAATTTAAAAAATCAAGAGAATTCCAAAGAATTCAGGGTGAATAAAAAAAATCGAATCTTTAAAACCCTACTAATCTCTAACCAAAGAAGTGACTAATGCCTATAAAACAATTGAAGTTAAATTCCAAAGAATTCAAATAAATTGGAAAAAATCTAAAAAATTCCACTGGTTACAATAAAACGTGAGAGAACCTAGAGAAATTTAAGGGAAATGGAAAGAATTCGAAGAAATTCATTAAAAAAATCAAGCTGAATTTAAGAAGAAATTAAGTGAATTGAAAACGATTTAAAAACATGCAGAAACTGATTGCAGTGAGGAAGTTTGAAATAAGTTTAGAAAAATTAAAAGGACATTTAAAACATGTTGATGAAATGCCTAAGATTTTATAGTGAGTTTAAAAGACTTCAAGATGAATTGAACAAAAACTATTTAAAAATTCACTGAATTGAGTAAAATAGAAGGAATTTAGAGAATTCAGAAGGATTTACAAGAATTCATGATATCTAAATAAGTGTCATAATTAGTAATAAAGAAATAATAATTAGTAATAACTTATTAATTCAGGGTGAATTCCAAAAAATAATTTCTCATCTTATGAAATCTTTGAAAGCTCACGAAACACTTCACTTTTCGTGAGTCAAATCTTTCAAATCCGCTAATATATGATAAAATCCCGAGATATTCTATGGAATATGATTATATTTCCTGAAATCCTGAACAATTTATTAACATATGTTGAGAGTTTAAAAAATCCCATAAAATTATTGAAATCCTCGGAAATCCTATAAAATTCTGGGAAACATTTTTAAATATCTTAAAAACTCAAAAATTCTTTAAACTATCATATTTCAAATGCTTTAAAATACCTTCAAATTATTGAAATCAATAAAAAAAATTCCTTGAAATCTTTTAAGATTTCCTAAAATATTTAAAGTTCTTTGAATTCCTAAAAAATACCTCACTTCTCGTGAATAAATTCTTTTGAATACACTAAAATGTTATAAAATTCCGTGAAATTCAATGATAAAATTTCCTAAAATCCTGGAAAATGTATCAAACTACATTGAGAGTTTTAAAATCCCTTGAAATGATTGAAATCTTCGAAAATCTTTTAAAATATCTTAAAACCTTATTAGGTCCTGTAAAATCGTTATATATCGTCCAAAATTATAGAAAATTCTTTATCCTAAAACGTTTCAAACTATTTAAAGTTCCTTCAAATTAATGGAATTCTTGAAAAATTTCTTACAATGTTTTTAATTAAACCTGTTGCATATTTCTTGGAATCCTTAAAAATACCCTGAAATACTTCAAAAAATTCAAAACAATTCAGAAACATGTATAGATCTGAATTGAACAAAGAAAAAGTACTAATGCGATCTTTCACTTAGTGTACTAGTAGTAGACCTGATTATTTACTACTTTTTTTAAATCCCTGACTCTTGGAAGCTTTGATCTTGTTACAATTTTTTTAAAGTTACATTATGGGCTTCAATAGGGAATATAGGAAACGGTCTGTGTTAATAAATTTGAAAATTACTTTTCACCACAATTATTAACCGCGAATCAATACTAAAGACGCACAATTAACAATGCAGTGTTTTTAAACCTTTTTGTTTAATAATTACTCTGAAAATAAATAAAAAATAAAATCTATTCTCTGGATGAAAATTTTAACTGATGGAAAAATCACACATTTAAAAGAATATAATTAATCTCACTTTTATGTTAAAACCTAGAAATATTAATATTTCTCTATTCTTTTCTTTGTTCATTTGAAATTTCGAAGAACTAAAAATAATGGTTTCTAGTTGCCATAAATGAAAAACATGTGAATAGGCAAGGGAATATGAAAAAAGGGAACCAAGTTTATTAAAACCATTTGAAAGTCGAAATTTTTGAAAGTATAACAGAATTTTTCTTAAACGAATAAATTCACTGGCAGAGGCTTGGTTTTTAATTCTAGAAGAACCATTCATTTTTGCGGTAAAATTATTATTGTCGCCAATTGTAAATATTATCATTCAAAACACATACAGAATATTACTTATAATGGATCTAATCTCGGTTCGAACAAATGGGAAATTTTGAGGTTAGGTTATATATTTGTAGTATAATTTTTAACTAATGTGACAATTGCTCTGCTACTTATATCAATATCATTTTTTTTTAGTTATGTATGCAAAAATGGCAACTTATTAAAAAGAGTACTATTTTATAATATATATTTAAATTGTTTGTGTCCGTTTTTCCATATCGCTTACCGAAATCGTTTCTTTTTTTTCATTTCACGCTCTTCAGCTTCTTCAGTCTTCTTGTCCTTCTTTACAGTCCTTCTTACAAAAAACTATAGTTGCAAATTGCAATTCCTATATATATTTCAAAACTTTTTCATAAAGTCCATAGAATTTTATAGTTTACATACATTTCTAACGAGGTTTCTATCAAAGTCTATATTGATGAAACCGCTTTTTAATAATTGTCACTTTGCATACCTTTCCTTTTGTCATGCACATAACCTACCTACACAAATGATAAAAAATAAAAACTACAAAAAACAGTTATTATCCGAAGCAATTTGCAAAATCTCTTTGCAATTGCTTCAGCTTATTTGTCTAAAAATTGCGATTGTTACCGGTAATCGTTGTAAAAAGCGGTAATCTTCTAATTTCTTACAGAATAAAAGTTTTTGGAGAAAATACTTTATAAATATAATGAACGATGTCCCCTGTTTTATTAATTTGTAGTTTACTGCACGTGAAATACTTACAATATTCTAATAATAAAAATAATTAATTAAAATTGACGAAGAGCAGACGACAAGTTTCCTTATCTTCTCGAAAGTCGATACGTCGAGATTTCTGGCGGGATTTTGAAAAGATAATTATTCACTTTTCAAAAATAGTCAACAATATGACTGAAATAAATGCATTCTTACATAAATTTACGATATTATTTAAATTAATTTTTTTTATCTTGAAAGCTTAAATAAAACAACATGCGGGAGCAAACTTATAACTTTTAAACCAATACTTTAATTTCCATCAACGAGAATTTAAACATTTAAGAAAAGTGAAAGATAATACTTAATGTGTGGGAAATTCATGTGAAAATATATTTTATTTCAGTCATATTTATTAAGAAGCTTCGAAATTTCCATAATGGTAATTTGAAAATTCCGCTGGGAATCTCGAAGTTTCCAGACAATTTTTGTTGACTCTTCATTTTACTGAATTTCGTTCTGTTATTTGATATTTTACGTCTTATATGGACAGAAAACGAAAAATTAATGAAGCTGGTGATCTAATTAATTATAGTAATGAACCATTTTACCGAAAAAAACAACATTTTTTTCTGTACCGCGATTAACGGTAATTACTGGCAAGGTAAGGTAAAGGCAGAAAGGTACTTACCGCGGTCAAGGCCGAGCAGTGGCTGCTTGTCAAAAGCAGCTGTGTATAAAGTTCAGTATTCAGGGTATTTATTAACATTAAAGCAACCGAGTTGATTTGCATCGTTTACATTGTTTTTATTTTAGAGAAGGCATAATTTATTTCTAAATTAGTTATTCTGCCAGAAGGAAAGACAGAATGGAACATAAAGTATAAAAAAGCAATCTAAATGCAGTGAATGATAATAAGAAAGAGATATAAACATTGATGTTCTTCAGAGGTTATGTTTTAATAACAATGTAAATTTTTAATTTATTAATTTCAAATTTAATTAAAAATGCATTTATTATAAATGGCCCACGAACAAAGATAAATTTTTTATTTTGAAGGGAAGATTATTTCATACAGAAAAAAATTGACACATAATGTTGCCTGGAATTGGAGTGTTTGGCACTGGAAGTATTGTCAAGATTATAATTCCTTTCTTGAGAGAAAAGGGATTTAAAATTGAGGCAATATGGGGAAGAACGATTGCGGAGGCTTCAGAGGTAGCATCGGAGCTGGAAATCCCTTTTCACACGAGTCGAATCGACGACGTTCTCTTGAGAAGGGACGTGGACTTAATTTTCATCATGTGTTCACCGAGTTTACATGCTCAGATTGCTGTAAAAGCCTTAGGAATTGGCAAACATGTAGTGTGCGACAAACCAGCTGGTCTGAGTCAGGGCGAAGCCCTCAAAATGGTTCGAGCAGCTCAGTATTATCCTTCTTTGATTAGTATTGTCAACCACAGTTTGAGGTTTCTTCCTGCTTTTATACAAATGAAGAAGGCTCTAGAAGATGGTTTTCTTGGCGGACCTGTAACAGTTATCGACATTAGAGTACAAATGGGGAGTTTATTACACGAAGGTAATTATTAAATACGAAAACAAGCAGTGGTGCAGACGAGGCCTCGCACGGGAAATTTTCCCAGTTATTGGACACCCATAAACTACGTTACCAATTTTGGGCTTTTCTTATTCCCCCTTCCCTGAAAGTAACGTAGCCCTTGGCTAAATACTTGTTTCCGTTTATAAATTCATTTTAATAAAATTAATGTAGATAACATTGAATTCGATACGAACCACTTTAAATTCTTAAGGTTTCAGGTCGAAATATATTGCATTTTCAACAAAATAGTCGAATTTTCAATACAAAAAGAGGATTTAAAAAATAATAAGTAATAAATGGACTTTCCAGTAAAAGAGACGAAGTTTCCAAAAATTAACTTCAATAAAGAAGGATAAATTTTTAATCAAGAAGGATGACTTTGCTCCAATAAAAGATGAATTTTCAATCCAAAAGGATAGACTTTTGACAGCATAGTGGAATTTTTGAACAAAAATGATAACTTTAACAAAATAGTTAAATTTTCTAAAAGTAATTAGATTTTTAACAAAATAGTTGAATTTCTAAGCAAATAGTTGAGTTTTCAGCATATAAGGATGCATTTTCAATCAAAGGGTCCAATTTTCAAATTAAAAAGATTAAAATTTCATCTAATATTCGAATTTTCAAAACAGAAATTACAATTTTTTTAAAAGACCGTTGAATTTTCATAAAAAAATTTGATTTTCAACAAAAAAAAAGATAATTTTCTAACAAGATAGAAAAGTAAGCTAAAACGTCAAATGGTTTTTTCCTAAAGTGGACTTTAAGTCGGAAAAAACTAATTTTTTAGAATTAAGGTAATTTTTAATCAATCGAGAAGAAATTTCTACCGAAAAAACGAGTTTTTAACAAATTATATAAATTTTCTAACAAATAGTATACTGTATAAAATGATAAAGTGTCAAGCAAAAATGGAATAGTTAAATTTTCAGATAAAATCTCTGATAAAAAAAAAAATAAAAAAAAATTTTAATTTTCAACCAAAAAGATGAATTTTCGACCATGAAGGTTAAAGTTCTGTCAAAGAGATGAATTTTTAACAAAATACATGAGTTTTCAAACATATTATTTACTTTAAGGTCACAAATACGAATTATATATATATATGAAAGTTGTTTTTTTAATTAAAAAGTGGAATTTTCAAGCAAAAGAAAGAATTTTTGACACGAAAGTTCTTTTGAAAGCAAATAGTTGAATTTTTAAGTAGAATTATGAATCCTGAATAACTTTAAATCAAATAATAGACTTTTCCATCAAAAAAATAATTCTAAACGAAGCATCTAACCGCTGAATTTTCAAACAAAAAGTTGAACTGTTAAAAAAAAGATAGTTTTTAACATGCTAATTAAAGCTTTAACTGAAAAAGATACCTGTTTAACCAAAAATCGAATTTTTTAATTGTCAGTTTAAACAATTTTCTTTCAACCAAATATAAAATGAAATTTCATAAAAATAGTTCAATTTTCAACTAAAGAGATGATCCTTCAACTAAAAAATACATTTTTTGTAAAGCAGTTGAATTTTTGATAAAAAATATGGCTTTTTGAGAATATAGTTGCAATTTCAACAAAATAATTAAATTTGCAACCAAATAATACAATTTTTAACCAAACTAGATGCATTCCGAACCAAGACTATAATAGCAGTCTTTTCAATTAAAAATTTGATGTTTACCCAAAAATATAGTTGGATATTTTTAATTGGTTATAAGTTCTAAATTTTACAAATGAAAGAAAACTCTGATACATATTATTTAGAGGTCCCCTATTGTAATTTTCTCTTCATTATTGGGTTTATTTTTTCAATTTCTTGAAAATGGATGTATACAATTTGTATGCATATGGACACTTTTCTGGAACCTTTAGATTTGATAGCCTAGTTATTTATTAATGGCGGTAAATTCGCGTCTAATACATGCAAAGTGCCATTCTAACAGTATCCATTTTACGTTTTTAAATATTTAAAAATGTGTCATCTTTATATTTTATAACATAAACATCTGAAAATCGTGTGCTTTGTTTAAAATGATTCTAGAATCTAGTAACATGTATAAAATCACGTAGAAATATATGAAAATTGTAATTAGTTTGTTTTAAAACTTACCTGTTGCTGGTGTAACGGTACATTTTTCTACTTCAACCCCGCCAGAAGGGTTATAACAAACTATTTTTGTTTATGGAAAACGGAAGTTTAATCTTTAAGGAAGAAGCTGATTCAATTCCCCCTTTCTCATTCATAACATTATCAGAATTATTTCTATATTTAAATTAGACATTATGTTTATATAAATGAAGCGAAGCTGGTGTAACGGATAAGGCTTCTGAGAAAATTAGTTTAAATCAATAACATAAATTATAGTTATTTCATTTAAAATTATATCAATGTACTCAGAAGTATCGATCAAAAAATTGTGCGTGAAAAAGTAGCTGATTTCAATAGTTTTTATGTTAAATGTTTTTTTAAACACGGGTCAGAATAAAAAAAAACATTTCATACAAAAACTATTGAAATTAGCAAAGTTTTCACTCCGAGTACAGATTTGATTCAAAACAGGAATAGGCCCTAATTTTGTTTTAAAAGATCTAATTCTAGTATTTATGGAGTAAAATGATGTAATTCAATTGTAGTTGGGGTCCTGGTTTTAAAGCCCTTAAGTGAACATATTAAATAAGGCTGCATTTTTAATTGAATTGTATAAAACTTCTTATTTTCAGTAATACATACTAATTTAATAGTTTTCTTTAAAAATATTGTCTTATGTTATTCAGAAATTTTAAAAAACTACTTTATTTGTTCCAAAAATAAAGTGAATAACCTTAAATATACATAAAAAACCCGAATTCTTTGATACTTTTTTTTTATTGATTCCTCATAAAATTAAGAATATAGATACACTGTCAAATAGAGCGCAAAAAAAAACTTTTCACTATTTTTAGGATTGTTATGTTCACTTTGAATATTTAAAAATAATTTCGTAATTTGATGTTCCACTCGGCAACACTTAGTAATTTTAAATACAAATCGCAAAGCTTTTAAAATAAAATAAATAATAATTAAATAAATATTATTTATTTTAATTTAAAAACTTTGCAATGCGTTTCTAGGAAGTAAAACAGTTTCGAGTTTACACAAATCCGCTTGTATTAACAGAAAACGCAGATAAACATCAGTTTTGTCCAAAATTTTTTGCTATATGTACTATAAATATGATTCAATTTTTTATTAAATTAATACTTTCGTTCTATTTAGGGTGTAAAATATTAAAACAAAATGCTTAAGCTAGTTTTTTAAGGACCTTTTTAAAAAGTCATAGCCCAATTTTCACAATTTTTTGACAACGACCCACCTAGGCTTGTTGTTATTTTATATATAAATTGATTCGTTACGTATACACATTTTTTTCATGTTTATTTATACCTTATTTATTTATTTAAAAAAATAAATATGAATAAGAACAACTGATATTGTATCCATTAATTCGAATCGAAAGTAGGTACCAGTCTAAGTACATTAAAATTCGAAATTCTTCAAAGAAAAAGTATATATAGTAAAAAAACTGTATACATTTTTTTCTTAAAATAAATGCAGAACACCATTAAATTTATTAAAAACAATGGGCTAATACCAGGGTGTCTAATAAAATCAGGGGAAAAAAATTCCCTGACAATTTCAGGTTTTTTCCAGATATCTTTTTTCATGGTACGCAGTATCAATAATACTAGAAACATAAAATCTCATTTCTTGCATGTTTCTTTGAAGTACTAAAAGTTCAATTTCAAATAAACAAGATTAATTTGCTACCAAATAGTTGAATTTTGAACTAAAAAATAGCAGTGTTTAACAAAAAATGGAATAGTTAAATTTTCAGTTAAAATAATTAATTTTTTACAAATAAAAAAATTAACTTTTAACCAAACTGATGAATTTTTAACTAAAATAATGTATCTTTGCCTGTAATAGTTGAACTGCCAAGTACAATGATGAATCTTCATCTGAAATAGTGGAATTTTTTATCAAAAAGATAATGTTTTAAGTAAAATGATAAATATTTAAGTGGAATACTTGAATTTTCAACCAAAAAGATGAATTTTTAATCAAGAAAATTATTTTCTACAAAAAAAGAACGAATTAAAAGTTAAAGAAAATAATTAAGAAAATGGAAGCTATACTTGCGGTAAAAAAAAATAATTTTTGACTAAACAGATTAATTTTTAACCAAAGTGATGGTTAATTGTTATATAATTTGAAACAAAATAGTTAAAGTGTGAACAGTAATAATAATTAAATTCTCAGCAAAAAAAAAATAATTTTGAGCCAAAGAAAAAACCAACAAAACAGCTCAATTTTCAACCAAAAAGATGCATTTTCAATTAAAATTATGAATATTGAATACAAATAATTAGTTGTTAAAAAAAGGGTTTAACTTTTAACCAAGTAATACAATTTTGATTCCAAGAATCATGAATTCGGAATGAAAAATGTAGTAGTTGATATTTAAACCAAAAGAGACTTTAATTTTAATAATTAACAGCAGTTTAATTCTTAAATAGAAGACGAATGTTCAACATTTGTTGAATTTTTAACTAAAAAAAAAAAGGTTTTTTTGTCGAGAGAGAAAATATTGCAAAGAAACTGGTCAATTTTCAGCAAAATAAATGCTGTTTCAACAAGATACTTAAATTTTTAACTAAAGACCATAAATTTTGAACCGAAAATAGAATCGTTAAATTTTCAGTCAAAAAAATTAATTTCAAAACAAAAAATGACAAATATTCAACAAAATAGTTAAATGCATTAACATAAAGCTACTTTTAGAAATGAAGAATCATTGTTATTGAATTTTATAATGCAATTAAAAAAAAAAATAAGCACGCTTGTGAAAACAGGCCATGGATTAAAAAAAAATGCCCTGACATTTCCAGATTCTTCCAGGTATAGGCAAATTCCCTGACAATTCCAGATTTTCCAAGTAGGATAGACACCCTGAATACTGTCCTGCATATTTTGTTTAAGCACGAAAGCAACGAAGATGCTTCTGCCGTAATTTCCTCGTGATCATTTGCTTTTAGGAAAATAAATATTTTTATTTTTTAGGAGCTTTTTCTTGTTTCGACTGCTACTTTTTTAGTACCATAGAGAAGGTTTAACACCTCCAACTCCTTT
>JAWWLR010000034.1:42376586-42387762 GCA_035041075.1 Acraspis erinacei
AACCCCCCCCCCCCCCCCTTAAGGAGTTACATTTTTGAATGGCTCCTTATTCGTCTTTCATATATTATTTTTATCTTGAAATGGGCATTAAAAATCTTTTTCCCTTTTATTATAGATTGCAGGTAGATAATATAATAAATTTCACTAGAATTGACTATTAACTGTACGAAGACATCGATGTTCCGACATCAAAATTTCAATCACCAATGAGCATTTTTAATAATTCTGGTGCGCCAGGAACAGTCGTGAAATTCAATCCAGTTTATGCAGATGAGACTTTGGAAAATAAATTTGGAGTCTCTAAAACAGTAAAAACCATACGATATTGCATAACTTTTATGAAGGAGTATGAAACAAAATCTCTAGAAGAATTGCGATTTGAAGATTACACTTTAGGCCGAAAAGGGCCCCAAGATCAGATAACTGGACTTTTTTCTGCTAAAATTCGACCTTCATGCTTGGGCACTTTTTCATCAAAGTCAATTCCAGTATTTCCTAATTTTGAGTCGACATGTTGTGAATTTGAAATGGCGAGTCACCCTGGAGAAATTGGCCTATTTAGCAAACCAAACACAGGATTTTGTGGAGTGACAACAACTAGCACCTTCGGGTTGAATTATAATACTTCTCCCAATATTTTCAGTACTGATAGTCCAACTAAACCTTTGGAAGCAGCATTAACAAGTCATCCTACAAGCGCAGCAACGATACCATTTTCAACGCAATCATCCTCCGGAGGTGAACGACGTGTTGTACATTTTTTACACTGGACCACACTGGACTCCAATTTTTACTTTCATATGTTCTTGTTCTAGGTTTTGGGAATACGCATGAAGTACTAGATTTCTTCGGTAATCATCAACCCGAGCATGAAAATAGTCTGTTCGGTGAACTAGTCAGTGTAGGCTTTGGAACATCATCCAGAACAAGCCCTTCTAGTAAATTTCAACAAACGCCTTTCACCCAAAGTGAAATTTCCAACAATTGCAACTTGATACGTTCAACTGGAACAGTCATCAAGTTCATTCCAGTCACAGGAATTGACACAATGTTTAAGTTCGGAACGACTCAAATTATATCAACCCGACATCACTGTATAACTTGCATGCAAGAATATGAGTCGGAATCCTTAGAAGAATTGCGTCTTGAAGATTATGCAGTTGGACGAAAAGGGACGCCAAATCACGAAACTCCACATTTAGCATCAGTATCTGGAGGATTCGAAACGAAAATGGAACCAGGAGGAACTGGTCTCTTCATTAAACCAATCACATGCTTCGGTGCACCAACAACAACGACTAGCGGTGTCCCTTTTAATTCCACGACTTCTTCAAACATCTTTGGCCTTAATACACAAGCGAAATCATTTGTTGCGGCTCCAGCAGCTAATGTTCCAGCAGCTAATGTTCCAGCAGCTGAAACTGGATTCGGAAAGACTCCAAATACTTCTTTTGGAACAGCGCACGCAAATCAGAGTATTAGATTATTCAATAAAAACAAATGTAATGAATTCGGTGGATTTGAATCAACCTTAACTACGAATACAACGAGTGTCTCCGACGCGAAATCTGCAGGAAGAATTGCTGGCGGAAACACAAGCTGCGTAGCTTCTTCCACATCTATTATGTCCATTAATGCCAGCACTCAAACTGTAACGGATGCCGAACAACTAATTGTAAAAGATGATCAAATTCAACAACTGACTAAGGAGTTAGATTCCTTGAAATTGGATTTGAAACATGTTAAGGACGAATTAAATAGGTCTCCTTCGAAAGGAAGAAAAAGAGTTATTATTCAACGAGAAAAAGAAAAGGATAAGCTGCTCAATGAGGAACAGCAGAAGAATAAAAGTCTGATGGCTGAGATCGAAAATCTGAAAGAACAAAATAATAGCTTAGTGAATTTAAACATCGAATTGCAAAAGACGATGTTGAATTATACGGCAAGGCGTGAAGGTATATAAAAACTTTTCAATTATTAGTTCCCTTTAAATAATGATATTTCCCGATGAGTATACAATTATTATTTTGCAGGTACGTTAAAATTTCTATCAAGGGAAAATGCTATCGCCGATGTCAATGGAGATAATAGCCATGAAGAAAATAATGACGGAGGAAGAATTTCGAATTCGTTACATGAAATGCCTTTCTCAGATAACATAAATAGTATCGACTATGCTAATGGAGGTGATAAAAAAGAAACATTGGATGACAAAGAAAGTAAGTTCAAAATAAAAAATCTATTTTATTGGAATTTAAATACTGAACCTTATTTATTATAAATAAAAGAAATATTTTATGTTTAAATAATATTGAATTAGCTTTTCCGAAATTATTCTTTAAAAGATAATTTCACTCAAATCGCATTCGATAAATTAAAAAGAATTTATTTTACTTTAAATAATTCGATTTCGCATTTTCTTGCGAAAGGGGGGAGGCGGTTGTTCACTCATGTACGTAATTTTTACGAATTAGAAAAAACTTTCTCCTGAAGATTATCTTCTTAGTTATAAATTTTATTATTTGGTTGAAAATTCAACAATTTTCCTTAAAATATATCCTTTTAGGTAGCAAATTCAACTGTTTTTTTTTTAAATTTGTCTTTTTGGGTTAAAAATTCATATTTTGTCCACATTTAGGGACCGTACTTAGATTACGTAACAGCTCAAAGGGGTTCATCACAAGAATATTTTTTTCAGTTATAAATTATATTATTTGTTTGCAAATTCAACAACTTTGTTAAAAATATATCCTTTTGGTCGAAAATTCAATTTTTTTATTTGTCTTTTTGATTTAAACATTGAAAGTACCGAAAAAATTCAGCTATAAGTATCGACATTTCGGTAAAAATAGCCCCTTTTCAGGCCCCTCTTATTTGTACCTATAAAAACCCAGACAAAAACAATTTAAAAATGTCAGGCAATTTTATTGGCCAGGGAAAAGTCAGGAATTTATAAAAAAAATCTTAAGAAAGTCAGGGAATGTCTGTAACTTCAAATAACTGCCAAGAAGAATAAATTTGAATTTTCTCAATTTTAATTTGAAATCGTTTTATTCCGTTCATACAAAATTCTAGGTTAATAATGTTGCAAGTTTAAGATTCTGGTCTTTGAATATTAATCGTCAGGAAAAAGGCAAAAACTTTTTTCTTGTTAGTGATTTATTTGCCTTTTATTTGTATATTTTTTTGCAGTTGCTTCTTCCTGAGGATTATCTTTTTAGTTAAAAGTTTTATTATTTGTTTGAAAATTCACCAATATTGTTCAAAAATCAACCTTTTTGATTAAAAATTCGACTATTTATCAGAAAATGAACTTATTGTTTATAATTCTTATTTTGGTTTTGGAAAGTGAACTGGAATATTCTTTGGATAAAAAGTGAACTACCTTTAAAGTTAAAAAAAAAATTTAACCTGTTTTAGTAGAAATTTCATATATCTTGAATAAAAATGCAACTGTTTAAAAATTCAACTCTTTTTTTAAAGTTTGTCTTTTTAATATTAAAAATTCAACCATTTTGTTGAAAAGTCATACTTTTTGGTTGAAAAATTCTGCTGTTTTGTTGAAATTTTTTACTATTTTGTAGAAAATTTATTTTCTGATAAAATTTAATATTTTGGCGTTGAAAAGAGAACTGAAATCCTTTCTGGATGAAAATTCAACATACAAAAATTTCTCATTTTCATTAAAAATTCCTCTGTTTTAGTACAAATTTACTTATTTTTTTGTTGAGCAACTCGCCTTTTGATCTTGAAAAGTCAACTGGAATCTTTTTTGGATAAAAATGCAACTATTAAAAAAAAATGAAAATTCGACTGTTTTACGAGAAATTTAATCTTTTTTTCATAAAATGCAACTATTTGGTAGAGGACTCAACAATTTTGTTAAAAAGTCATCCTTTTTGGTTAAAAATTCGTCTTTTTGGATGTAAAAATTAAATTTCTTTCGCAGAAACTAATTTTTGTTTAAGGTTCATATTTTCATCCTGAAAAGTCAACTGAATTCATTTGTTTTAGTAAAAATTTCATTGTTCAATGAAAATGCTACATTTTGATTAACAGTGATTCTTATTTGCTTGCGTATTCAACTATTTCCTTTGAAAGATTTGGTTGAATCAGTTTTTCAAGAAATCATTTTTTTAAGATTTATATTTTTAGTTGAAATTTGATCTTTTTCATTGAAAGTTGAATTATTTTCTTGAAAATGAATCTTTTTAATTGAAAATTCGACTACTTGGCTAAAAGTTAAACTACATTGTTAAAAGTTTTTTTTTGTTTGAAGGCTTATGTCTGGTTAAAAATGTAACTGCTTAGTGGAAAAAACTATTTTTTTTTATTACAAATTAATTTTTAAACTAAAAATGTAAATCAGAATTTTTTAGATTGATCTTTTTTATTTGAAAATTCGCCTTTTTAGTAAAAAATAATTTTCTTCGTGTGGAATTTCATTTTTGTTGGGGAAAATGCATCAGTTTCGTGGAAAATTAATTTTTTGGTGGAGTCATATTTTTTATTTTAAAATTCAATTTTTGTAGAGAAAATTCGTATTTTGTCTTGAAGGCTTAACAATTTCGATAAAATTATTATTTTTTTTGATTGAATCTGATTATATTTCGATTGAAATATAAACTATGACACTTTTTTGTTAAGAATTTATCTTTTTAGGTTGAAAATTCCATTATTATGTTAGAAATTCAATTATTTTGTTGAAAATTAAAGTATTTTGTTAAAAATCAACATTTTCTAGTAGCAAAATACATTTTTTTATTTAAAATAAATTTAAAAATTTTTAAATTTTATCTGAAATACTGTTCTATTACGTTTGTAAACGATTCTATGTCAAAAGTATTGCAAGATTAAAATGCTAGTATTTGAATGTTAATGATCAAGGAAAATGAAAAATTATTTAAGGAAAAATCAAAGAATTTTGAAAATGAAGTTCTCTGACACCCAGCCTAATTCTACTAGCAAAACATTTTTGGAAACTTAAAATGACGTACAGTAAGATCTGGTAAGATAATGTTATTTTATTACTAATGACACTACCGTCGTACTCTTCAAAGTTTAAATCTCGCTTCCCATTATGTAGAGTAAAGTTGTTTATAGCTTGTAGTAGCAGGTGGTACAAATGTAACAGCTTGCAAATGAAAACGAGCTCGTTTCTATGAAAACAGGTTTAAACGAACATGAAATAATTTTCTGACGAATCTCACTCTAGTGTGAAGCTTATGAATTCAAATCCCTTTCTAGAAGAATATGTAACTTTTATTTATTATTAATCAACAAGAATTGTTTTGCCTACTTTTTACAGCTCCTGAAATTAAAAAGAGCTCGCTTGTTGTCGAAAGCACACCAAAGTTTACTATAACTGTCGAGGATGATTATGCAGGACCAAGACTGGAAGATGGGAAGGTGACTTTCAAATTCATGGAAGAATTAGTGAAGTATTACAAGAAACAAGGAAAGCTTCATCGCAATTACGCTTGCAAGATTCTTTTGGATGCGAAGACTTTATTTGAATCGCAACCAAGTTTAGTGGATGTCGAGATTCCTGAGAGTGGTAAATTCACGATCGTTGGTGATATACATGGACAATTCTTCGATCTTCTCAATATCTTTGAGATCAATGGGTTCCCATCAGAAACCAATCCTTATGTACGTCTATATATATGATATAATCCTTATATTTTCAGTTGCGCAGGCTTGAAAACGTTTTTCTCATATTTTGCTTAATCTGTATCTATTCATAATCAATAGCTATTTAACGGAGACGTCGTTGATCGTGGTTCCTTTTCGATAGAGTGTATATTTACCCTTTTTGGATATAAACTCTTGTACCCAAATCACTTCTTCATTGCCAGAGGTAAGTTTCATCTTTCGCAAACTTCTAAAAACAATCTAAACTTTATTCAAACATTCACGTTTTTCTCTTCTGAATCTAGGAAATCACGAATCCGCTTCAATGAATGAAAAGTATGGATTTGAGGATGAAGTGAAGTCAAAGTACACTTCTTCAATGGTTTCTCTGTTCACTCAAGTGTTCAACTGGTTGCCTTTAGCTCACTGTATCAACAGCAAAGTTTTTGTACGTAAATTTATCAGATTTTATTTAAATCTAAGAACTTGTTAATCAGAAATTAAAACTTCGTCATGAATCTTTTTTTTCCATCAAGTTTGTAATTTGTATTTTGTGTGTTGTAGGTAATGCATGGTGGGCTTTTCTCGAAAGACGACGTGACTTTGGATGAAATTCGAAGAATCGACAGGAACAGACAGCCACCGGATATGGGAATCATGTGCGAATTGTTGTGGTCAGATCCACAATCACAACTAGGGAGAGGACTCAGCAAACGCGGCGGAAAACGTGGACTTCAATTCGGACCCGACGTTACTAAAAAATTTCTCGAGAAAAATAATCTGGACTACATTGTCAGGAGTCATGAGTACAAAGAGAATGGCTTTGATGTGTGTCACGACGGAAAATGCATCACTATTTTTTCAGCTCCAAATTATTGGTAATTTCCAAATATATATTTTTATTTATTGCGTTTATAACTTCATTTATAATCGAACTCAAGTTGATCAGTGGTCATTGGGCCGAAGAGGCGGCGGAACCCTAGGACCAGGGAAGGGCCAAAGTATTTATTTGCCTCCCTATGAAATAGAATGATTAAATTCATCGAATCGTTAGCATTTTTTCAAAAACCTACCTGAAATCTTTGTGAAGTCATTGGCAATCATTGCGAAATACTTGAAATATTTTAAGAATATTTGATAATATTTGTGAAATTATTGAAATCGTTTGGAAATCCTGGAAATATTTGTGAAATTATTGAAATCTTTGGGAAATCATTGAAGTCTTGGCGAAAAATTTGAAATCTTTGGGAAATCATTCAAATTGTTCTGGAATCTTTGAGAAATATTTGAAATATATTTGAAATATATTTGAAATATCTCTGATATTATTTGTGAAATTATTGAAATATTGGGTAAATCATTGAAGTCTTTGCGAAGTATTTGAAATTTTTGAGTAATCATTAAAATTGTTCTGAAAACTTTGGGGATCTTTGCGAAATATTTCAAATATTTTTTAAATTTATGATAATGTTAGTGAAATTATGAAATCTTTGAGAAATCATTGAAGTTTTTGTTAAGTATTTGAAATTTTCGGGAAATCATTAAAATTGTTCTGAAATCTTTGGAAATATTTGCGAAATATTTTTAAATATCTGATATCATTAGTCAAATTATTGAAACCTTTGTGAAGTCATTGGCAATCTTTGCGAAATACATAAAATATTTTTAAAATATTTGATAATATTTGTGAAATTATTGAAATCGTTTGGAAATCCTTGAAATATTTGTGAAATTATTGAAATCTGTAGGAAATCATTGACGTATTGGCGAAATGTTTGAAATCTTTGGGAAATCATTCAAATTGTTCTGGATTCTTTGAGAAATATTTCAAATATTTTTGAAATATCTGATATTATTTGTGAAATTATTGAAATATTGGGGAAATCATTGAAGTCCTTGTGAAGTATTTGAAATTTTTGGGAAATCATTAAAATTGTTCGGAAATCTTTGCGAAATATTTCAAATATTTTTTAAATATATGATATTATTAGTGAAATGATTGAAATCTTGGAGAAATCATTGAAGTGTTTGCGAAGTGTTTGCAATTTTTGGGAAATCATTAAAATTGTTCTAAAATCTTTGGGAAATCGTTGAAATCTTTGGGAAGTCATCATAATCTTTCTGAAATATTTGCGAAATATTTGAAATATTTGGGACATCGTTCAGAAATGCTTGGATATCTTTGCTAAATGTTTCAAATATTTTTGAAATATATGATATTATTTGTGAAAGTATTGAAATCTTCGTGAAATTTTGGGGAAATCTGCGAAATATTTGCAACATTTGTGAAATTCTTTAAATACTTGGGAAATCTTAGCGAAATATGTGAAATATTAAAAAAATATTTGGAAAATCATTCAAATAGTTCTGAAATATTTATAAATCGTTGCGAAATATTTCAAATATTTTTGAAATATCTGATTTTATTTGTAAAATTATGGAAATCTTTGTGAAATTTTTGGGAAAGTATTAAAATCTTTATGCACCCTTTTAAATCTATCTGAAATTTTTGTGAAATAATTGACATATTTGTAAAATATTCTTAATCTTTGCGAAATATCTGTGAACATTTTGTAATCTTTGGGAAATCATTAAAATCTCTGTGCGCTCTTAAAAATCTATCCGAAATCTTTGTTAAGTATTTAAAACCTTTGAGAAATCATTGCAATCTATGGAAAATCATTAAATCTTTGCGCACAATTAGAAAACTATCGGAAATATTTGTGAAATAATTGAAGTATTTGTGAAATTTTTTTAATCTATCCGAAATGTTAAACTAATTATGAAAATCTTTGTAGAATCTTTGAAATCTACCAGGAATCTTTGCGAAATTTTCTAAATCTTTGTGAAATGATTGGAATCATTGTGAAATCTTATAAATCTATCCGAACTCTGTGCTAAATATTTGATAAAATCTTCGCGAAATATTTGAAATCTTTGGGAAATGATTGAAATCTTTGTCCTATCTTTGAAAATTGTCGGAAATGTTTTTCACATTTTTTTAATCTATCTGAATTCTTTGTAAAATCTTTAGAAAATAATGTAAATCTTTTTAATCTGTCGGAAATCTTTGGGAAACCATAAAAAATTTTGCGAATTCTTGAGGAAATTATTCAAATCTTTGCAAGATCTTGGAAATCTTTCCGAAATGTTTGAAATCTTTGTGAAATCATTGAAAGATTTCTGAAATGTTTGTGAAATCATTGAAATATTTGTGGAATTTGTGAAATCTTTGGCAATATGAATTTTATACCTGTATTTATTATTTAGTAGTCCTTGCTTATTTATTATTTAAGATTTATGTGAAGATTTTACATGACTGAACTGTTTAAACTTTCGAACGAAAGTTTTTCATGGTTTTCTTATAGATATAAATGGTTAAAATTCTGTTCTTACTATTCGTTTTTTCTTATTTTTATTTTTAGTGATACAATGGGAAATCAAGGCGCCATCATGATCCTTAATGGAAAAGACATGACATCTGAATTTAAATCTTTCGAAGCAGTTGTAAGTACTGGATTTATTAAAAATCTCTTATATGCCCATCTGAAAACTATAGAAGAATTCTTTTATTAATTTTTTTCTTTTTAGCCACATCCGATCGCAATGCCAATAATAACACAACCAAAAATAAAGTCAACGGCGGCATTTTGGATACCATATACACATATAAACTGAAAAACTTGGGGCGTTCTGGGTTTAAAATGAATCCAATAGAATATTATAAGGGTAGGAGTGTGCAAAAAGCTCGAAATTTCGAGTCGAGCTCGGGTTTACTCGAAAAGTTTCGAGCGACCCAAAAGTTGAAAATTTTCATGTTTTCATTATGCTAACGAAATTTTCATGAGATTCGGTATTAAGGATTTTTATCGGGTTGCTGATCGGGTAAAAATGAAAAGATTTCAAATATTTATTCAAAATATTTTATGTAGGTAGTTGAAACTTTAGGGCTTTTCAGGAAGCTCAACTCGATTCGATTCGACTAATTCGAATTTCGAGTTTTCGGCGCAAACCTATTTAACGGCAAACTGAGATTATAGAACTGATTATTATTATTATGTCTTTATTATGTATGAAGCGATTTATTATATTGTTTAATATTTTTACTGGATTCTCACATCGCGTGTGAATTTTTTTAAATATTGATAATCTATATCATAGATTTTAAGGTATACGTATTCGATTTTTTTTAAATAACCAACGACGATATTAACACAGTTTTTATATATTACTATATCTGAATCTCTTTACGCGACATATTGTGAGCTAATTTTCTATACAAGTTTAGTGTTAACAATTTTGATATAATTTTTGGTCATGTTAATAAATAATAAAGGACGTTTATTATGAATACAATATTCAAGATTTCTTCTGGTTTCCAAAATCGAAAGTATTTAAATTTCGGGCCTGAGACTAACCACGCTATTGACATAATTGTCTCCTTTTTTGAGCAATCACACTATGTTGCTACTATTTCGTAAACATAACACTAAAGATACCATTTTTCACGATTCACCGCTATTCCCACTATTCCTTTACTTTAACTTGAAAAATATTTTACACTTTTTCGCTAATTGGCTAAAATAATATTAATTTTTTCTGAATTAACAAAATAGTTCAACTTTTAACCAACAAGGAATGAATTGCCAACAAAAAATGTAATAGTTGATGATTTAAATAAGAAGAAAATTTCATTTAAAATCAAAAACAGTTGAAACCATCCAAAAATTATGAATTTTCAACTAAATAGTTTAATCCTCAACCAAAACAGATTAATTTTTAACAAAACTGTTGCATTTTTAACTAAAGAATCTGCCCGCTTCGGGGGCACATTCTCGACATGTGCTACGCGCGTCACTCGCTTCGCTCGCAAGTTTAAGCGCGCCTGGGGCGCGCGTCTGATGAATCTCGCGCTTCGCGCTCGGATATTTATTCTTTGCAATTGCAATTTGGTCGTTTTTCCACAATTTTTTTTTAATTTTATTTTTATTTTCAATGTTATTTTGCACGAATAAAACTAAAAGTACGCGACCTTCAAGAAGTGATTCTTAACGAAATTGTAGATCTTTTTTGGAATCACAATTTTTGTTAATTCATCTTTTTTCGTATCCTGCACAGTTTGACCACCAAATGGAATTTTTGATTTTTCATTATTTTTTGTGCAGTCAAACTTTGAATTTTTGATTTTCCATGCAAATTCAAAAATTTGTCATGATAATCTTTTAGCGCTTTAAAAAAGCAATGTTTTTCTTCTCTGCACTTTTTTCATATCTTGTGTTGTACGGCTTAAAATTTGGATTTTCGATTGATTTTGAACATTTTGAAAATGCTATAACTGAGAATTTTCTTTTTTCGAAAAAAGTCATTAGGATGAATTGTTCGTCTTTTTTAATTCTATAAGCATCCGCACATAGAAATTTCAAATTCAGAAAAAAATGCATTAAAAAATTTGCAAAATGCGCTCACTTTAATTTTTTTTTAATCCAAAATAGCTGGTTAACGAACTCGTACTTTCTTTTAGGATCTAAAAAAGGTTGCCAAA
>JAWWLR010000034.1:42405572-42416420 GCA_035041075.1 Acraspis erinacei
CTGGACGTAATATTTTATTGAATTTCACAGAATTCACTCACAATAATAAATTGAAGGATTTCGTAGGATTTCAAATATTTTCAAATATTTTGAGGTATCACAAGAGATCTTAAAGAATTTTAAGGATTTGAGGATAGTTTTAAAGATTTTACGATTTGATGAGATTTGAAAATATTGTAGGGTATTTTAAAAGATTCCAAGGCACTTTATGAGATTTCGGAACATTTAAATGATTTCCAGGAATTTTAAAATCTCAAGGTATTTTAATCAATTTTAAACTGTTTTGGGATAAAGTTGTTTTCTTAGCTGCAAATTTGACTCTTACATTTTTGTTGAAAAGTTGAACTTTTTTAGTTTAAATCAAGATGGGTGATGCCTGGCTAGCTGATGCCCTTCGCAAAAGGAAGGTCCAGGCTGCACTATTAGAGTTAGCGGAGGCGAACAGAGTAATAAGAAAACTAAAAGAAGAAAATGTGAAGCTCCAACAATATTGTGGTAAGCTAGTTAACTCTTTTTGTTTGAAATGTGTAAAATTATATTTTTTCTTTAGAATTGATCTTTTTTTGTGTGTACAAAATCCTACTATTTGGTTGAAAACTCAGCAATCTATTTGAAAAAACGGAGTATCTAAACGTCTGGGTAGAATGTTTTTTGAAAATACTGGTAAAATCTGCTATCGGGAAAAATCATTGTCTTCAAATTTGTCCGTCTACTGATATACCTACACAAATATTAAAATATTAAATAGTCAACAAACAACATAATACTTATAGTGTTCGTTTTCGAAGAGAAGAAGATATACGATATTTATCACACATATTTATGAAATTTACGTACTATTTTGCCTTTGAAACAATTTTTTAGGTATCCAAAATGGGTGTCAGGTTCGGTAACCAGGTTAAACCAATGAAAATTAATCAATATCGATCACTTTCGTAACTCAAAACAAAATTTTGTTAAGAACTCCCAAATTTTTTTCAATGATCCTGGCAGTTAGCAAGAAGACTTATACAAATTTTCTGCATGATAACCTTAAAAACGATAAAAATGGAAAAAGTTATATGAATTTCAAAAATTTAAAGAAATAGCAAAAAGAAAATGATAAAATCAAGTAAAAAATTTAATTGACACTTTTTGACCCTTTTTTAAGAGATGCCACTATTTTCTCGTAATTAGCCGCTAATTTCATTATTTCTTCACTTTTCCTTTAAAAACATTTTTGAACTTATTTTCTGCGATTTGATAAAATAATTTGTCTACTATATCAAATACAGAAATGTATATAGGAAAATAGTTTTAATAGCTAATATACAGAATCACATATAAAAAACTTTTAAATTAATCTATTCTTTATTTTCTTAGCTTTATATTGTACTTCTTTCGACTTGTTTAAGAAAAATCTTTCAAAATTGTATAAGTTTATTTTGTAGCGTTAAAGTAAAAAATCAAAAATCGAATTATTTTGAAATTGGGATATTAACCCTTGCTTTGCGCTAAACACTTCTCTAGAGTAACACGCTTACCACACATGGGTCCAAAGGACCCAGGCGATAAAAATCGCTATAAAAAAACTATTGAATATTTTTACTTGACATTTTTTTTAGAACTTATCAAGAACTAACTTTAAAAGATCATGTAGGCCGTATAGCCAAACATTATATTTAAATATACTTTAAAAAATGTTGAAGTCTTAAAACTAGAAAAAAATGACTATTTTCATTAAAAATTCATAACTTTTTTGATTTTTGATATCAAGGGCTAAACATTTAGGTAAGTCTTCTGCTGATGTACCACTATAAGAAAAAAATTGTAGTTAATTGGACCTTTCAAAAAGTATATTTATTTTGAGGAATGGATGACGTCAAAAAGGGAAAAAATGAACCATGCCTTTCTGTCAAAATACTTTATTGTATTGCCTAGTACAAAAAATATTTATATAGATCAATTCTTGAATTTATATAAAGTAGGCATGAAATTAAGACAAAATAAAGTTATCTTATTTTTATTTTACATGTTAGCGCAATCATTAGACATGGAGACGTTGTGCTTGCGGCAAACACCGCGCTCCATCAAAACTCATTCCATCAAAAAATGATCCCAGCTTCATGCTCACATTCGTGGCAAGTGACTAAAATACGAGAATACACGCCTGTAATTAGTTACAGAAATAATGTAGGTCACACTCCTACCCCTTTCCAACGTCTCGTAGGGTACAGGAGGACACGACTCTGATTAGTCTTAGAAATAATTTAAGTAACAAGACAAATTTTAGCTAAGTTTTTGCATATCGGTCGAAAAGACAATGTACAGTATTGTACAAGATTTTAAAGACTTTTTTGTCCGACCCCCCCTGAAAACGCGCCATTACATGCACGTGAAGCATGCGTAATGTGGCCGCTTACAGCACATGCGAGATTTGCACATGCGCTCTCCGCGGTCGAGCCGACATGAAACTTTACGCCCGCCATATGAAACTTTACACCCACTATATACAAATTTCCGGCGGCTACATGGAAGTTTACGCCCAAATCTGTGTACCCCGCAGTCTCCCTTCTGCTAATTACGCCATGTCTTCCTTTTACTTATAATTTAAAATGGTCAAGAACACCAAAAATCGTTTATCTGCTTCACATGCTTGTTTTCAAGAAGGGTAGGACAAAAAGTATAGTGTCTATCAAGGGCGTACGGCATTTTGCCGTCTTTACGCCCTCGATACCCAATGTATTATTTTGAACAAAGCGTAACTACGGCTGTAAGCTGTTAGAGTGATATTAAGATGACATAAAGCTGATAGCGAAAGATATTGAGAGACCAGTCAGTTAATAATAATCATGGGAACTAATTGATAAATGTAATTAATCATACTATCGTAAACATTATTTAATTTCTCTACATGAGTTTTTAAGCCGATATATAATTTATTTGTTTTTAATGTCAAACATTTCCATAAAGAAAACATTGGTTTTGCGATTGCTTATTTCAAGCAATAGAGAAAACTACACAAAAGCGTATTACTATTTGGAGTACATGATTTGAATTGATCAGAACTTTATAAAAAAAAATTTCAAAGCTTTTGATCACATTTGAAATGAAGAAGAGAAATGTGGAAAAGTAGTTAGTATGGTGATAAATATTAGGTTGATTTTTGTCCTCAATAATATTCAAAAAGATATATAAAAAATCGAACAATTGTAGTGACCACAACAGTTTTAACTAGGAAAAATCAATCAAAGTTAAATGGACTATAATTGTCTTGTCAAATTAACCATAATTTGCGATAAGAATAACAAGAAACTTTCTAACCGTACGCGTCTGGTATCTCTAACTAGAACTTTTTTGAGTGTTGGTTTATTCGGAATTAAATTCAAAAAATTCTAATACTTATTAATACATACATAAATGTAAAATTTATTATTATTTATATCATTGGTTCTACTTTTTTAAAATGAGAATATATTTTTATTTTTGCTTCACTAATTTTTTTCCCAATGAAATTACAATCTTGGCCGAAATCTTAAAAAAGGAATTGAAAGGATTTTCTGGAGAGAAGATAAAGAAAATGGAAAGCGGGAGTAAAATGACAATGGGTTCTTCACATTTCCCTCCCACATAAGGCTTTTTCTCCTAACAGTATAAAAACTTATGGAGGCGCTTCCCACCTGAATGGAAGCAAACATCAATTCGGGCGGTTGGTCTGGTTAGGAAGAGGAAACTGAAATTCAGTGGACGAAAGAAGAAAACGGAACGAAAGAGCTGGTTTATTATCGAGAATAGAATTGCCCGTCTGTTTAGATGGTTAGAAGCTTCAAGTTCTTTACTTCTCTTTTACTTTGCGTTTGCGACTCCTCTCTATTCCTTGTACTTTCACGATAGACCCTCGAGGCACCGAGCACCATTTCTATAAGATTCAAAACCGGAAAGAACGTGATTGTGCAAACATTCTTCGCTTCCACGAAATACACCTGCCAGAATCGGCATTTTACTCAACACCTATTTGAATATGTTATACTCGACGTATGACGGTGACACATCTGGAACATCGTTAAATTAACGTGTTCTTCTACTTTAAATTTTCCTTATGTTATTTTTTTCGCCCTCGCTTCCTCAAAGATTTTGAAAAAACATGAATTTTCTTCGTATGACTTAAAAGGATTTTGCTCGATATGATAGGGTAGGCGAAAATTGATTCCAAATTGATTCCAAATTGACTCCAAATGAATTAGCCTTGTGACCAAAGGTAAACTTCAGTTCTAATTAGTCTCATGTAATAGGGTTAATCTTTTCGTTTCTTTGGTTAGAACATTAACATTGAACGGCATTTGTTTCTGCTCATGTAATTTATAGTCTTTGACCAAAGCACTTTGTGAAATTGAACGTGCAATTTTCTTCAGCGCATACTTTATTCGATAGATTCCACAATATACTATGTATTTTTCTCTCTACTAGTCTATGCGATTGAATGCGGTAAGTATAAATATTCACTTTCCCCCGACCACATGAGAGAAATTACTTCTAAGGAATTATCACCAAGCATATTTAATGACCACCTTAGTTAAATGAAGCTCTAGAAAGAACTTTCAAAAAGTATTTTCAATTTTCTTATCCTTAACGATATCCCCTTTCTAAAGAAACAACTATATCAATTTCTTTTATTAAAGATTTAAAAAATGGCGTCTCTCATCGCTTTATAAATTCGAAGGGTTTAACAATTTCAGTCTTTTTGACATATAAACCAGAATATTTGAGTGAACTACCCTGGATGGTCCCATAGTCTGGCTTGAGATGCTAAGGAGAGTAAAATTTCTTACGTTGGTGCATTTCACTTCGATTTTAGAGCGTGGCTGACTCGCACCAGGGAGAAACATCATGAATATATTCAAGAGGCACGAAATTTCTTGAGAGCCGTTCACAGGGGTGTCACAGCTTGAATTCGGGGAAGGAAATTTCTTGCCTGTAAACAATTTATAGAACCTCGCTTCAAGATATATTGTTTAATTCCTCAGCGATTAAGCTCAGATTATATAACAAATTTGCATTCAAAGTGGAGCAATAATTATAAATAGTGAAAAGGGTTTGAAATTAGACGATCAAAGCTTGATATATCACCGTTCCATGAATTAAGATACCACAAATTTCCCCGCCCCTGCTGAAAATCACTTTTTTTCTTCCTCTTTTCTTCCTCCCTCCTTCAGATAACACCTATTTTCCTCAACTTCCCTAAGTAACTTCCTTCCACACTTATCCAGATACGGACTTTGCTTTCCCTTTCTAGATACCAACTTTTACCCTCTCTCTCGACAGGTACCACCTTTTTACTTCACCTTCCCAAGATACCACCATTTTCCTACACCTCCCAGATACCACCTTTTACCATCAACCTTTCTTCAGATACCACCCTTTTTCTGTAATCGGAATTAAAATATCACCTTCTTCCATCTCCTTCCTCCAATAGAACACTTTCCCACCCCTTCCTCTGATACCACTAAATACTACCTTCCTTCAGGTACAACTTTTCCTCTCTTCCCCAGATAACAAGATAACACCTTTTCCGCTTCCAAGCGCTAGATACCTTCTTTTTACTTAATTATCCCCAGTTAACACCGTTTTCCTCAAATGTTCCTTCAGATAGCAACATTTTTCTGGGTTAACAATTGAGATACCAACTTTTTCCAGAACCTTTTCCCTTCTCTTCCCCAAATACCACATTTTTCCTACCTCTTAATCAGATACCACCTTGTTTCTCATTGCTAATTATTCAGATACCAGCTTTCTCCCTCATCCTCCACCGATACAACCTTTTCCCCAAAACCCCGTCTTTAGATACCATCAAATTTGCCCTCCCTTTCTCCAGATACAACGTTTTTACTTCATTCATCCAATAACGCCTTTTTCCCTCAATCCTTCTGCAGATACCAACCTTTTCCTGTGTCAGGAATTTGAATACTATCTTCTTTCTTCCTACTCCTTCCGAGATAAAACATTTTTCCTTGTCTCCTCTCTAGATACTACTTTTTTTGCCCCTTCCCATATACTAACTTTTGCCTCTCCACTCGCCAGATAAGACCTTTTTTCAACCCTTCCCTAGATACCACACTTTCCTTCCCCTTCCCTAGATACCACCTTTTCCCCCCCTCACTAGTTACCATCTTTTAACATCACCCTGCTTAGATACAACTTTTTCCCTTCCCCTATCCAGATACCTACTTTTTCCTTACCCTTCGCCAGATAACTCGTTTAGTCTTTCACTTCCCAGATACCATGTTTTTCCCTCCGTTTCTCCAGATATCAGCTTCTTATCTACCCCATTCCAGATAACATCTGCTTATCTCGCCCTTCCAGATACCACCTCTTTCCGTCCTCCACCCAGATACCAATTTTTCTCCTAAACCCTTCCTCAGATAGCACATTTTTTCTATATTAGGAATTGCGATATAACCTATTTTCCTTCGACCCCACCTCAGATACCAGTTTTTCCCTGCCTTCCCCCCCCCCCCCTCCAGCGAATACCAATTTTCCCTTTTACTCTCGAGATACCACTTTATACCTTCTACCTCCCAGATTTGAACTTTTTCTTCAACCATTCGGATGTCACTTTTTCCCCTCCACTTACACTTGTCCTTTAGGAGAGAATTTCGTGCGATGTGGTCCTCGCATCTACAGAAAGTAGCTGTGGCAGTAATTTAAAGTTATTAAATTTGTAATTTTTCGTGTTAGGCCGCCGCTACCGTTTCAGGTGTTAAACCAGATTATTCATATCCTAATATTCCTTATACCCTATATATGCACTCATTATCCCATAGTCTCCATACCTTTCAACCAATCCCTTTCCACTGCAATTTATACTTATAGATCCATGCATATTTCCATCTCCCTTTACATTAATTCTGGGTGGTTAGATCAAAACTGGCGATTAGTAGAGTATATTAGTATATTTATTATTTAAAGATCTCGCAACCATATGGTTTCAAATATCGACACTTCCTAAATTCCGTATCTCAATTAATGTAATTAGGTGCTTAGTGTAATTGGAAATGTCTAGACCGTTAAAGAAGTATCTGTGTAGAATTTTTAGCCGTTTTATGAATTGCACAAGTACCTTTTAACAGTTAGTGTAATAGACCAGATTTTCACTATTTGTCTATGTGTTCTAACCACTTCTTGAAACGACTAACGTCTTATACATCAGAGAGTAAAATAAAGTGCAATGCATATAATTTTAAGTAATCATCACAAAAATCTAGGTTTATTATTTTTGAAACAAACCAAAGCTAGACTTAAGTGATAATTTCTTAAAATTATATTTATAATACTGTGTGCTCGGTACCACCTTAGTCATTTCGTGAAATGGCTAGAATAGCAATCTATTATTATCTCTAACTTTCTAAAGGTGTTTGGACAGTTCATAAAACAACTAAATGTTTAAAACGGATATTGTAACTGTCGATTATTACACAATCTGCTCGCAGTTCATGAACTGCAGAAGTGTTGCTTTTGGTGCGGGGTAATATTTACGACTCTCTTCAGAGGGTTTCTGAATCATAAGTGATGCATCGCTTATTTTTCTCACTGCTTCGCTTCGGGGCTCCTAAATGGACTGGATAAATTAAAAGAAAAGATTTGAATGAGACCAAATGTTGAAAGTAATCTCTTTATCTCAGACGGGCACGGTACTCCTATAGCGCTTATAATCTGGGCCTATGTTGCTGAGGTTGGATTGCTCGGATGTTGGCAGGATCTCATTTTCACATATCTACTCGTTATCACCTTTGTCAAAGTGGCACGTTCTTTGTCTCTGGAAACTTGCACATTGATTGTGCACGTAACATTGCTCGGCAAGTTATATATTAGACTTCTCCACGTCTCGAAACTTGCCTTCCTAGTAACGTTCGAATTTCTATATCGTATCACAGATATTTTCTTTCCCCAATTAAGGAGAATTCTCTCTAGACATCTCGGTTTCACGAATATTGTCTACCAAATTGAATAGTCCGAATTTGAGGAGAAGTATTAATTTAGTAAAGGTGTAGGTAGATTGTAGGATCAGAAGTAATCTAAAATTTGAGAGATCGTTTTAACTTTGACATATAATATAACATATAATATAATATTGACATAAAATATGTTACCAGTGTATGGGTAGCAAGCAAATTCTACGATCCTGTTTTTGGCGAAGAGATTGCATTGCACACGAATAGTGGACGATAAAAAATACGTTACTTGAATAGTGATCGCAATACCGTTCAGAATGTGTCCAGTAACTACATTCATGTGGGGGTAATTTTCGATGTCAAATTTTATTTTTCCCATTGGAAAATATCAACATAATTTAGAATATCTATTTTGTCTTACGGATAACAATTTGAGACGAGTAGAATATTTTATATGTGACCGTCCGCGAAAAAAGGGACCTAATGCGGAAAAAGTCGATATTTATTTTTTTGCGCCAATCTATAGTTTCTGAGTTACTCTTTAATTTTCAATAATCAGAATTTGTTTAAGTTAATTACTATTCTTGTTATTAAGCTACACAAATAGACATATTAAGCATACGCGGAGACGAAACGAGAAGCTAGCGACAACCAGCCCCACCACTCACCACTACTGAGTAAAGCCTGAGCGCACCGATGAGAGCAGAGCTCTCGGATATGGCGCCTAAAGGTGTAGTGGTAAGTGGAGGGGGTTTTTTTCGTTGACTCATTCCGACTGCTCAGATACTGGCTTGCAGAGTCTGCTACAATCGCTCGTCCTGTAAACTTCAGCTTTGACGCATTAGGTCCCTTTTCTCGCGGACGGTCACATATAGATTTGAGTATTGGTTTGAAACGGCTAGGCTTGGCAGTAAAATTGCAGATAACAGAGTCAAAACTCGAGGCGCATTGTACAGTATGATATGTCTCCTTATTAGATGATACGCTAACGAACGTAAGATAGCGGAACACAGTAACGCTAAACTCGCAGAGCATGCGTAAAAATGCCATCACGTGACTTTGGCGTTTACAGTAAACTACGAAACGATATGCAGAATCTCCCTAATATTATCTCTCAATTTTTTCTAAACTTCATAATATTTTTCAATAAACTTTTCAAGCTTCAAATTATTAGTGCTGAATTTCGCGAGTAAGTTATATACTTTTTTACATTGAAAGCTCCATTCCGCAGGTATACCCTTCAGTCATGTACGTATTTTTATAAATCGAATCAGCTAACATTTGTACGGTAACTTTTCACTTATTTCATTCAAAATAATTTCAGGGCGTGGCATGATAGAAATTTGAACATTTATTTTTTGGACTAGGTTTATGCATAATTATTTCTTAGAACGCTACGACCTGAATAGAAAGATTGGGCTTACTAAATCATAGGTTGTGAGATTCTGATGTTTTTAATGATTGGATTCAGTATATAAGACATTCTTTCTTTTCTCCGCCCAGGCTTAAGAAAACTTTTAATTCAACTAAACATTTACGGCATTTTTTTATCACCTCTGAATGCTTTTTCGGCTTCAACGGAATAGAGACAAGTGGGATATCAGTGGATCTCAAATGAAGGATAGGGAAGGCCGGAGCAGAATTTTCCTAAACTATAATAGAAACAAAAATCTGCCTGGGGCAATTAATTCAGAATAAAAAATTTAAACTGAAAAGTAGTGCTTTTATCCGAGACGGGACAATTTAATTATCTATTATTTTTAACTCAAAAAATTAATTTTTTCATTTAGTTTTGTGTTGAGTAATATTATTTATAATTTTATAATGTATAAATCTTTATCAACTTAACATTTTCTGAAAATGACATAAGATTCATTTTATTTTGTGGCAACGCAATAGAAATTAGTTTTGCAACAAGAATTTAATGTAAATATTTATTTACATTCAAAATAAGTAGGAAATATAATAGTGAAAATTTTACTGACCTTGATGGTATATTTAGCTATATTTTGTATTTATTTAGTATACAATTTATTCAGGTTTTAGAAACGTCTGCAAAACTTTTAATATCTTTTCATATACTGCTCAAAGTTTATCAAAGTTTTCTGAACTCAGGACACTTTCGTAAATAAACATTTTCCTACACAAAGATATTAAAATTATAAAAATAATAATATTTTCAAATAAATTTTGCTAACACGTGCACAATCAATATTCAGAGAGATAAACTCTTCTATGACTGAAAAAGTAGTGACAAATTAATATAGATTTTTAATAATTTATGTTCTCTGTATTGCAATATAAATAATTAGAGCTTAATGAAAATGGATACTAAAAATAAAACTAGAAAAATACCATTTCCAACACATCTCGCGAAATAACCTAATATAAAATACGGACAATCTTACAAAATTACGCTTTACATTTATTGTAATATATGGGACTTGATCTTTCAATTTTGAACCTTTTAACTTTTGTCTGCTTTATTGGCAGTCTATTTACATATTATTTATATATGTAAATAAGGTACAATCCAAGTTGATTACGTCTGCTGCCTCCGAAAAAAAGTTATGCCAGAGAAAGTGTCCCGTCTCGCCACAATACGTGTCGCGTTCCGCTCCAAATATTGTACTTTTCATTTATATATCTAAATATTAAACATTTGTATTAAAAAAATGCATGAAACTTACGTATTAAAATAAAACTAAATAATTAATCTTCTTAACTAGCGTTATAAAAAAATATGTTCTGAAACTTAAATTAATTAATTTCAATTTAAAATTACCTTAAAGTAACGAAATCTACACTGAGAAAAATGAATAGTTGGTACTTCTACCTTTTTATTAGTAATATTTTGGTAGTCAGAGTTACTAATACTTTAGTCATCTGTACCACTAATTCACTTCTCTAACAAATAAAA
>JAWWLR010000034.1:42421449-42438493 GCA_035041075.1 Acraspis erinacei
CACATTTCCAACACCAGACGTTTCCGATAGTTAGATTCATTCGCAAGAATTTTCGCGTTTTCGAAATCGAAAAAAGGATCTAGCGGACAATTAGGGGCTTTTTATTTTTAAAATAATAAAAAACCTTCTTCTAATTTTTAATTTTTAATTTTTAATTTTTTAATTTTTAATTTTTAAAATCTAAAACTACCCCTATTAGAGATTGGAAACTACACCATTTCAAATCTTTGAAACTAAAAAACTACCCCTGTCAGGGGGTGGAAAGTAGTTCATGGTTTGAAATGTTGCTAAGCAAGTAGAATTAACGTAGTTATTATACAAGTGCACTAATTGATTTTATATATGGACAAAAAAAAGAATTCAAAAATATTTTATACATGTTCTTGTTTATGACGTATTTCCCACCCCCTCATAGGGGTAGTTTTCGGATTTCGGGCAAACTAATGACAAACTCGGTTACAGCATGCATTTACGATTATTTTGAGCTTTGTTGCGTCAAGTTATGTCCTTTCCTTCAAAAACTACGTTGTGTCCAAAAAAGGGGCATATTTTGGGGTCTCTCTTTAATTTTTTACTAATATATTTTAACTGCTATTTCATTTTTACTACTAAACGAATTTTTTTGATATTCTAATTGAATTTGATTGCAATAGGTGACTAACTTTTAATGATCGGTTAAAGGGTCATTCTATTAACTAACCCCGAAAAAAGCTATTTTTAGTGATTTTTCTATGAGACTATTGATAAAGATATTGATATAAGATTTGCAAGGCTTAATAAATACAATCGTGAAATACATTAAACAAATTTTTGTATCCCTTTTAAACAATTTTTATACACGAAAACGTCAATTAAATGCAACGCTTTGAAAAGTAGGTAGGTCCAGCTTGTAGTGTTTGACACGTTACTGTCTAAATGTAACGCGTTAACGTTACCGTTACTGAAAAAGTAACACGTTACCTTGCCGTTACTTTTTTTATTAAATATTTACGACATTATTTGAATTTCCAAAAAGAATCTTAAGAATTTGGTAGATGTCATTGAAAATTTTAATAAAACTGAATATTTTATTTACATTTAGGTAAAGTAATTTAAAAAATACTGAATTTATCTTTATGATGTTTTTTATTTAAGCTATTAATAAGTTTAGAAATCTATGATGCAGTCTCCTTAAGGCTTTCCATATAACTTCATATTTTTTAAATAGTACCAATTATTCGAAAATTTCATCACTCGTGCGATTTATTTTGTCTAGGACATATCAATCCGTCCGTGCAGAACAGCAGGGAGGTGTAAAAATGCATTGGAAATTTTTTTTGGAATTTGTATGAATACCGTAGGAAAAAAGATGTTTTTTATATTTTATTCAGAATCCTCAATAGTATCATCAAGTTTGATTCAAACATTTCTCGTTACAATTAGCCAAATAATATAAATAAAATATAACTTTTTAAATATTACCCCCATAAGTTGTTCAATTTTCTATTAGAGGGAGTTGATAGTTCATCAATGTCAACCAGAGCGATTGTTTAAACCATTTCTTATTGTTATTAATAATATTCTCTTTGCTTAATGGTAAAATGTTGCGGGTTTTTCTGATGTTTTAAACTATTTGTCTATTTTTTATTATAAGTGACTTAATAAATAATAAGATTTAGCAGAAATAATTGTTTAAACAAATTAATGTTGTTCGTGACTATCTCCATCTATTTTAATGCCTGATAGTTGCGTTTTATCGATAATATTTACTTTTCTGTCCCTTTTTCACTTAGTGAGGTAATAATTAACTAAAGTTAGCAAAAAATTATTTAAGCAATTCAATATTGTTTATAACAATCTTATCTTAGATAAGTAGTAGAAAGTTCTGGTTTTTCACAAATGTTTAACTTCGCCTTTTCACAAAGGCAGCAATTATTTAATTGCTAATTGTGAAGAGACATGTTGAGTTTCAACTCGATTCAGATAATATTAGGGATTCTGCATAAAAGTTACAAAAACGTTGTTTTTATTACGAGAAATACGTTTTAAACTTGATACGGGGCTTGTGGATAAATAATTTCTTTAGATAAGGAAATGTGTGTAGGAAAGTAAGAATATACATCATCTGATTGGTTTTCTAGAAATTGAAACATTTAATGTAATGCTAAACATATTACAACATTTTATGAAGTAATGACCGGTAACGTGCGTTACGTTGCATTACCGTTACCAGAAAACTATAACGCGTTACCGTTACTCTTTTCTAAAAATAACGCGTTATCGTTATCGTTACTAAAAAAAGTAACTTTTCTGGTATCGCGTTACAAATAATGCGTTACTGTTAAACACTTCCGGCTTGTTGAAAAAATCTCGAAACTGGTCCATCTTAAACAGAAAAATCCAAAAAATGTAGGTTAAGTATGACAATGGCTATGTCCCTTAAAATGTTCTTAATATACGTTCCAAAATAACCAAATGGTTCCTAACAGGCCCTAACCGATCTCTAACCGGATTTTGTCCCCCTGTTGTAACCGGCACCTAACCGGTTGCTATTTATCATCCTTTAATATTTGTACCCGATTCCTAACCGGTTCTTGATTGGCCCCTATACGAATTTCATCACCGTCTGTAACCGTCACCTAATTGGTTTGTAACTGGGTCCTGATAATGTACCTACACGGTTCATAACCGGTCCTAACTGGTCGCTAACCTTATTGTGACACCGGGTTGTAACTGGCACCTAACTGGTTTCTATCCGACTGTAAAATTATTTTGCGATTCATTGCTTTCAAGACAAAAAGTGGTTTCCTTCTGTCGCAGTGGTGATGTTGTTTTAATAGGACGAGGAATAGTGGATCCCAGTTATGGAAATAGTTCAACTATTAACACAGAAGTTTCGATTTTTAATCGGTGTATCTCGTCGGGTATGGTAATTCATTCTGAAAAATATCAAAAACCGCAAAAGTCTAAAGATACAGTTTTTCGCCTTGAAAACAAATGTTTCGTTAATGTCTTGAATTTGCTTAATACCGGTGGTATAGCATATGCTGAAGTTGAGTATCTAACTGTGAAACATATTGTATATAATAGTGCCATGGATGGAAATAATGACTATCCAGAGGTTAATAAAGTCGTTGTAAAACATTTGTTTGAAGTTGTGAAGCGCGACGAAAATGATTTCATTAAAGTGAAGGATTTAAAAGAAAAATGTGTCTTTTTAAACACAGGTGATAGGACCTAAGTTCCAACTATGCCAGGCACATATGAAATTCAATAGAATTATTTCATTCTCAATAACTTTATAATAAAGTTTAATTGAATAACTAACTTTCGTCTTTGACATTATTTACTTTCTGTTCCCAAATTCATGATAGAACCCAGTTGGAAACGGTTAGAGAACACACGTGTGTCAAGTGCCTCTTAGAGCCGGTTAGCCACCAGTTAGAAACTAACTTAAGTCTGACAATATTTAACTCCTGTTCCAAAATTCCGGTTAGAACCCGGTTAGGATCCGTTAGAACAAGTGACTCGGCTACCCTAATGGATTTTGAGCCGCTGGATCCAAATCTGGCCTCAGAATTCCTCCTACACTTCTCAGTATTCCCCTAGATGCAAAAAGTAGGAAAAAACCTAGGGATTTCTGGTGACATAGTCCATACAAAAAATTTGCCTGCACGAGACAAGTGATAAGGCTAACCTTATGGATTTTGAGCCGCCGAATCCAAATCTCGCCTCATTATTTCTCGTACAAGTCTCAGTTTTCACCTAGATGCAGAAAATAAGGGAAAACCTAGGGATAATTTGCATGTTATTTTGATCATACAAGAATACACGAAAATAGACAGATCGATGTTATATTCTTAAGTGCAACGATTTGTAGAGACTTAATTTGTACACAGAAATTCTCTATTGTGCCCTCTGTTTCCCCTAGCTTGGGTGATTATAGGGAAATTGAAGGTCTTTCTCAGATTATATAGATTTATACGGGAAAAATAACAAAAACCTCATATCCTTTACAGTTTTGCGTGCGAAATATGTCACTAGTCCCGTGCCGATAACTTTTTTTTGGTGGGCTTGTGTGATCAGAAAATCTCTAGGTTTTTCCCTACATTTTGCATCTAGAGAGAAAGTAGAACAAGCTCGAAAAGTTTGGTGTTCATATTTATATTTAGTACGGAAATCTGCAAAGGTTATGGCATTTTTGTATTTTTTCCCGTACAAATCTTTATAATATGAGAAAGACCTTCAATTGCCATAGAATTACCCAAGCTAGGTCAAATAGAAGGTACACTAGAAAATTTATGTGTACAGATTAAGTCTCTATAAGTCGCTACCCTTAAGCATATAACATCCATGTGGGATTCTGAGGACAGATTTGGATTCAGCGGTTTAAAATCCATAAGAGTAACCCAGTGCCACTTGTTTCGTGCAGACAATTTTTTTGTGGGCCTGCGTAATTAACCTTTAATTATGGACGTGGTTTCATTTTTGCACTAAAATGAACCTGAGGTCTCACGGAACACTGCATATATTTATATTTAATTGAGTAAGTAAATATCTTTTTGTTATTTAACTTTTACAAGTATGAAGACACATTGTAATATGTAAGAAATTAATATAATTTATGAACTTTTATTATTAATAATATTTTACACCAGTAGGAGAGGGACCCACATATCAGAAGCATGGTGCGGTCTGAGAGATGGCCGCGGTCCATACTCTGGGGTACTCGCATCAAGCTTAATATTTTTTGTGTATGATATCTTGCGTTTTAAATACCTTGAAACAAAGTGAAACTAAAATATGAAATTGTGAAGCTACCGTGGATGTGCGGTCACACAGACCGCATATCAGTTTTCAATTTATATTACTCTCCAATTACATTCAGCTACCTCGGCTCAAACAGAACTAAAACTAAAGCTATTAGTAACAGCAGCCTCGAAGATGGCCAAGCGGGGAAGGAACCACATATCAGAAGCATGTTGCGGTCAAATTCTACTCATTCAATTAGAAGTAGTTTAATTTCTACTAATTAATTTAATTAGTATCTTTTTTACTAATTAAATAATAATAAGTGCAGATTAGAAGCTTGGGCCTTAATTAATTTAAAGGAATCTATGTTATCATCAGAGATGGTCACCATAAATCAGTGTAGAAATAATTTGACAAACTGTGAAAATAGAAATCAACATTATCCATCAAGTTAACTCTTCAAACAGCAGAAAATACTTATCGACAATACAGACTAGATGAAAAAAAAATCGGCCGGGTGCTTTTCCGCTGCGCTATGAGAGAGATCGGAAAAAGAATAGTTTTTTATGAATACAGAGTTTATCTAAGCAAGTTGTTACGTTTTTGAAGCAAGTCAATTTCAAGGAATCTCTAATAGCTTAAAGAAAAAGCAACCGACCGGAAGTCGTAAGTTCTGTGGTTCGATTCCCAGTGGAGCGATGGAGTAGATCTTTTTTCAGAAAAAATTTAATTAAAAACATTTAATTAATTTATTAACTTTTTAGATGATCATAATATAATATATTATAGTATTAGATTGAAAAACATTAATAGATGCAATTAAATAATAAGCGTGTGTTTTAAAACGCTTAACTTTTGAGACGTAATGTGCTGATTGCTGAAAACTATATGAGAGCTATAATAACGTCTTACATTTACAAGTTACAATCCGAACATTTTTCACGCTGACGGTGATAAAGAAATAATAATTTTTCAAACTGATTTAATGCAACGTCACTTAACTTCAGCATGGACATATTTAACTGCAAAGCATAGTTTTCGTGAAACACATGCATTATATTTTATTTTACGTGAATGGAAGACGACTGTGCGTTTGAGCTGTAATGATTAACGTACTGCGGCATCGCAGGCTCCAAATACACTTGAATGGACACGACTGGGCTCAGAAACTGGTTCAAGAAGAAAAGAATAAGAATAGAACAAAAATCATAGTGGAGAAAAAGCATTCATCCTCTAAATCCTTCGCCACATTTAATTCAAATTTTCTGCACCCTCCTTCATTTATTATAATGCTTCTATTTTAATGGACTGTTTATCACCTTTATTTTTTTCTTCCCACATCCATACAATTATCATGTATATTGTAAACTAACATTACAAAAGTATGACCAGACTTAATCTTAGTTTTTTATGATAGGAACATTAAATTATATAATGTTCGGAAACTGCGCGATAATTGACTGATGAATTTCATAAACTTAGAATTCTAACTCTTTTATAGTTAGAAAAGATTTGTAGTTGTATACTTTCTCATGGAATTTTTTTCCCGAGGAAGAATATTTTATAAAATCGCTTTTCCGTAATATTTTATGTGAATAAATAATAAGTATAGGTTATTTACTCATGTATTTTGAAGTTGGTATAATGTTGTAGTATTCTTAGGTGTGGGTTGTTCTAGAGTATTATAGATTGTAGCCATTTATCATTGCCCATGTGAGTCGAGTTTTGTATACTACAAACATTTTCCAGTATAAGCTGTAAACTACTATAGTACCAGTGAAAGAAGCATCACTAGCCAAAAAGGAGAAAAGTTATTTTTAAGCTTATATTTTTGTTAAGTGTACAAATAACAATTAATTCATAAAAACTTGACTTGATGATTTATTATACAAAGATGCAAATTTGTTTTTGATTAATATGCTAAATAACAGTTTAAGTAAAAAAGTCCTTCCACCCGCAGCAACATTTCCTAGTACAAAATAACTAAAAAAGTCCTAATTGTTTTGATTCGTAATTTGTAAAATTCCAAATTTATCTCCCAAAAAAGTTAAAAAATGACAATCCTGTTGTGGAAAATTATGTTTGAGACAGAAAAAGTAGAAGAAGGATTCATTTTATTTATTTAAAAAATTCTTACTTGTGCTCATAGGATTTATGTCCCAAAAAAATTGGTTAAAAAAGGACGTGAACTTTTTTATTACTCTAATCCTGTTTCGAAAGCACATTGTCACTTTTATTTCATTTGAGTTTAAAACCCGCTCAGAAAGCTCTGCTTAAAAAATCTTATACAAAAGCGATTTACAGTTCAATTTCAATTTAATTTCCCTGTGAGCTTATTGGATGGTTCTAGACTTTTTCTAACCTTTTAATGGTCTCGTAGAACATATGGTGACCAAGGCGCACTATTTTTCTGGATGGTAATAAAAAATCGATTTTTTAATAGAAAAAGTGAGAATTTAATGTTTAGCTACTAATTTGCTGAATTGATACGAAAAACATTGGTATAGATATTACTAGGGTTTAAGAAACTGGAGGGAAATCTTGTTTTCGCTAGAGATACACGTTTAAACGTGTTAAAAAAATTTGGACGGCGATAAAAATTCAATGTTCAATTTTCAAAAGAGTGAGAATTTACTTTCCGCTCTACAATTTGTCAGCCGCCATCAGTGGGTCAGCTTTATGCGGCTGCGCATTAGGGTGGTCCAAAAATGCATGGTAAAATTATTTTGCATGCTAGAGGGCAACGACCCCCCCCATTTTATTCCAAATTCGAAACAAGAAATTCCCTAATTTTAATTTAAAAAATTTTTTTTATTTTAACAGGTTGAAGTTTCCCATGTAAAATGCATGGGGAAAAATCACTTTTTTGAGTTTTTAGTATAATTTTTTGGGGTTTGAAAAAATGTGACGGGAAAGTATGAAATCGACCTTTTGAACACTGTATTCTCGTATTTCTTTACTTAAAATTGTTAATATTGGTCTAGTGACATATTAATTATCATTGGTTAATTATTTTTAATTTATTAAACAAAGGGAATTTGTGTAAATATTTTTTTTCAACAATTATTTTTTTCCTTAAAAATGATTACTGTTGGTCTACTGAAATATTTATTAACATTAGTTCATTAATTTTCAACTTTTTAAGCAAATCGAATTTGTTTAATTAGTTTTTTATTAAAAATTATTAATATTTGTTTAGTGGAATATTTTGTCAACATTGTTTGATTAATTTTATTTATTAAAAAAAATTAATACTATTGGTCTAGTGGAATATTTAACAACATTAGTTGATTAATTTTTAATTATTAAAAGAAATCCCATTTGTATAAAAAATGTTTTTTCTTCAAAAATTCATTGAAATGACAGTTTATTTTCATTAAGTGACATAAATTTATTTTCAAATATTTTTTAATTGTTGAAACTATAAATTATTATTTTTTTTAAACTAATAATACTATTCAACTGAAAATATGTTTACATAATTAAAGATTAATGAACCAATACTGATCAATATTCCACTAGATCCACAGTAATAATTTTAAGTAAAAGAAATTTGAAACGAAATTATTTAAACAAATCCCAGCTGTTTAAATAATTGAAAATGAGTTACCTAATGTTAATCAATGTTCCTCTAGACCAGCAGTAATCATTTTTAGGGAGAAAACGAATAAAAAATTATTTAAACAAATGCCATTTGTTTAAATAAAAAAATTAATGGACCAATGTTGTTAAATATTCCACTAGACTAATACTAATAATTCTATGGAAAAAAATTAAACAAATTCCATTTGTTTAAATAATGAAAAATTAATTAACCAATGATAATAAATATTACACTTGACGAATATGAATAATTTTAAGTAAAAAAAGACCAGAATATAGTACTCAAAAGGTCGATTTCATGAGGAATTGACATTTTTGGTTTTAAGGGTAGTTTTCAGGTACTAGTGGGGGTGTGTTAGGGGTGCCAAACCCATAAGTCTGATAAATAAAATTCTTCATTGGATAATTCTCTATAAGCTCCTATATTTTCCTGTCACATTTTTTCAAACCCTAAAAAATTATTTTAAAAACTAAAAAGAAGGTAATTTTTCCCCATGAATTGTACATAGAAACTGCAATTTAAAACCGGCACCTGTTAAAATAAAAAAATAAAAAATAAAATATTAGGGATTTTCTTTTTTTGGATTTGGAATTAAATGGAGGGGATCGTTGCCCTCTAAAAATAAGAAGCGTTTTTGAGCCACCCTACTGAGCATAATATTATATAAAAAAAACGTTTCTCTATAATGTTATTTTCTAAAACTTGTGGGCTAGGCTCTTATGGAATGCTACATTTCAAATATTATTTTAAAGCTCCATCGGCGATTAAAATATGCCTAAAACTTTTCTCCAATAAAGTAGTAAATTTTTTATCGTTTTACGTGTTTCTCACTACAGTTTCGTATATTTGAAATATGACTCGGCTGGTAACAAATAAAAATTTTTTTTATAATATACATAAAAGACTTTTGCACATTTAAAAAACTTGTACTAAACGAATGTTATTCTTTAACTCGGCCCAAATTACAGGGTTTAAACGACGGAGTAATAGTAAGGAGACAAAACGACAATGAGCGCGCGAATGAAACATGACTCGAATTTTCGGACACAGTTCAAGCGATTGCGTACGTTGAATTGTAAAGTTTAGCCTCGTTTTGAGTGAAATATCTGCGAGAACTGAGATCTGGCAGCTGAAAATGTTTTTTTTGTGAGATGGGACATTGTTTTTTTTGTGAATTTGATCTGGATTTTACTTGCATAAAGCGAGAAAAAGAAAACGTTACGGAGAATACAGTAAGTAAAAAATATAATATCAGATATTCAGTCGCAGATATTCCACTCTAAACAAGCTGAACCTTTACAATTCAGCGTACGTCCTCCCCAGAACTATATCCGGAAAAATGGGGACCAAATGTCTGACACTCTGTTTGGTCTTCTTACTGTTTCTCGATGGTTTAAACGCACATTGAATCTACAGGTATCGTTTTTGCTGCAACGATATTCAATTGATACGGAAATCTGTGTCAATATAAAGAAACAAAAGACTGTTACATTCTTGCGTTATTTTGATGCAGATCAAATTTATACTTAAAAACTCATCAAATTTATTTAGCAGAAGTGTTTGTGGAACATTATATTTTATACCAATTTGACAATTTGGACTTGACTATTTAAATAAGCAATAAGTTTTAATTTTATAATTGTTGCTTGTTAATTACAATAACCAATTTCCTTAAAAGATATTAGGAATTTTTCTCTATTTTCTACTAGGTTAATTGTCAACTTGTAGGCCAATTGTAGCACCTAAAGTGGCAATCACATAATTATTAGGAATTAAATATTTCATAACGGAAATTGATCTTATTACATACAAAAATTTTTAATCCGAAAGGGGCAGCTTTAAAATTAAGAAATAATAATGACATTCGTACATGAAATATAGAAAGTGGATTTGAGGTTGAGTTTCATGAAAGAGAGCGCGAGGTTTTTAAAAGTTAAAAAGAGAATACTGTAGAGCATACCATTTAGGAAAAATAAAATATTTAACTATTTTAGATAATTTTTTCGAATATAAGTAAGGTGACGTAATAAATTAAGAGTCTGATTGTTACTATTATTTTTTTATTTCAATAAACACGTTAGAAATTGCACAAATGGAAACAACGAGACTTTAATATAATTGAAGCATCAAAATTCGCTAAAACTATTGACCTAAACCATTTTATCGTACAGTCTGGAACTTACACGAGCACGTTGAAGCCTTAAGCTTAACGTTAATACGTTAAGCGTTTTTCAGGTTAATGTCTAAAAAAAGGGAGAAAGTCAGTATATCCTTGTGCAATGTGAAGTTCAGATACCGAACGGTAATGAAGTTTGAGTTGTTCTTATATTAAATTAAACTAAATAGAAATAGAAATGAAAAAAGAGACCTGGTCAGTTTGTAGAGGATGATAATAAGTATATATTAAATTTTTTTAAATCTGTACGAGTTTCTAAGTTAATGTTATATTACTAAGACTTCAAGTTTGCCTTCAATTTGAGAAATACCCATCAAGGTAAATAAAAGCAACATCCGAAATCATCAGACTAGTTAGCTCCACAGAATGTTTGATTAAATAATAAAACGAACTGATATTTTGCTATAATATTTCGACTGCCATCGAAACTTGAAATACGGCGTGAGAAAAGAATAGCTCCATTTTATTTTAAAAATATGCAAGAAGTCGGTCCGACAAAAAAGAAAAGGAAGAAGAGGATGCGTGACAAGGGTTGTTGGCACAAAATAGAGGATATGGCTCGTTTCCGCTAACCTTCTAGAAATTGCATTAACATGGTATGGCAAGACAAACTCTAGAGAACTATATTTCATACCATAACGTTCGTGTGAGTATGATGTATTTTTGTGTGTCCCCTTTTCTCCATACAAGTAAGATAAAAACGGAAGGGATGAGCGCGTAAAATTAATTTAGTATGCTTTGTGACATATTTTCCAAGAATTACTTGATTCCATAAACAATTTTAATCAAAATATACAAAATCCACACATTTCTTCGACTCAAAATTTTCAATAGTAAAAAAACATATTTTAAATAACTACCTTGTATAATTATTAATTAAAAGGCTGTAAAGTATGGTGATCTAAAAAAACAATGTTTTTTATTTTGATCATGCGTATTTTTGTTTGATTAAAAAAATTTCGAGCCATACTTCTAGAAATAATTGTAATAATAATATATCTTTTTCAAGTGGAACAAGTTTAGGGGTTGCGTTATCCTAATAAAACAACTATTTTTAGAACACCCTGCTGTATAGTATAATCTAGATAAAATTATCCCTTTTTTAACTGGTGGGAATTAAAATACTTCGGTTTTTTTTCTATTGTTTTTATCGGCGATTTTAATTGCTCCTTTTTAAAGTCTCGAGTAATAGAAAGAGTCGAGTTGAGTTTGTGAAAAGAAATACATTTCTTTTATTTTTATAAATATAAATTTTACTTCAAGTTTTCTTGGTGAGCATAGCTGTTACGATTTTTAATGCTCCTGACTTGCCTCATCACAGACTCACTGGAAGTATTCTCTTTAATTAAATCGAGAAATCAGAGATTCTTGCAATTTAAAAATTTCTTGATACAATCGACATTTCCTTTGAAAGTTAATAGGTAGAAAATTTCGCAACATAAATAATTATAAGAAACTTAAAAAAAGGTGATTATAAATAAATTCTTGTTTGGATTTTTTTAGAAATTGTTTACTAAAACTGTGAACAATTGATGTGGACTTTGACATTATGACAAATTTATCACTTTTGGGAGAGGTATTCTGACATGAGTGTAAACATCAACCAGGAATTCAGGATGTCCTAACTGGATTAATAGGTGCATCTTGATTAGTATTCGTTAATTTATGAATCATTTGACACCTCAATAATGTTAAATATTAACTATTTTCAGATTGTAGACCTTAACAATAGAATGAGATATAAGAGCAATACAAAATTTAGATTTTATAAATATTCCATTGAAATTTGAAGTTACGTTCGTTTAAACAATTACATATTGTTATCAGATGCAAGATGGCCAAACGAGATACCAAGGAAGCATTGCTTTTTGTTAAGTCAATTCAATTTCGCAAACGATAATCCACCTGGCGATATTTATGAAGTGAACAATAGCTTTGATCGATTCACTAGCATTCACCCCCTATAAAGTACAGGGGCTGGAAATACAAGAGGGAAATTTCTATCCTATCACGTCACAGCCGCAATAGTATGTTTCAGGAAACGTTCTCCAACACGTCCCCAAATATAGAGCCAACTATTCTGCACATTAAATTCAATATCAAATACACATGATAGAGATTGATTCTCATTTCTTTGTATGCCCCCTTTAAACATGCCTCATAAAATTTCAATTTGGAAAATAGTAAAATAAATTTTTGATTTATTATTACGAGAAAGCTTTAACTTAAAACTCTTAACTCAAAACTTTATGTTTCATTTTTACGCGCTTTGTTGAACAGTAAATCAAAGCTTTAAATTGAAACCATATAGAAGAGGAGTGAGTATTGATCCCAAATTTTTACAGCAGGTGCTTAGCACGTAACATTTATTTTATTACGACACTCATTTCTGAAACTGTAAACAATTTGAGAACAATATTTACGATAGGTTCTTAATGTCATTAACCTTACTGGGATATTTCTTTGTTTATCATGTTTCTTCGTAAAGAGATGCGAATCTTTGGACTTTTGTGAAATATCTGTTGCATCAATTAGCGTATTTTGAATGTAGTTTATTACATCTAAAATAAAAATCCAATGTAGAAGTAATTTTAGTTTACAACGCATGTACCTGAATTTATATTATTAAATGTCACTTTGTCTGAAAACAACCAAGAGTCGCATTGCTTTCATTTGACATTCCAGAGGGTGATATACTGATCTCGAAACCACAAGGTTTAAAACAGTTGTTTTCAATTTTATGAGTTAATAAAACGTTGATAGAATTTTTATATTTAGAAATGGATATCCATGTGCGTAGATACAGCGGAGATATATTTATACCAATATTTTATGACTGAATATATTATATCTGAGATATGCAAGGATATTTTAGATTGGAATGTTTTTGCCTTGGTGCTTTATGATTTTCTGCTGCATAGTTGTTCAACCACGTGCTCGAATAACTCCATTCTTGGGTCGAGGCAGCTAATTCCTAAAATTTTCATTTTTCTTTCAGGAAGAATTTTTCCAGCATTCTTTTCCGTTGTATTTTTGTCGGAATATTTTCGTGTGGTGAAGCGAATCCCTTTCATTGTCTTTCATTCTGAGTAGAAGTCTTGTAAAAATTCTGGCCAAGAATGTAAATTTTGTTTTTCTCATTTTAAAATGTTCCTTTCAGAGAAAAAATTAATGTTGTTGAATAAATTTATTCATTTAGGAAACATGCACATCTAAGAAGATAATAATAATAATTTATTCATTTGAAATAATTTTATTTTCTTGAATAAAAGGAGAAATTGAGTTAACACAGTCTTTTTAAATTTTACGTAAGCCTGGAAAGTTCCATTGGAAAGTAAATTGCAATTAGATTTATCGATCGCCTTTCACTTATCCAGAGGGATAATATATTAAAGTCACAGTAATTATTTCGAAATTATACATTTTAGTAAGTTGAAATTAAAAAGCACACGTTCGATCAATCACGCATGTTAGAATTGAAGTTATTTGAAATTAATTGATGAACCTTTCATATATTATTCAGTTCTAATAATAAACGACACTGAAGAGTGTTTGAGGGAATATGAATTTTTTAGTACAGTTGAAAATACCTGTAATATTTAAAAATTGTGATTTGGGATGGCCAAATATTCGAACAATACACTTTTTGATAGGATTTGAAAAAGAATGACAAAAGAGATACAGATTCTATCAAATCTGTGAAGTATGGGGACTATTTATTGATAAACGTTTTTATTGTCCTGACAAAAGCGATTTCAAAACGTTTTGCGTAACTTCACTGGGACTCTAAATTACCCCTAGGGGCGGGATTTTGTCCCTTTGTTCACAAACGGTATTCGGTCTCCCAGTCTGATCTCCATAGTCCCGTTTATCGATTCCAATCGAGAGTGGCACTTTATTTCAACTTTCTACGCTGATGCACTTATTAAAAATTTCCCTTTACCAGTTATTATTTGTTCTGTCGCATGTCTATTTTGTACTTGAAATATCACTATTTAATTTATATAGATCTTTTTTCTGTATATAATTCAGGAAATACTAAATGTTTTTTCTCTTACTTCTGGCTTCAAGATGCTTCAAGATATTTCAGCAAATTTAGAAGATTTTTAATACTATAGGAGATTTCAGTGACTTGCGACAATATCAACGGCTTAACGAGATTTCAATAAATTTTTGACTCTTTTAGGATATTTTAAAGAAATTATATGACTTCAGACATCAGCCATTTCCGGATACTTCAAGTTCAGTTTGCTTCACGTATTGCCAATTCTTATTCCATTTTCATTTTCATTTGTTCTCGCCCAGAATAATTTTTATTTGATATTTAATCGGTTTGTGACGTATTTTAAATTTGACGATTTGGAACGAGAAAAACTTGAAGTAAGTTATGTTAGAACTCAAATTGAAGGATGAATGAATTTAAGAACCCCAATATTACTTGAGCGTAAAAAAGTTATAAATAAAAATTTGCCCAAAAAATTAACTCTTCTCGGGAACTGTTATTTTTGGAATGGAATGTGTAATGGAATGTGTTCATAGCTCAATAGTTTTAAACATGAGTCCTTATTTTTTTACCAACTTTATGCACGCATTAACAATCAACTCATTTTATTAAGAATGTACATCCAAAGATAACATATTCAAATGTAACTGTACAATAATATTATCTTCAGGATTTATAATACATGGAATAAAACTTAAATAACTACTTTCAATTTTTATAACGTGGAAGCCCTATAATACTAGGTATTTTAATTATAGACATGTTTATTGATTATACAGTAGAAATAAAAAAATTCTTGTAGCTATCTCGATCTTGTAGTGGTTAGGATTATTACATAAATTATCGTCGAGACTTGAAGGTACTGAGATAACCTAATTTGTCTGCTTCCGTTCGTTCCTGAAAAAATGCAGAGAGCTTACAAATAAGTAAAAAATCAAAGATAAAGTTGATATTGAACCTATACATTTAAGTAAAATAGACAGGGCCTATTCATCACGATATTTCGTTACAAATAACCCACATCGTTGATTCGGTTGTATATACCGAAAAATTGGGACGAATAGCCGATTCAACGATCTGGGCTATTCGTATTGAAAATTTTCATTTTTTATAGCATAATTAAAAAATTAAATGTAATAAAATAAGTTCACTTTCTTCTTACACTGCACATGTTTTGCATGTTTGTTACTTGCATAATAAATAACGACCCCTCCATTAAACATGAGTCTATCTGATGACAGCGCCATGTATAAGCGCTGTCTATAAGCATAGGGAATAGTCTCATACACGATGATGTCAGCAGACAGACTCATATTGAATGGAGGCATCAATATTTCTAGAATACAAATTTGTGTGAAAGCAATAGAGGTTATGTTTGCTTTGTGTAACGATATTATTATTTAATTGAATAGCTTTAAAAAATTAAAATATGTATCCAAATATACTTATTGTGAAAAGTAACCTTTTCAAAGTTATTAAAAAAAAGAATGCTTCTTCCCATGAAATTGGTGCTATTTCTTTGCCCTCGATGGAAAAGCACCCTCGTGACTGGACACTGTATTTTTAGTTACACTCTTACTCCATTCCAATGTAATTATCTCAATTTCAAAAAGTTGGAGTTCAAGCCTTTATAGCGTACTACTTCTTAAATACTTGAAGTCACACTACTAACTTTAGATGCAACTTAGATGCTTGTGTAAACAAAATTGAAAACTAAAAAAAAAAGAAATAAAGCTGTTATTTTTTGGGTGTCTCACAAATCATCTTTTCAGAATAGTTGTGTCGTCTAGGGCAAACTGTTTTATGAATACTGCTTATCACAGATTGCAATAAATAAGAGATTGAGGAATGATAAAGCCGTTGGTGAAGATGGTATTATCGCTGAAATGCTTAAATATGGTGTTGAATATTTATACGAAAAATGTATCGAGATGGAGGAAGTTCCAGATGACTGGAAAAAAGGGATTATCCTCCCGATATACGACGGAATGGGACGTAAAAGCAACTGCAATAGTTATGGAGATATAAACGCTCTAAGTACCAAAGACAAAGTCTAATTTAAAATACTCACTCATAGCGTAATGAAAACAACAAAAAACGGGAGAAAATATCTGGGAGGTCCAATGTGGATTTATGCGAGATCACAGAAAAAAGTTTGAGGGTAAAAAAAAGTTTTCTGTGCATTTGTTGACCGGGGAAAGCGTTTGATAAGGTGGATAGAAGTAACCTTTGGGAAGTCCTGAACGAGTGCAGAGTCAATGGATGGCTCCTAAAAGCAGTAAAAGCAATATATGTAGGTAGAAAAGTAAGTGCGAGGGTAAATGTACAACTAAGTGTCTGGTTCGATATAAGGCAAGTAGTTGAGAAGGATGCGTTATGGCTTCTTGGCTATTTATAATAATAATGGATAAGTGTCTAAGAATGGCTTTCTTCGACGAAGAAGGTGTGGATCTCGAAACAGTGAAGGTACGTGGATTAGCGCTTGCAGATAAGGTTTTGATGTCGGAGTCAATAAAAGGCTTACCGAGAA
>JAWWLR010000034.1:42547147-42558130 GCA_035041075.1 Acraspis erinacei
TAATAATTTAAAAATAATTCAAAAAGGTTTAAGGATTTACAAAATATTTTATAAGATTTTAAGACAGTTTTAGTGATCTTAAAGAATGTCTAGCGAGTCATTGAAAAGTTATTTAAAAAGATTTTAATGAATTTAAGAAATTAAAAGATTTTAAGAAAAAAATTAAGAAAAAAATCGGAAAAGTTTAAGGATTATCAAGAAATCTTACAGGATTTTAATAGTTCAAGTGATTTCGAGGAATTACTAGGGACTTGAATGGATTTTAAAGTTTATTTTTTAATGATTTAAAAATATTTTAATAAGCTTCAATGACTTTAAGGAACGTCTAGCGATTAATTGAAAAGTTATTTTAAAAGATTTCAAGAGATTTGAAAAATTCAAAGAATTGAAGGATTTTCAAGATATTTGAAGGAATTAAGGAAAATTTTAATGATTTTAAGTGATTAGAATTATTTTCAGTCAATTTCGAGATACTTGCAAGGATTTTAAATGATTGTAAAGAATTTGAAGGGTTTCAAAAAAAATTCGGAGAAGTTTAAGGATTTTCAAGAAATCTTATAGGATTTATAAGAAGGATCACAGTCTTTGATCATTTTTATTTTCTCCTCGTACCGTTCAAAGTGCAAAAATAATCATTTCACATCTTTGAAAAACACACATCAACACTCTACCTAAATTTCAAAATTTTGACCACCAATTATCACAAGAATGCAACCTAACCTGAATCATGGCACATTATATTTTTTCTTGATGGATTGTCAAATTCTCACAATTCCCAAATTGCGATAAATAATTACAGAAATTGTTCTTTTATCTGAAAAGCAAAGACATATCCCGATTTTTCACCTACTATTATTTAAAAAAATTAATTTTAGTAAATCTCATATGCAATAAATTCTTTGCAGTCCACCAAGTGGTAAGGCCTTATAGCTTTCGGTGTTACCGACCGGGTATGACGAAATGTTAGAATACTCAAAAGGACGCGTAGATTTTGTTTTAATCGTAAACAATAACGTCAACAATGCAAAAATTATTTTTTTTGAAAAAAAAACACAAGGTGTGGAAAAAATTAATAAAGAAAAGTTATTCACTCAAAAAAAGTCTACAAATTTGTTATCAATTATTTTTCGATGAGATACGTATTTTCTGTTTAAATCGTGAAAAATAACAATAAAAATAAACTAATTATTTATTGGAAAAAATGCACAAAGTGAAATAGAATGTCAATTAACATCATTGTTTTTTTAAAGAACGCCTTTTTAAATTATGGAAAAAAGACAATGAAAACATATCTGTTTTAATATTGATGCAAATTAAGAATTGAAATAATATAAATTTATTGATATCATATATTTCTAAGGGTAGCTGAGAATTAAAATTAGTGCAAAATAAGGAACTTATTTAAATTATCATAAAAAATAAATTTTGTATATTATTTTGCAATATCTGAATAAGCAATCCTAAGCCAAGTTATAGAAATCAATATAATATTCAATTGATATAATAGAGTTGAAATTATTTTAGAAATGTTCGCACTTTGGACAAAATGAAGTGCGAGGCATGAGATGTGTGATGAGAATGTTTTCGTTAAAGCCGAAGGAACTTTAACAAAAGAGAATTCACAATTACCAAATTGCAGTTGTCGATGCTTGGACTTTAATTTTAAAACATCTATGTACAAATGTGGGGGCAAGACAATGACTTAATGCGTAGCACGAGGTAAATACATTATCGCGCTCCCTGGGCGCGCTTAAACTTGCGATCGAAGCGTTATCCGCGCGCTACGTGCGACGACGTGAGTGTGCCCGCGCATCGGTCTGATTATAGTTATATTAATAATTATTTATTATTGTAAATAATTATTAAAGCAAAATAATAACATCTATCTTTAATTCAAGCTGGAGATATTTTAGTTTCTGCATATTCAACTTTTCCCAAAAAAGTGTGCATTTGACTCAATCCAAAAAGAAAAAATCCGTTTTGCGCATTTTCATAATATTCTTAATTCAACAAAATTTGTCTTTTTTTAATTTATCATATTTTATTACTGTTCACTAGCAAGAACTGTACGAAGCAAAACTGCAATGTTAATTTGAAAACAATACAAAATAAATTGGTATCCATTAATGAAGAGGTTGAACGTTGAACTATCTTTTTTATTAGTTATTTTACTGGAAAGTGAATTAGAAAATAATAAATTCTGCTAAATATTCTCAGGGTATGAATAATTATTTAATAAATAACCTAGCCACTCTCAATATAGTACAGGTTTGAATGTCCTATAATTAATTGTAATACCGACATTCAATTAAATCCTTCATAAAACCCATATAATGAATTGAAAAAACTTGCTTTGCAATAGGTAGATTTTTAAACCTTATTTTAGTTGCTAAAAGAAAAAGACGAAATAAATTAGTTAAACAGTTAACTTTTTTTGACATAGGATTAAAATAAAAGTCGCTTTCTGTCACCTTTCTTTATTCCGTAAAATGGTACCGTATAATGTCTGTTTAAGGCAGTCTTCTGGCGTGGTAAATTCTCTGTTGCGTTGAAGTTTAATTTAAAAGACTGGACCATTACAAAGTGATAAGATACTATAAATTCCTGATAAGTTATGGTAAATTAACGATAAATTAACATCAATTGCAATTAATTTTTTGACATTTAAAGGCTTTTTTGAAGTTTTCGGATATCTTAAAGTTCCGAAAAATAAATTTTCCGTAAACTTACAAGATTACCAGAAATTTCCAAAAATTACAACATTTCTCAGACATTAACTTTTTTGGAATTTCTTGTGTGAATAAAGGAAAGAATATTATGTGCGGCGGGTGCGTAAACTTTTTTACGCTCAAATGACTTTTTCTGAAGGATACTACTGTAATAAGAAACACAACTTTGACAAAAATACACCGAATCAAGTTTCAGTAAAATAAAGCTGTGACACTAGGATCTTTGTGGATTTTACTTTTTCTTCTAATTATTGGATATTTTTGACATTTCTAGAAATTTTTTTCGGCTTGTCTGCGACTTATCTTCAGCCAAAACTACTATTTAAGCAAAATTTTTTTAAAAATTAACATAAAATTTTGTTGCAAGAAGTTATGTAAAATGCATAGGTTTTGCCATTTTTATTTTTATAAATCTGAAAGTAAACATAAAGGAGCTGTTGCAATCAATTGGAACCTCAAAATTTAAAGTTCTGTCGGAGATAGATTGTAACCGATAGCTAACAGTCCAAGCATTACGTCAGAAAAAAGAGAAAATTCCTGAAAAACTCGGGTCTAAATTTTTTTGTGAAAACGCTTTATTAAGGGGTCCTATTTAACATATTAAAAATATTACCACGAATACGAGGGAAACCCGGTTTTTTTGTTGAAAACATTCTCGAAAATCACGTTTGCGCGAACGGATGATTCCCATTGAATTCTAGAGCAAAATGTCCAACAGAAGAAAGAAAAAGAACAAAATTATAGCAAAATTTTGCAGAAAAAATAATGCGCTATCTTTAATAGGTTCCGAGTTATGGTACATTGAAAAGTCCCCACCTTTTTCGATTTTTAGCGAAAAATCGCTGTTTCAAAAACCACTGTGTACCTTCTTACCTATTTACTTTACGGAAAAAAGTTCCACAGATGAGTGAAATTAGACTCAATTTTCTCTGATTCCATAAAAGAATAATGTTATAGCTCGAAAAGGTCATAAGTTATGACCCCTCAAAGTTGACCATTTTTGCCTGTTTTTAGGGCAAAAAAGTGGAGTTTAGTTTTTTCAATATAAATCGTGTCAGATTTAGTTTGCATTGTTGATGCCGCAGGATGAAATAGAGTATACAAAAATCTGCGTACATCTAAAAAAGAAAAAGTCTTTAAGCCCTATTAATTTTGGAATTGGAAGGTTTAAAAAATTCCATTTTTTTGGGGGAGATTTTTGATCAAAAACGGAAAACTTTCTTTGTTGAAAATATCTCGTTTCCTGCAAGTCCCACTATACAATTCCTAGAAAATCAATAAAAGTAGAGCCAATTTAGCGTAAGTTAAAAAACAAGTGTCCTAGTCCTGATAGGTCACGAGATAGGAACTACGGAAATATAACAAATATTTAAGAAATTTAAATTAGATTAAAATCCAAACAAAAAATGCTCCAATTGTAATCTGAAAAAAATTTTGTTAAGAACAAAAATTATAGACAAAAATATAAAAGAGGAAAGAAAAATGAGAAGGCAACCAACCACATCACCCTCATTCTCTTTTTCCTTCTTTCGTTTTTTTATTTTTATTATTATCGAATCACAATAAAAGAACATTGAATATAAAAAATAAAATTATATTACCAACGTTTCGGTACTCATACAGTACCCTTATCAAGGCGAGAAACATATAAACCATAACACCGAAGAACATGTGTACTCTCTTTGATACCTGAAAATCGAATGAGGGTCGGTAGTCAATCTGTTCTAAACACACTAGGAATATCTGTCATAAATAAATCCGAAATAGAGCAAGTAAAAGAAAAACAAGATTCAGGGAAACTCCTTTCAACTGTAATTAATCATATTAGCATAACTTGTGTTTAATTTATCTAAATCGGTTTTTAAATTAATAGATAACTTTGTTTATTTTTTAATGTAAATCATTTCCATGAATTCTATCTTTCATTACTTTGACTATGCAAAATTTTAACATTATCCCAGTGAAACTCATGATCAACATCAACAAATGCCTTGGTACGCCTGGCAAGAACACTCTTATAACAGCCTCCTAAACGAACATCACTTTTGTGTTCCTCTATCCTAGTATTAACAAGTCTTCCAGTCTGTCCCACCTAATTCATCTTACAGATCCTGCAAGTGATCTTGTGGACGACACCACCTTTTTCAAAATTATCTAAAGGATCTTTAAAAAATTAATCACTGAATCTATTTTAAATGGTATACGGAAAATAGTATGAATTTTAAACTTTTTAACATAAGTTCAATAGTTTTAGAAATTTAACCAAAAACGGAAGAAAAAAAGTATTAAATGAAATATATTCCTTTAACTCTTTCTGATTATCTGCGGGCAAAGTATTAGTCTGTTTGATTTTGATTTGTTGAATTCTAATTGCAATATGTTTCTCAATTAACTTTTGTGGGTAATGATTCAGAAAACGGATATCCTTAACAATATTTAAATTTCTTGTGTGAAAGCAAAAGTGAGACTAACCTAGAGCTCTGTCAACTAAATTCTTAATTACTGCAATTTTGTTTTGAAAAGAATGAGCAGCGAAGAAATGTAAAATTCTGCCTGAATATGTATATGAATATGCTACTATGAAAAGAACACATTACAAATAAAGATCACATTTTCAATCCATCCCAATCACTTTTTTGCCGCTAAAGTACTAAAAAGGTACTCAAAAGTGGTTAAGACAAGATATTATTATTAACAATTATTTTGTTTATCAATGACAAAAGACGTATTATGCATGAACAATGAATTGTGCATACTTACTTGGGACAAAAATGTCGAAATATGGCCGTAGTTCTACTTTATACGGTACGTTCAGGTGCCTCTATAGTCTATGCAAGAAGAGTGCACTTTCCAAGGTCCTATGTCGCGACACTGTTTTTTTGAACTTATGCTAAATTGACTCTACTTTTATTTATTTAATAGGAATTTTGTCGTGGAACTTTCAGGGAATGAGGAATTTTCAAAAAACAAAACCTTTACGTATTTGGTTAAAAATTCCCCAAAAAATTGATGTACGCAGACTTTTGTATACTCTATTTCATCCTCTGGCACCAGCAATTCAAACTAAACCTGACACGATTTATTTTGAAAAAACTAAACTCCACTCTTTTGTCCCTAAAACAGGCAAAAATAGTCCACTTTGAGGGATCATAACTTATGACCTCTTAGAGCTATAACATTTTTCTTTTTTTTGGAATAACCTATTATAGATAGCGGATTTTTTTTTACAAGATTTTCTTATAATTTTGTTCTCTTTCTTTCTTCTGTTGGATATTTTGCTTTAAAATGCAAAGGGATTAAATAGGACCAATTAATAGAGCGTTTTCTCAAAGAAAATTGTAGACCCGATTTTTTCGGGAACAAAAGTATTAGATGCCTGGGCAAGCTGTACAGCCTTTGGTGAACTAGTGCAATTCGTGTTTTAAATACGCAAAACGTGTCCAAAATGGAAAAAGTGTAATCACTTATTTTTTTAAGTTAAATCTTGGACAATATAAGGTAGTGGACCCGATACTCGAACAGTACCCGATAGACGAACACTGTGAGAGTTATGTACTTTTAGAAAATTATTTACATTTTTGTTGTTTCTGCAAAACATTGTATAAAATACTTTAATATTTTAAGTAACTATTTAAAATATACACAAAAAATAAGTGACGCCATCGTTTAGGAAAAAATAAAAGTTTGTGGCAACTCGAGAAACCAGCTGTTTTAGCCTGGCAGTTTATGGCTAGAGCTAAGAAAGAGAGGTTTTTGTGTCGTGATTTTCTTTGTAGTGCACGGTTTTGTTAAGTACAAAATCAGTTCAGATCAAAGTGTACGAGCCATATGGTTAAGGAAAAGAAGTTAATTCAACATTTTCATTATTTTTTTAATTTTCTGAGGGTGTTCGGTTATACCGACTGGCTTTACTGTAGATAACCTAAAACCGAACACTTATGGATTTTCATTGATTCACTCATTGAAACTTTATTTTACCTAGAAATGTTGAAGAATTGTTGAATAATTTGATAATGAAAATGGTAGCATATGTTTATTTTAATTAAATGTTTGATTTTTGTTATTTATGATTCGAAGTAAATGAATCTTATAAGTTATTATATGGATAATATTTAAATAGATATTTATTTAAATAAACCATGCTTATTTGGAATGTATCTCACACCTCATATGTATTCAATTGCTTATAAGTACTTCAATTACTTCTTGTAAGTAGGTACTTATCATCCCTAACCTCTTTCCACCTCGGATCGCACTGTTCGACTACTGAATCCCTGCCTGTTCGACAACTGCTCCCAGAGGCAAAATCGCGTTTGACTACTGCTCCTTATGAGTCAATCTTTAAATATATATATATTTAAGTTAATTTTTGAAAAATCTATATTTAAGTGTTTAAATAGCTTAAATAATATTTATCTTTACAATTAATAATAGTTTCAGTCGGTTTTTCCGGACTAAATACTTTAAAAATGCTTCGAAATGGGCAAGAGTTGACACTACGCCGTTAAGTGTTCGATTCACGGGTCCACTACCTTATTAAAAAATTAAGAGTTTGTCTTTTGTTCTATGAGACAAATTTGTACACGGAGTCAACTAAGGATGCTTATTCAATTCCTTTTTTTTTGTTGTTTTGTAAATTTACAAGAACTATTAATTATTTAAACAAAATTATATTAATACATTAAGATTTTGTCTTTTTTTCTATGAGACAAATTTGTTTACGGATTCAACTAAGAATGCTTATTCAATTCCCTTTTTCTTTGTTGTTTTGTATATTTACAAGAACTATTAATTATTTAAACCAAATTATATTAAAACATTTAGAGTTTGTCTTTTTTTTCTATGAGACAAATTTGTTTACGGTGTCAACTAAGAATGCTTATTCAATTCCTTTTTCTTTTTTTTTATAAATTTACAAGAACTATTAATTATTTAAACAAGTTATATTAAACAATTTTTTTTTCTTTTTTGCTAGGAGACAAATTTGTTTACGCAGTCAACTAAGAATGCTTATTCAATTCCTCTTTTCTTTGTTTTTTGTAAATTTACAAGAACTATTCATTATTTAAACAAATTATAAGGTTGTAGACCCGATACTCGAACAGTACCCGATAGTAAAACACTGTCAGAGTTATTTAATTTTAGAAAATGATTTACATTTTTATTGTTTCCGCAAAACATTGTATAAAATACTTTAATATTTTAAGTGACTGTTTAAAATTTACACAAAAAAGAATTGACGCCATCGTGTAGGAAAAAATAAAAGTTTCTGGCAACTCGAGAAACCAGCTGTTTTTGCCTGCCAGTTTATGGCTAGAGCTAAGAAAGAGAGGTTTTTGTGTCGTGATTTTCTTTGTAGTGCACGGTTTCGTTAAGTACAAAAGCAGTTCAGATCAAAATGTACGATCCATATGGAGGAAAAGAAGTTAATTCAACTTTTTCATTGTTTTTTTAATTTTATGTGGGTGTTTGGGTATACCGACTCGTTTTACAGTATATAATCTAAAACCGAACACTTATGGATTTTCATTGGTTTATTCATTGAAATTTTATTTTAACTAGAAATGTTGAAGATTTGTAGAATAATTTGATAATGAAAATGGTATAAAATGCTGATTTTAATTAAATGTTTGATTTTTGTTATTTATAATTCGAATTAGATGACTTTTATAAGTTATTATATGGATAATATTTAAATAGATATTTATTTAAATAAACCATGTTTATTTGGAATGTATCTCACACCTCATATGTATTCAATTTTTTATAAGTACTTCAATTACTTCTTGTAAGTAAGTACTTATCATCCCTAACCACTTTCCACTTCGGATCGCACTGTTCGACCACTGGGTCCCTGCCTGTTCGACAAATGCTCCTTATGAGTCAATCTTTAAATATATATATATATATATGTATATAAAGTTAATTTTTGGGAAATCTATATTTTATTGCTTAAATAGCTTAAATAATATTTATATTTACAATTAATAATAGCTTGATACGGTTTTTCCTGATTTAAATACTTTAAAAATGCTTCGAAATGGGCAAGAGTTCACACTACGCCGTTAAGTGTTCGATTATCGGGTCCACTACCTTATAGTTTCCTAGGAAGCCCTGAAAACTATTATTTTTACATTAATCTTTTGGTTTGAGGAAACATTTAGAAGATTCGTAAAACATAATGCGATAATTCATGAGACATTAATTTAATTTGAATTCAAAAATAAATTATCTCAGGTTCTCAAGGTAAAATCATAAAACATGGAGCGAGAAATTATCTACATCTCAATAAATTATATAACACGATGTAATAGTTATGATTTAACTAAGCCTCACAAGTGAGCACTTTGCAATCTATACTCAGGAAGGGAACATACAAAAATCTCAGAATAGTCTATAAACACGATAAATCTGAATATTCATTAGTTACGGTGTTATCAATATTCGGCGTTGATCAGTTTTTCCTGCATTTTGAAACAATGATGATCCCTTGTCATGAGATCCTCACCTTCGTAGTTATACTTCTTTCTATTGGTAAGAATAAAATAAATTAGTACCATATTTTCTGTTACTAAGAGATGGTAGTAAGATGTTTAGGACTTACGAAACCCATTTATTAGGAAATCGTATTTAAAGCCAACTAACAAATGAAGATTTGTAAACTCTTTCGTAGCCTTATCAATATTAAAGTATATCATCGATTTTAAATGAATAATTGCAATCAAAATTTTCGAAACCTGAATTAGAAAACATTTTTCAATCGAATATATAATATTCAATGTTTCACTTTTAATATCGTTGTATTTTAGCATTTCAGAAATAGATTCTAAATGACCGTGTCTTCAAATTTTTATTTCACGGAATTATCATTTACAATCAATTTTAAAGTTCCGAATTTATTGCTGTTTTGATTATCGTATTTCGTGATCAATAAAAAAGATAAAATGTGTCAATAAATCTTGTTTTTTCTCGTTTTGAAGCAAACATTTCTAAATGCGTAATGCTCATGTAGGTGAGGTAAGTAATTTAAAAGTTTCACAATATTGCCTTTTGGATTGTTTTAATAAAGTTAAGAATGTTACGCAATTGCGTTCTTACATTAAATAGTTCCGTTTTCCAAGTTTTCATATCACCGATAATTAGTGAAAGAAGAATGCTCCTCCAAATTGAAAACTATTTTAAAATATTATAATGTCACTAGCGGACTATTGAATTATATTTAAGGTTGTCGAAAATAGCGGTGTGCAAAAAGTTCTAAAGCTCGCGCCTGACCTGGAACAGTTTTGGGTTTTCAAAAATCGGGTTCTCGAAATTCGCGGTAAAATTTCAGCCATAACCACGTCTTACGATCGTGAGATAGGTGGTTAAAGTCTGTGACGGAATTAATACGACGATCCGACAAAAGTTTCGTGCACCCTGAGGACACGGAGAGACCCAAGGACGACCGCCTTCTGCATTCTCCCCGCAAGTGTTTTCGCATATTGTTCACACGCAGGGATGCTTTTCAGGCTATTAGCCAGTGAAAGGTTGGCACCACCAAGAGCGCCGATGATAAGGGCGATTCATTTAACATAATGTTTTTGACAGCTGGTGCCGAAAATTCGATAATGAGCAAGGTTCGCTTCTCGAAGTCAAGGAGAACTATGTCAGGCTTAGAGTGTGTAACGGAAGCAATTGTCGAGAATATAAAGTTCCAGAATATGCGGCACTTCTCATTCTCGGAATTTGACTCTATTTCCCTAGGAGCGTTTAGCGGAGCGTTATTCAGGTTAATGCCGTAAGAGTGGCAGAGATGGTAATAAAGCACTCTTAACGCCGCATAATGTATAAGTCGAACGAGTTTTAAATACCTACTTGTATTGTTCTAATGATTTTTTTTATTCAAAATTTATAATTTGAGGTTAAAGTTTCAATAAATACTTAAGTTTTTCATTATAATTTTCATTTACATAAAAATTTCATTTTTGCATAGACTCCGATTGTAATGATAGTGCACCTAAGTATTTAAATATCAGTAGAAATAAAAATCGGCCCGCTGTGAGGGCACATTCTCATAGCGCGCTACGCGCGAGGCTCGCTTCGCTCGCAAGTTTGAACGCGCCTAGGACGCGCGGATGTTGAATCTCGCGCTTCGCGCTCGATAATAGGACACTCTGATATTTATTCTTTGTATTTGCAATGCTTGAATGAAACTTTATAAAAAATATCTCTTTTAGATCACAGTATTTATATACGTCTTCGTATTCTATGCATT
>JAWWLR010000034.1:42594672-42607729 GCA_035041075.1 Acraspis erinacei
CAACCAAATTTTTGTTCATCATATTTTGAATTATTTGCTATAAATTTGAATTTTTTATTTATTGCATACCGTCGATAGCTATCTTGCCGTCAGACTACAGGCATACATCTTGGCAGATAGTCGGATAGAGAGAGATGTTGACAAAACCCGTTTTCCTGGCTTAGGGGGACTCACAATTTCGAGAATTTACGAAAAATGGATAAGTTGAAATCCACACGAATCTAATAAATTAATTCTAACATAAATTATAAGAATGTAAAAAGGGTTTGTACCATGCTAAAAGATGATTGACCAGAATTCTGTAAGGGTCAAATCTGTTATATAAATCAAGGGGATGGATCCTTTCCTTCATCAAGTTTCCACTTTCGAAATACCTATTCGGCATATCGACCGTAGAGCCCGAAGGAAATCCTACAAAAGGCATAGCCTGGTAGGTGGCTTACATTTTTTAAGTTTGCTTCTCATGACTCTTATAATTTTCTATCTTGTCTTTCAGTTTCTTTTTCCTATACTGTGTGAGTTTTTATCAATATTGATGAAAATTGACGAAAACAGAAGTGTAACTTCATTTAAAGAAGTAGTAGGTATTTTTTCCAATATTTTTTTCTGTCCTAAAACAGCATTAAGATTTGGATTTGCTGGAAACAAATTTATATCTATGTAACATGTTAGTAAAAAATTCTAAGTGAAAGCGTCAGACAGGTCCCTGATTAAAAATACTTCTTTATCAAAAGTCCTAAATTTTCATATCAGAAGTTAAGATTATTGAGGCAAAGGTTTCTCAATTATAACAAACATTTTGATACTATCATCAAAATGTATAAAAGAGATGAAGGACATACAAGATTAATCTAGAAGCGCTAGACTTTGAATTGCTGCAGCGGAAGTTACTAATGCGAATGTCAGGTGTGATTAGATACAATTGGTTGCCAACACGTCGCTAGTTTATCATACGTGATACATGGGTGGCTGATTTTCCTTCTGTCTACTAAGCATTGCATCCTCGAATATAAAAGTTCATTAGCAAATTAAACGTATTAAATTAAACGTTTTTATTAGCCCTTGTCTTTCTAATTAAATACCAGTTGGCAGAAAAATTACTATTAATAACTAATTGATAATTCTAAATTATAACGAGATGCTTTTCGTATCTCGGAAATAGATCATTTAAAGTATGGTAATTTTTTCAAATGAGCTCAGAAAAGTGATGAAAAGTAGGTATACCCGTCACAACATTGGACCGTAATGGCAATATTGCGGCGCCACTCGTCTACCCAATTTTCGGCTTTCAGGCTAAAAGAGAGAAAGAACGTTGAAAAGAGGAAAGCGTTGGCCACGAAATCGTGAATAACTATGAAAGATTTTCCGTTAACAATTTAAAAAAGATTTCATTGGAAATATGATGGATCGTATATGTAAAACCTCGACTGCGCCTGGAATTGCCGGGTGAATTAGAATGACTGACACTAATTTCCACGTTCAGCTTTAAATTATCTTCAGAATCACCGCTGATTAAATTCTAAGCCTTTAGGCAGAAGGTCTCTTTTGTTTTAATTTGATAAACTTGTATACGTTAGCGAACTATTATAATGTTAAAATAATATTGCAATAGTAATATCAATGCGTGGACAATCATTTATGTCGACTCCCAAATAATTTTTTACCTAGAGTTTTCTCTCACAATATTTTCTTTCTTAATCCAAATAAGACAATTTTTAGATCTGATATAGAATATATCAACTGTCTAAACTATAGAACATGATTCAAAAAGTGTATATAATTTAATACTAGTAATGAAAGAAAATATGGAGGATTGGTTTTAGCTTCGGTCAATAACTAATTATTAGTCCAAACTTAAAAGTATTCAGTTACATTATATTTACTTAAATTTTGATAAAAATGAGATAATTTTAAATAATTGGTGAAGCAAGCTGTTCGCTATAATTTTAAATTAGTAGTTTATCGTTAAATATTAGTAAAAATGCTCACAATGCAATGGTTTCTTACTAGTTCATTAGTAGAAAACTACTAGTTCAGATTTAGAGAGTATGAAAAAATGAAAAAACTTTCAGCATCTGCAATAATATTCTACAATAATACAAGTAAAGTTATGAACATAGCAGTAACTTCTCATTCTACCGCACTCAGATAAAAATATTGCGTTTAATAATGCATTTATTGTGTTCATCGGTTTACGCCCGCATATGACGGAAATGCTTTCTCCACATACACATAAATTAAACATCACTCTCGCGCAATATTGCACGATTTCCCGCGGGAATCTTTCATTAGAATATATGAAGAGGAAAAAGAAATGAAGGCTGAAAACTTTTTTCCTTTGGGGGAGTTTGAATGTGCATTAACTGCAGCGGGTAGATTCACTTTTCATGGCACTTGGCGGTTTGCACTTCCAAGTACGCGTTGTACTCAAGTGATGAAGTTATGCTCATCGCAGTGAATAGTGCAAGGACCCAATTAAGATAAAGAGAGTCATATAACATGCATGATTGCATGGAGTGAAATATTGTTATGAGTAGAATTATTCAATTTTATATAATTTAGAAAAACAGTTGTAACGATTGCTCTGCCACATTCTTGTGAGTTTCATTTTTGTAAATCATGTACACAATTGTTTTTTTAATTTCTTTTAGAAATAGTCTTTTAATTTAAAAAACGTATTGTAGGGTAAACCATTACGAGGAAAATAGAAAAACTTATTTGGCATATAACTTTAGAAAGAACAAATGAAAGAGAAATGACTTCTGAAAAATGCAAATAAGCAGTTTTCCCCGAGATAGTTCGTTTTTAAAAGGTGAGAAAAGGCCCTTGATTACGAATATCTTGGGTACGTTTTCAAAATATGGCTCAGTTTTTGTTTAAACAATTTCATTATTTATTCATAAAAAAATTCATAAAATCATTTTTAATATGGCTGAGCAAAATTAAACATTTTTTGCGTCTTCCACTTTCTTCGTACGACGAACCGTTTGAAATGTACAGCATTTATAAACAAATAATTTTTTAACAAAATTGCTATATTTGCACAGTGTCACCTCAAAATCTATATCTGTTTATATTGATAACCAGATCCTTGATAACCAGAATCAACTTAAAATTTTTTTATTAATCCTTGACGCATGATTAAACTTTTCACTCTCCTGATATTTTCTCGCACGACCAGCCATTATTTATTTATGGCCTTAGAAACAATGTATTTTTTATAAATATGCGCTCCCCTAAAGATCACAATTTTCAAGTTATTAGCGATTACCTTTTCATATATCCTTAATTTTACCATAAAAAATATAATTATCTTGTGTAGTATTTTTTATATTTGCGCCTTATTGTTTATAATTTTTGTTGTCAACAAAAATGCTCCATTAAGAAACTCGATTTTTTCTTACTTTTTTTATTAATCTATGGCGCAAAATAAAACTTTTCACTCTCGTGATATTTTTTCATTCGACCAGCCATTATTTATTTATGGCGTTATAAACAATGTATTTTTTATAAACATACCTTCCCCTAAAAGCCAAAAATTTCAATTTCTTAGCGATTAACTCTTTTATATCCTTAATAAATAAATAAGTAGTGGCTCGTCGTACGAGAAAGATCACGAGAGAGAAAAGTTTTATTTTGTGCCATAGATTAATAAAAAGATAAGAAAAAATACATTTTCTTAATTGATCTTTTTTGTTAATAACAATAATTATAAACAATAATGGTCAGATATCGAAAATGCTACCCAAGATAATTACATTATTTATGGTGAAATTAAGGATATAAAAAAGGCAATCGCTAATAACTTGAAAATTGCTGCCTTATGGGAGCGCACATTTACAAAAAATACATTTTTTATAATGTCATAAATAAATAATGGATGATCGTACGAGAAAATATCACGACCGTGAAAAGTTTAATCGTGTTTCAAGGATTAATACAAAAATTTAAGTCAATTCTGGTTATTGAGTGTCATTATTTATATCATTTGTTATGAACAATTTGGCAAAAGAAATTATGAACAACAAATTATGTTAAGAATTCTGCATAAAGATTTCGTAACAATTTGAACCTATATTGTGTCACTGGTTGATCTGGATGATTGTTTATTAATAAATGAAGAGTCTAAACGGTTTCCTATTAAAAATAGCAACTTTTTAAAAACTTTTTAAGTAGAGAAGGTTTTATTCGATCGGAAGATTTCTTTTTACCTTTGAGAGATCTATATCCTCGGTATAGACAGTGTACAAGTTTTAAATTTGTCTGAGCAATAAATTCTGAGGTAACACTGTGAAAATATGGGAATTTTGTGAAACGAGACCGATCGCGCGCCTGAGCGCGCGTGTTTCGTATTTGAAAATTTATTTTGCTGTAAATAATTCAAGGGCATGCGAAACTTTTCCGTAAGAGAAAATAAGTTTACACAGGTTTTTATGAAATATTGTTGAAAAAGATAATAAGCTACGCAATCTGAACTGATCTTATAGTAAAGTATCATGTGAGCTCAAGATGGTTTTACGATATTTTTATCGATTATTTTAAAAGTAAAGTCGAATTTTAAAAGTCGAAGGGTTCTGTGTATATATAATTTTTAATCATGTCATTCGGGCCTTGTTGTCCCAAGAAAATACGTAACGATTTCCAAGATCTAACTCGAGAAAATGCCACGTATAACTGTCCATGATTGAATACATCTTTACGAAGATCTGCTCAAATTTTTTCAAAAGTTTTTCGTTGGCTTTTATTAATTGTCATCGCAAATGCTAATTTGATTGGAAATTTTCGCCCTCTAAAAGTAAAAGTGTAAACGTCTTCACAATATAATGAAAATCGATTCATGAGCACAATATTTCCTGCTTTGTCCCCTGTTAAGATACGACATCTTAAAAGATTGTTCGCAAGTTCAAGTATTGGTGAAAGTGATAATAATATTTCTTAAATTAGCCTAAAAATGTCCCCATTAAATAATACTTCATACAATAATATAAAATTGTGGAAAGTGTAATTTATTCTCTTTTCAATTATATCAAACATTATTGAAAGGGGTATGCATTTTATTTCTAAGATTTTATATTTAGAAAAATATATAAAGTATGAAATATTAATGAAAGGGTTATATTTTCATTTTAATGGCCGTGTTAGAATTGAGTATATATATATATATATATAAATATTTCCAAGTATATACGTCGCATGTGCTTTCACTATACCTAAATACTATACGAATGTTTCGAATTATCCGCTTTTCGGTATATTAGAAGTACACGCGAAGTACATATTTCGAAGTATAATACCCGATTCGAACACGGCCAATATCGCCTTATTGGTAGATCGTTCATTTCACTTAATTAGATTTTTATAAAATTTTTATTTATGATCGTTAGTTTATTATACTAAATAATTTTTCTTTCTTAATTAAGGACTCGAAAGTGTTGAGGCATTAGTAAATAGTAGTTGAATAGCAATCGTACTAAGACCCTAATGGATTTTTTATCAGAATTATCGAATGTCAAACAAAAATATATAATTTTCAATAAGATTAATAATTTTCTATAATTTTTAATTTGATTGATGATTTTAAAACAAAATTATCTAATTTACAATGCAATTATGTAATTTTCAACCAAATTTATAAAATGTCAACCAACCTAAGAGAAATATTCGAGAAAATCAGTTTAAAATTTTTTTTATAATTTTTAATAACATGGACAAATTTTCAACAAAATAAATTATTTTTCACACAAAAAATTACATGTTTCAATTTATTTCAGTTTCTTTAAGAAAGTTAAAAAGGTTTTGACACAAATTATGAATATCCCAAAAATAAACGAATTTTTATTAAAATCAACCATTTCTATCAGAATTGCAGAATTAAAAACAAATTATTGATTTTTAAAATAAATTGAATGATATTTTACCAAAGGAATGATTTTCCAACTAAAATTGAATTTACTAAATTACTTAGTTTACTTAACTAAATTAATTAATTGTCAATAAAATTATTGAATATTCAACAAAAATGATGTTTTTCTAAAATAATTATATGATTTTCATAGATAACCATCAGATAAATTAAAATCCTGGAGATCGACAAATCAGCTGGCTATTGAAATAAAAATTTCGCATTTCAATTTCTTATGAAAGTCTCTATTGGTTACAGAAAATCACAATCTTTCTTACATATAATTTTCTTGAATTCTAACGAATTAAAATATAGTACATCTAGTAGTGTTTCACATATGAATACTCATTATAGTTGGTATAAATAATTTGCTTTCTATAAACTATAAACCGTAAACTGATTTTTATCTCGTTGATGGAAACATATGAAACCTAATTATAAATTACCTCGTATAGTTTTATAATAATTCTAAATAAAAAAATAAGATGAAAGAAGGTATATTTAATTAGGAAAAAATTGAAGTCACAAAAAAGATCAATGTTTAGCAATAATAATCTTTGCAGCTCAAAATTATACACAGTTTAAGACATGAAAAATACACTTATATTATGTGAACTTAGCGAATCAGGGTTCATTAAGATCACTATTTAAGTTTACAAAAATTCCTCACTGTAAAAATGGGAAAAGTTAATTTGTGTGGGTTGCTGTTATTTGTTTATCAAACATATTTGAAAAAATGTCTATAGCTTTCATACAGATTCACTTTGACAATTGTTTGCGAAATTTTTTGAAAATTGCATAATGAACAAAATGGGCCCTTATTCATTAGAATCCGATAATATCTAAAGATTTCCCGTATTTTAAACTGCGTAAAACTTTGACCTACAAACATTATTGGACAAAGATATGTTTTTTGCAATTTCATTTTTATTACAGCAAATATATATTATTGTCTTGGAATCTATGCTTTAATTAAAAAAGATAATACTATATGAAGTAGTAAATCATTATATTTTATATAATTCATTTAATGGCGCTAATACCTCCTTAGAAACAACAATCAGTATTGGAAAGAAAAATGATGATAACTTATATTTCCAAGTAGAAACGTGAAAGAAATTAAGGAGCATTCGCGGATATTTTGCAATTATGTCTATAATAATTTTAATGTAAACCTGTTAAAAACTGAGTGTGATAGGAAAAGTATTCAATTCCTATTCGAGATATAAAAGCACAAAATCAGTTTCGTATTTCAATTTTATTTTTTTATTGTAAATTTAACGAAGTTAAAATCCTTAATCTGAATAACATTGTCCATTTCGTTTAATTTCCGTTAAAATCAAATCCAAACACAAAAATTACATATGCGTTCAAATCTTTACCGGAGGTCATATCGAAGTAACCCGTGGGATCTCTAGGCAAAAATTGGATAAAATTAATATTGTGAAGTTTAGTTTGGTGAAGAGGAGACTACTTGAAAAATCTGAAAACTACGATTAATGTTGAGGAAATTCTATAGTGATCGAAAGCGTGGGTATAAGCATTTTTATGTTAAGTGAATTGATGACAATATAATAGATTATAATATAAAAAGAGTACTTACATTCCCTTATCTTCACGATTAAAGGCGTGGATTGCCTCATCAGAGGTAAATTCAAATGATCCCATTGTAGTTTTCGGATTTCTGAAGTACTCTCCTTTTCAAAACACTGACGACGACATTGCACGACCCACGTAATAAAGCAGAAAGAAAGAGTTGGAGACCGATGTGACCGCAACAATCAGTTTTTGATAGCCATAGATTACATGTTATTATGATAGTGGGATTAAATGCAGGCTCAAAATGCAAAGCAGAAAAAAACAGCTAAGGACAGAACACCTCTAAGAAGACATATATCCGAAGGTGTTCTATAATTAGCAGTTCAAGTTCGTAAATAATCGAGAATTTGAGAAAAAGATGGTCTGCGCAAACTCGAGAATATTCACGACTTGGCAGCTCTCTGGTTAGTACGTGACTTCATTCGTAACTACTGGTTACGCATGAAGTGAGCGCGAAGGTAACGCTATGAATTTGGCTGAAATGCATGTCGTTTTTATAATAGGAAAATCATTTGTTTCTAACGCTGTACATTGCAATGAAACGATTCGTTGTACGAAAAAAGTGCAAGATACAAAAAAGTTTGATTTTGCTCACTCATGTTAAAATGATTTTATCAATTTTGTTGTAAATAAATGATAACTTTGTTTAAAAAAAATGTTTAAACAAAAATTGACCCATATTTCAAAATCCTACCCAAGATATTCGTGATCAGGGGCCTTTTTTAACCTTTTAAAGAAGAATAATCTCGAGGACATATAGCTTAACTTATATTATATATTATGAAAAAAACGATTACAGAAAAAACTACGATTAATTTGTTGGGATATTTTGGTAAGAGGCACAAGCTTGATTATTTATTCAAAAGTTGTTTAATAATGGAAACAATTTTAATCTTCATGTCAGAATCACATTTTTCAATTCAAGAATAGCAAGTAAGTGGTAAAAAGTCTGATTATTTTTTTTTATTACTGCTGCTGATAAAAAAGACTACAGAAATAATGTTATAAAATCAACTTACTTTTTCCCATTATTTAGATCGTACTAGTACTTTAGATCTCTTACGCTTTTTCTTTCTGAAGTTTTACTCAGAATTTTTAATAAAATTTCCTACTCTGATTCTTTATTTGTAGCAGAAGCAAGATGATATTTTTTCAATATGGTTAATGCATTAAAACCCTCACTTTCATAATAGATAGTCCTCTTTACTCTGTTTTATTTTTCGAGAAACTTTGTAAAACCCAAGATTCTTCGCATGACTGAATGAAATCATTCGGAAAGCTCTCTTTCTGCTGGCTGAGGACCTACATCTCCATAAAAATCCTTTCCACTTGGCAAGTAGAAGCGGGATGCGATTGCCAAACGTTTCGTTTCTCGAGCAGCCACCCATGAACAATGGCATTTTTATTTACTCCCCGTATAACAGTAAAAGGATTCAATGCATATTTCGGATTTTGCAAGAGAGCGACTGCGATACTCTTCGGGATGATGCACAGCTTCCGGCAGTATTATTATTCAGGGATGAGTTGCCAAACTTACTTCAACGGCAATTTACGTGCTTATTTACTAAGTAGTTGCCTACTTTGGTTTTAACTTTGCCTCCAAGCAAGAATTCACTACCCAGATAGACTACTGAGTTATCAAGTATAAGTCCAACGATGTAAAAAAGGTTTATTCCACCGAACGTCAAAACTATAGTTTCTGATGGATCTTTTCAATGCTTTCAATTACATTCAATAAATAGCTTATTACTTTTTTTATTATTAAGAAATGATGTGAGAGATGCTTCTTTATAAAAAGAAGTAAAAATATAAATGTGTATTAGTTTTTGAAAGTGAGATTTTTAACGTTTTCAGTTTAATATTTAAGTTTACAATATCTTGTCCCTGGAATATTATACGCGTCTATTTAGAGGAGTGAATTACACAGGCACACAAAAAAAGTGTAAGAAACTAAAATAGCGGCCTGTATTACATTATAGTATTGGTCTAGCATAGTCAAAATCTTTATTGATTGGTATTTCCTATTCACTAGTTTTTTTCGAATTTAAATTTTTAGTTTAGGTTAAATTATTCGAAGCAGGCTACCAGAAACCGAAAAGTTGATTTTTCGCTGTAAAATGAATTTTTTCATAACCCTTATCATCGAAAAGATTTTCGGAAGTTTTGGTTGCAAGACAAATTGTTTGCAATAGTTATTAACGATGGAGATGTATTGTTACAACAGGATCAACATTTTTCTCGTGAACGGCTAAACGAATTTGACGATTCTTATGTTGAAACTTTTGTGTAAAAGCACGCATACCTGAAATCTTGCTTGTGAATATAAAAAATTCAACTTATTTGAATTTTTTTGAATAAGTTTTTTTGGCAAGTTATTATACATTTGCCAAGTTAACATATTTTTAGTTAGATGTTCTAGAAATTCTAATTCTTTTGTTTTCAAATGATCTATGTGGAGAATTTATTTTTGTTTAATGAATTCGCACTACAATATTTATGTCCCGTAAAAATAGAAATTACTTAGTATTTTTTTTCGAATTTCGCTTTAAGAAAAATGTGAATAATAATTAATATTTTTAAAAAGAAATTCATGGAGTTTATATACCAAAGAAACATTTCTGGAATATACATTTCAAATGTCGAACATGCTGCTTTTTTGTATGCCTGTGCTATTTTAATCACAAAGATTTATTCGGCGGATTTTTGGGACAATATCCTGTTTAACGATTAATATAAATTTACTCTATTTTAAAATAAATTTGATAAGGTAACATTTTCACTACACGTATAATTAATTGCAAAATTACAAAATAAAAACCTTTTTTGTATCTAATTATATTTACAGAGATTTTATAATATTTAAAATGTATAATTCGAAATTTTAATGACTTGTATATTGGAGAATAATTGAGAGAAATCATAACTTACCTATTATAAAGCTTAAAAAGCGGATTTTGTTGTTATTGTGACTTAAAAGATACTGAAGATATTTGACATCAAAATTTTGTCAATAAATTAAAAAATTATGTTTATAAAAGAAGAGGGCACTTTTTCATCTTATACATTTTAATTTTGACACTTTTTTAATTATCATGAATATAAAAAAATGTTTTATTTTGATCCAAAATAATTTTTTTATATTAAACTGTAAAATTCGTATAATTCAAACTTTTTAATTTTAACCTAATTGTCATAAGAAATTGTTAAAGGTAAAAGCTCTAATTTTCTCTATCTAAAATCTTCTAGTTTATAAACTTTTTATGTTCCTCTTCTGACTTGTCAAAGTATTTATATAGCTCAGAAATGAGAGACAATAAAATCCTCACAACTCAATAATCCAGGAGCTTACCGCCTACAAATTTATTGTGCTTTTCTCTTCTAAGAATTCATACATCCATCTCTTTTATTCATACATCTGATAATTGTTTCACGTGTTTAGTAGTAGAAAGTAGTATTTAATCACAAAAAGGTTATATTGTAAGTCTCTCGAACTTAAAAGTATAAATATATGTTATGGCAATTTATTTAAAAGTTTTTAGAACAGACTGTCATTTAAAAAGGGTTATAAAAACAGTAAAAATAGCCAAACAGGTGATAATTCTTACCTAAAATGATTTCGATAAAGTGGTTATATCAAAGCACAATTCCGTAAGTTTTAAAATTTCAGACTACTTAGTTTAGAAATCATAATTATAAAATAACTAAAAATGCATAGTAAGGCACTCTGTAAGAAGGTTTGCATTCAAAGATATTAAAAATGTCAATACCTAAGAATGTATTTTCTGCCCTTTTTCGAATCACCTATTAGTTAGCGAAATTAAAAACACATACTATTTTCGTTTAAAGCATTAGAAGGCATTTCAAAAGCATAATATTAGAAAAATGTAGAAGGGTTGTGTATAAAAATATATTAATTTTTTTTACAAAACTCTCGCTTTATCCAAATGTGACCAGTGTACAAAATATAAGACCATGACAAAGAAATTAAAAAAATTTGTTTTCATTACACCTACATATCTAGCAATAAATATTAGGGACTTCAGATGACTGCTCATTTGTTTCATACAGAAAAATTTATGAAGCAAATGTCGTAGCATTAAACAGGACTCAGGGAATATCACGTAATTGTAAACCAACTCTTAAAATGTGGAGCTCGCTTTGTCCTTTAAATCAGTTTCGAAACGATGTTTAGAGGCACCGGTAGTGCACTTGCAGGAGGGGGAAAACCAAATAGAAAATTCTTAAGGTTGAATATTTGTTCTTTTTAAAATTGTGATAAGGTATGCAGATAATAGAATATCCTGAAACCTACTTAAAGATAAGTAATTTAGATAAAATTATAATAATTTTTTTAAGAAAAATACATTTTAAACCAAAAAACGCGGAGATTTTGTACCGGAGTGGAGGGAGGGGTTAGGGTAGTTTTCTTTTATTATAAATTTAAAGATTTTGGTCTAAAATAAAAAAAAACAAGAAATAAACACACACACACAATGGCACTCAAGACGACTCTCTCGGTTCCAGCTCTGCTCCCCCCCCCCCTGTACATGGTAAATGTAAACGTCAAGTTTTAGGCGACGAATTGAGCCTGCGTGTTTGGACTGGATCACGATTTCGCATCTCCCAGACTGCTGCGGGCTAGAATGAAAGTAGAAATCAGAAGATTATATATCATAGCGTGCAACTCGCCAGTTGATAGTGATCCCAGAGAAGTAAAAGGCGCCTTCTGAGACACATTAAACGGCACAATAAATACCTGCGATCATGGTAAAAGAATAATTCATCTAGGAAATATGAATGGATGGGTGGGCATCCGAAATCAGGATACAGGAAGAATACTATGTAATTTTGGGGATTCAAGAACAAACTATAACGGAGATAAATTAGTTGGCTTATGCTTAGAAAGGGGTCTGTTTATTAAAAATACCTGGTTTAGGCAGAAAATGATTCATATGTACACCTGGTTTAAAGGAAATAGCCACAGTATACTGATATCCAAAATTAACTTAGGCTGGGGATATAGAAAAAAAAGAACCAAGAAAACGAAAACAAACGCGAATCAAAATTGAGAACCTACAGAAACCGGATTTGGGAATAGATTTTCGAAATAACATAATTGAAAGCATAGATAAGACAACTTGGGAGGCGCTTATAAGAAACAAAGATATAGAGGGCGTATGGACTAATTTCCGGGATATCATTGTTAGACGTGAGATCAAAGTGTGTGGTACCGCGGTTGTAGGAACAATTTCTGTTGATGCATGGTGGAATGATGAAATTCAGGCTGCCCTAGAAGCAAAGTAAGCAGCGTACAGGAGAACTTTGAACATGACAGGTTTTAGCGACGAGAAAATAAATAGACGAATATATGATTACAGACACAAAAAGAGGATACTCAAACGATTAGTTAATGAAAGTAAAGATAAAATTAGAGCAGAAGAAGAGAATAAAATACAAAACGACTTTGAAGGAAGCAAGCAACTATTTTATAAATCAATGAAGGGAAATAAAAGTACAGAAATTGTCAACATTAGAAATAGTAAAGGGGAAATGCAA
>JAWWLR010000034.1:42772669-42785488 GCA_035041075.1 Acraspis erinacei
TTGTCAAAGAGCCTTGTCTATAAAAAGGTTTGCATATTAGCAGAATGGATAATAAAATTTCTGAAGGTTTCATGATTGAAAAAGAATTTCTCAGAAACAATCCTAATATAGTTTGCATGAGTGCTGCTAAAGGCAGTATTACTGTTTGTATTAAAAAATGGATTATGTTAGCGATATGGAGAATTTGCTTTCTAATAATGATATTTTCGAATTATTACATAAGGAACCGTTAATAAAGTTAAAAAGAGACACTTTGAAGATGCTTGACAATTGAGGAAAGAAAGGACTTCTGCGAAAAGATATAAGATGGACTGATAAACATACTGCAGATACAGTTCTTGCCAAATGTTATGGTTTGAGAAAGATTCACAAAGATGGCTATCCCTTAAGAATATATATTTCAGTTATTAATATTCCTACTAAATGTTTGGAACAAAACTTTAATTCGATTCTCAAAGACTCTATCTCAACTCTATTTAATAGATCTTTTTATAGCCATAAGTTTGGTACTCCCATAGGTTCAGTAATTTCTCCGATTTTAGCAGTAATAGTTATGGAAGATTTGGAGCTTTTTGCTTTCAAGATATTAGATTTTGTTTTACCTTTTTATTTTTTGTATGGCGACGAAACGTTATTATGCGTTCCTCTGGCAAAGTTGCAGATGGTCATTGATGCTTTTAACAGTTAGGTGGAGTTCTGAAAAGCGCTTACCTTCGATTAATTTGAAACTCTGTATATCTATGTATTTAGTTGTTTATCTCAGTGAATAGGGAAAATTTATAAAAAAGCTTCAAATAAAAGTTGTAGATCATATGCGTGGCCACAGAAATACATCAAGTTACACATTACCATTTTCCAGCGTTTCATGGGGGGGAAGGCACCCCTGTGACTGGTCACAGAAATAACGCAGGATGCATACCATCCCCATTTGTCCTCTAACGTTTCGTGGAAAAATATCTTTTGCCATTAACCCATTTTTTTAGCATTAATTTATATTTATAGTCTATTTTGTGGAAAACCATCACTCGTTTCACTTTTCACTCAGATAAATGTAAAGAATCATCATTTGTATGGGTTTTTCATGGTTTTCACCATAAAAATGAAATTTGCGCCCTGTGATCAGGGCGTCAAAATACATAGGTATACGAAGTTTCGAATTAATCGGAGTTAATCGCTTTTCGGAACTTTATCCTAACAGTTTTTATCCAAAACTTCAATTTAGTCATGAAATAGAGCAGACTAATAGAATCAGCGTTTTGGGCATAGAAGAGATTAGGGGTCGGGATGGTAATATTATTAACAACTGGTAAAGTAAAGTACACATTTAGGCAGAATATTACATTTCTTGTCTGCTCATAATTTCAACACAAAATTGCAGTAATCAAGAATTTAGTTGACAGACATAGGTTTGACCCATTTTTCATTTCACACAGGAAATTTGAATATTGTTAGGAATATCTTTTTTTTCAACAAATCAAAAACAAACAGAGTAATATTATGCCCGAAGATAATCGGAAAGAGTTATAGGAATATGGTTTACTTAATACTTTTGTTCTTCCATTTTTTGGTCAAATTTCTAAAACTATTAAACTTGAAAGAAAGAAAGAGAAAAAGAGAAAAAGAGAGAATTTATGGAAATGCTTTATATTAAAAACAAAACTTATCTATTAATTTAAAACCCGATTTGGAAAAATTAATTAAAAGTTATGTTAATATGATTAATTAAATTTAAAGGTGAGGTTTCATGAATCTTGTTTTTATTTTTCTTCCTCTATTTCGGATGTATTTATGACAGATATTTCTAGGGTGTTTACAACAGGTTGACCTACTGACCCTCATTCAGAAGCGAATGTCGTTGGTTATTTTCTCATTTTTCTTTTCTCTCTTTTATTCTCGTCTGAAATTGTTGTTTTTCACATTTTTTTCAGATTACAATTGCAGCATTTTTTGTTTGTCCGTTGTGGTCCAAATTTGGCAGTTGGATTCTAGTTTTTTACAGGAGTTTGCATGAATTTGATGATTGGAGGTTAAATATGATTTTTAATTTGGATTTTAATCTAATTTAAATTTCTGAAATTTTATATATTCTTAACACTCGGAATGCTTCAATGAAATTTTGGAAAAAGCATCTCTTTTAAATCCCAGTTTTTCAAAGAATGTTCATATTCTGAGTTTTTTCTAAACTTTACCCTGTATTTCGCGTCATTTGGATCAAAATAAAAAAATTTTCATAACATTTTTCATTAATAAAACCAAAATGACAAGTCCTATCAAAAAATGGTTAAACAAAATTTTGTACGACTTTTTAAAAGTTTTAAGTTCTTTTTTGGACCCTTCTGGGTATCTCACGACGTTTGGCTCAAAATGTGGATTTTCCACCTGTCAAAAGAGCTATGAAAAAATGTTTTAAACAAATTTTTTAGGAATTTTTAAAAGGCATAATAAAAAATAAATAATAATAATAATAAACTTTAAAGACTTTTTCCCGTACATACCGCGGCTCGGCTAAAAATGTTATTTTATGATTTTTTCATAGCATAGATTCATTAAAAAAGTTCGTGCAATTTGAAAATGTTTCATAAAGCAACCCGCATGGCGGCGCTGTTTGTTACCAAACACACGCATTATATACCTTTCTAATGGTCATAGATGTGGTTCAAATTACACAACTGTGCGACAATTACAGCGGTATACATAATATGTCTAATTGGCAGAAACAGCGTTTCTACGCGGGATACTTTATAGAACATGTTTACCCAATATTTTCAATAAAGAAAAACAACGTATTAAGTCCTAACAAAAATGGTCAAAGAAAAAATTATAGGTTTTTAAAAAATCTATAAATCTTCGATTGAACTGTTTCACATATCTCTCGCGTTTTAGCTTAAAATTAGAATTTTCGATGCATGAAACCTAAAAAACAATTTCTATCAAAAAGTCCTTAAGGGAAAAATGGTGCTTATTACAGATTACAAATTCTTGTTTGTATGTCTATCCGATGCAAAAACACAACTTTTTTGCTTAGCTGAAATGATGCAATTTTTTTTACATTTTACTTCACCCGGCCAAACGAAATAGTAACTTAAGTAAAGTAATTCTAATGGAAATCTTCCCTTCGGTATGTTGGATTTACGAAAAAGTAACAACCATAGATCGTGGAATGAAAGGGGCTTGCTAAAGCAACTAAAGTACCAAAAGACGCAAAGCTTCTAACTAGACATACAGTTCTATTCTTGAGTTCAAACTAGCCCTTTCTATCCGTTTCCTTCTTCCCCTTCTTTGTATTGTCTTCTTTGTCTTTCTCTTACTCCTGGTGGTCAATTTTCTCTCTTTAGTGAGATCAGCCGCCAACGCCATTTGACGTTTGCTTCCATTCAAGCGGCAAGCGCCTCCTTTCGTTTTTATACCATTAGGAGAATGCTTCGTGGCTCCGTTATGTATAGGAAGGTAGTTTTTTATACAGATCTATGAATTCGCCGTCATTTCTCGCTCTTTCGCTTTTTTCTTCTTTATTGTCTTGTCTTCTGAAATATTTATCCTCTCAACAAGAGTTGGAAAGTATTGCCAGTAATCTGGCACCCTTCTCGAGAACTATTCAAATTTAATTTGTCTAGATATAAAACTGAAAAGAGGCATTTCTAGTTCATTAGCACAAAATAAGGAAGTAATTGATTACAAGGGTAAAATACACTTTTTTCATGGATTTTATACAAATGTCTTGACTTTTTTTCTTTAACAATAACCAAATTAATTTATGAATCTTGGGGAAATTGAGGCTCGTTGCTGCAATAAAGCATAATTTAAAATCATGAAAAGAATTTTCTTCACCATAAATGAATGCGTTTACAATCTTCTTTTCGCCGAAGCTTGCATTAGCGGTCTAGCATCAAAGCACTTTACAAAATTGAACGTGTATTTTTGCGATTGATGTTGTGTTGGATGGCATTTTGTTGTCTTTAACAAGGCGAATGCTATATAAATATTGAGAAGTTTCAGAAAGTAAGACATATATCGCGTTCGGAACGACATTTAGCACTTCCACTACTGTACTCGTAACTCTAAAGTGTGCTGCACTGGAAAATTTGCAAGAAAAGAATAAAAAAGATTCCCGAATTTCTTGGCAGTGATCTAGCATGTATACTCTGCGGTGAAATGATAAAAAGAGAATTTCTTTTATTCTTTTCATTCTAAATAACGTTTGTTTCATTTTTCTGTAAGAAATAGGTAATCGAATCGCCACAAAAATAATTTTTTTAAGTATTCATTAAAATTATTTCTTTGCAAAAAGTTTTTTACATAGAAATTTAAAGATTTTTGCTATCACGGCTAAAATACTGCATTTTCTTTACAGCGTTTTTTCCTCCAAAGTTCTCGATGTTGCTCTAGTCGTGACTGATAACGTTTTTTACAGGTGACACTTATCTTAGTAGGTATACGTTACACACACAACATAAGTGGGTTTTCTCAAGTGCTTCTATTTTTTCGCGAAAGACGATGTAAATAAATGGTTAAATATGGATCCACCTTGAAACCTCAGATAAACCTAGAAATTTTTCTGCTCGGAATCTGGAGTCAATTTTAATAGCCTTGGACTCCATGGGGGCATATTCTTGAATTTGTATTGACTGACGATGGTCGATACTGTATCATCAGTTAATAAATTTTAGACCAAGAAGAATTATTCCAGGTACAGCCTGGATGGACCATAAAGCCATTGAATACACAGAGTATTTGCAGAAATTCGTCCTAGGCGGTTCTACATTTTGGACGGGTTTGGTAAGGCGAGGAAGTGAAATTACCTGCCTTGGTGCGTTTCACTTCGATTTTAAAGCGGATCTGGCTGGCATCGTGAAGGAAAATCATGAATATATGCAAGAGGCACGAAATTCCTCGAGGGTCGTTCGCAAAAGTGCCATGGCTCGACTCTCAAGTTAGGCGATCCTTCTCTTGTAAACAATTTACTGAACCCTATTTCGAGAAACAGTTTAATTTAAATACGAGTGAGCCTAAGCGTTTAATGTGCCGTGCCAGGAGATTTATTTTTGACAAAAAGGAAAGCAGCTAAAGTGATAATTTTGTTCTATTTAGACTTTTAGATCAAGTTCTTTGAAAATAAACTTTAGTACAATGTCAGCATTGCAAGATATAGTTAATGACAATACAATCAAATTAAAGCGAGCTATATATTTCAACTAAAAAATGTTTGCCACTATAATGAAATAAATGAAGTTAATGGTTTATAAATTCTCATTTACACATATTGAATCCACAGGATTCCTAACCTTTTTCTTTGTTTTAATTTCTAGAAAATTAAAAAAAAATGTTTCTTGAAAAAAGTGCCTGATTCTTAATTTCAGTTATTTGAAAGAAATACTTCAGTATTATATATTAGATACTAATAATGAATCAAATGTATTATAATATTGTATATGGTTTCTTTAGATATGAAGTAAACATATATGTGAAAAATTTTAATGAACTTTTTGGTTGTAAATTTTAACTATTTTGTTTTTCTGTTTCAAAATGTTAATGTTCTATTAAATCCTAATACCACTTGGTCACTCAAGAAGAGTGAAATTTAAATTAAAAGATGAAATAGATTTATTATAAACCATTAAATGTTTATTGGGGTTAAATTTGGTATTGGTGGTTAAATTTGGTATTGGGGTACTTTACCGGCACTTTACCGTCCGCGGAAAATGAGCGTTCCTTAATTCGACCCACGCGCAATGTTCTTTACCATATTTTTTCTTCGAAATAACCTCACTTCTGAGACGTAATACAATGAGAAAACTCGGAAACAATGCTCTTATTACATCAAATATCGGGTGTGCCGAGGCAGAGAAGTCTTTTTACGGTTTCATATGTTTTAAATAACTCACGCACTTCCGTAAAAAGACTATTTATTTGCCTTGGTGCACGCAATATACTATTGCCGCCTATTAACCCATTAATGCCTGAATAACCAACAAAGTATCCAGCAAGTTTGAGGTCCTAGATTTTTATGAAGCCGCTGTACATTTTCCTTGGGGCAAATTTTTCCATATGTATTAAGGGTCGCTCGATACGATCCAACCATTTAAAAAAGTAAAAAAAATATTCTTATTGTTTTTTGGCAATTTTAAGTAAAAATGCATTTTTCCAGGGCTTTTTTTTGGAAGAGATCAATTTTGTGTGCAAAAATGGCTCTATTGCGCCAAGAACAACACGAAACGTTTTATTGGGACTTATACTAGCAAAAGATGTTGCTTCAGTTTACTTTTTTAACTCTTTCTGAATTTAATTATAACTCAAAACGGATACATAGTAGTTTTTTGGGTTGCTGATCACGACTTTGCTGTCAGCTTTGCAAAATTCAAACTGGCGATCTAATTTTTTAGAAAATTTCCATTTTTATATCAAAATCTGTACACAAGGCTTCTCGGGGTCGATAATTGCCAATTCGCAATCAGATTCGCGAAATTTAAAATAGAGGATCCAATATGGCGGACACACTTCCAAGAAATGTTCATTTTTGCGGATATAAATTGTCCACAAGATTTTATGGATGAAAAATTGAGCATTCGCGATCAGAATTGCAATATTCGAAGTGGCATCTCTAATATGATGAACTGGAATGGAAAATTTCATGAAATTCTTTCGAGATGTATACTTTACAAATTTGTATTATCTAATTCTATCGTTGATCGATTCGTATCTGTACCATCTTTTGCCATTATATGAAATATTGCCTGATTCTCACCACGTGGAGGTAGGCAATTGTCGAAAATATTTTTAAGGTAAATAAGCTTACCTGAAGCAATTTGAACAAAAATATATGTTGAAAATCTTATAGAAATTGTAGGTCCTCTTACCAAATTTTTTCACATTCAAGCAATATCTGAAATTAACGGAGAGCACATTTAAATTTTTGGTTATAATAATAATAATAATGTCCACCATATTGGATCCGCCATTTTGAATTTCGCGAATCTAATCGTGAATTCGCAATCAGCGACCTCGAGAAGACTTGTATACAGATTTGCATACAAAAGTGGGAATTTTCTAAAAAATTAGTCCGCCATCTTGGATCCGCCATTTAGAATTTTGCAAATCTGATAGCAAATTCGTGATCAGCAACCAAAAAAACTAGGATGTATCCATTTTGAGGAATAATTCAATTTAGAAAGAGTGAAAAACGTAAACTGAAGCAACATCTATAAATCTGAATGTAAAATAATTCACAAGTGATGCAATTTTTTGCAAACTGATATTGAAAAAAAACATCCTCCATATTTTGCTAGAAGAAGTCCCTATAACACGTTTCGTGCTGTTCTTAGCACAATAGAGCCATTTTTGAGCACAGAATCGGTCATTTCCCAAAAAACCGGCACGGGAAAAATTATTTGTTTTACCCAAAATTGCCAAAAAACAATAAAAGTTTTTTTTTACTTTTTTAAATGGTTGGATCATGTTGAGCGACCCTCAATACATATGGAAAAATTTGCCCCAAGGAAAATGTACAGCGGCTTCATCAAAATCTAGGACTTCAAACTTGCTGTAAAATATTTTGTTGTTCAGGCATTAATGGGTTAAGAATAGTTAAACTGCGATATGCCATCTAGTGTCAACAGTCAGAGCTAGAAAGATTAAGTCGCATTTAGAGATGCATTTAAATTTTCGCATAACAGTATTTTTAAGATACAGTGAAAAAACGCCGTTTTTTTAACAAAAATGTTTTCTACAAAAAAAGATTGTACTACTGTTTGTGAAAGTTTACACATTTTAAGCCTAACTGGACTTATTTTTAAGGAAATATGAACTTAAAGTAAATTGTTCTTAATTTATATGTGAAATATTTACTAAATAAAAAACTGACGTAAAAGTTACGTTAAAATTCGTATCTCAATTCCAATCGTCTCTTATTATTATTCCTTGTATTATCTGGATGAAATATTGGTGTACACAAATTAATTAAATTTCATTTTAACTTAAAATGCAATTAAATTTATATACCACAGTAACAAAATTTGTTCTTTTTCAGTGTTAAAAATATTGTTGGAAAGAAGTTTTGTTCACTGCATACGATAGAAATTCTATATTAGAAATTCCATAATTGCTTCTAACTATACAACAGAATCGTAAAAAGACGCTCATATGCCAAAATTACAATTGCATATTTAACATTCAACCTACTCTTTCTGGTTCTGTTTTCGACACCAAATGACGAAACGGTCAACGACCATTATCAGTAAGTAGGGAAACGTGACTTTTGACATGGCTTTAGGTAAACGTAGTTAATAGAATGTGTTTTAAAATTGTGTCAACGCTTTGTTTGGTCATGTTGATTGCACAAAAACTTTAAGGCGGATTTTCATGAGAAATTCAATTTACAATCGCACCTCTTAAATGCCTCTGTTATTAAGTAAAAGGTGACAGCCATGTTAACAGCTCGGCTTATCGCCCGCTTTTCTTGTACAATATAGTTGCCTCGCCACCGACCCTCATACACATCTCCCTGTCACTGATATGGTTCGTTTATCCTTAATCTCGAAAATGTCAAGATAATAATTTTTCACCTTTTCTCTCTTTTTTATATCTTATTTTGAAGACGCTGTGATATAGAAAGTTCTTTTTTATTCTCTATATTTCGTTGAACGTACGATAGCGAGCAAATTCATTTTTTCATATTGAACTGTCTCTTACCAACGTTTCCATTGCTCGCTTAACCTTGATCGAATCGAGACAACGAAATTCTTAGCAGTGCACTGTTTAAAATAGTAGAGTAATACCACTAAAACTATCGCGTGGAATAAAACTCAGGGTTTGCTTCAGGCGTTTCACTGGGAGCAACTGCTATCTATGAAAATGACAATGGCTCCCAGTAAAACCGTGGTAAATCATACCTCTAGCCACGTCTTACGATCGTGTTACGAATGGCCATAGGGCACGAGACAACAATGCACAAGGGCTTGACGGCAAAACCCTTATGTGTCTTGACGAAACAGAGCGAGTGCCTCGGCATGTTTTTTGTCATGAGGGTATGGCTTTAAGTTCCTTGAACTAGTGCGTTTCTTGACGTCCTGGAGAACGGCATCGGGATACGACTCGGCAATGCAGAATGATGACCGAAAATCGTAGTTTGATAAATTCGGGACTTCTCGTTTTGAGCCATTCATTCAAACTCCCCCGGGACATTCGAAAGGGCAGAGACGTACGGTACGGTCACCTAAGGGTATTTAAGTCTAGAGTTGATTGCATCAGTAATGCACTCCTAAGGCCGCATTGTATGTGTAGAGATATAATGTGTATGTGTTTTAGGTACTTAGCGCCTGCAGGACACATTCTGAGTGTGTCACTGAGAACATATTGACGTAAAATGCGACTACGGTATACTGAGGTGGAAATGACACCTACCTAGCAGCCACGAAAAACCCTCTGTTCCTGAATTAGGTCCAGATGATCTCTGTTTCCTTCACTTGCGCTTTTAGAAGTGCGGCATCTAGATCGAGAAATTTACTTTCCTCTTTCTGATGATAATGAGTAATATAATAATGTAATGTAATGCAAGGTCATGTAATGTACTAATGTACGTAATGAGTAATGTACTTTCGTGTTTTCTGACCATTTTTAGGAGAGGTTCTCTCCACTTACGACGATGTAAGGTGTACTCAGGATGAGTAGGTTATGAAAACATTGGAAATTTAGAATTCTGTGCCTGCCTTACCGGCGTGGGATATACAATCGCTGAAAGGACGAATTGATATGCAAGCTCGTCTGCATATGCATGATCTGACGCGTGACAATGTCGAAGGTCACACAATGCTCAACATCGACAGACTGGAAGATCAAATCTGTCGAAGGAAACGCTTTTATTTGATTCCGAGAGGCTCCAGACATGCCTGGGCATATTTGCACAATCCAAAGTTCATACCAAACTCTCCTTTCTATCTCTATACGGCACTTAAAGAACTTTGAAGCTACCTTGCACTATGAGCATAGATTATCAGGTCATCCATGTCAAATGCATAAGTGACATCCTCGCGATCATTAGTGTCATCGCGAAGGTACCCAGGAAAATAAAAAAGTCCAAGAGATAGTGGTGGAAGTTTAATACGAAAGAGGAGATGGCTCGTGATGCCACCTTGAAAGAAACCTTCTGGAAGTTGACGGATGTGAATAAACTTTCAAGCATTCCAACAAACAGATGATAAGTCTATAAGATGTTTTAATCAAAAGCTTTCCAGTAGTCAATGCCGGATAATGACAGGCAGCGCTGGTAGACGTAGTCGCCCTGCATTCCTGCTTGTCAGCGAAATGCCCAGACAATTGCGGGTAAAATGCTGAAGGTGGCCGTCCTTAGATAGCTCCGTGTCCTGAAGGTGCCCGAGACTTTTGTCGGATCGTTTTATTGAGTAGATCGCAGCCTGTATTCATCTATCTCATGGTCGTGATACGTGGTTGCAACTGAAACGTTACAGCGATTTCACCGGGAGTCTAATTGCGGATCCCGCAGTATAAGGCGGAACGTTAATCAAGTAACTTTTGAAAAAAGAACGACCTCTAAAAATTTGGATTTGGTGCGAGGAAGAAGTCTCAGACTTTAAATGTTTTAATCGTTATAAGTACGATTTTTATTTCTGATAGAAGGTAGCATCCACATATTAAACAACCTTTTTGTTCGACCATTTCTACTCTTACGCCCCCTCACTTAACACAATTGGAAACTTTTCCTGTATAAATTGGACCATGCGAACTTAATGTTAATGTAAAACATAGTGTGAGCAATAATCTAAATACTATGTCAACCTTAGATTACAAAACACTGGCATCGGTAATTTTCGTCTTAGATGGCTCAATTAATTTGACTTTGATATGATAATTCTGTATCTATCTACCAAGCGATTTGGTTAGAATAACCTAACCGAAAAAAAACCCGGAGCGAGCAGCGCATAGTTGGACTGTGTTAAAGTTTACAGAGGCTTCGGGTGCAATGGCCATAATAAGGTAATCTAAACAATAGCTTAAAAATGTACTTGCTTTGAAATGCTTAGAACAGATGGGCCATTGTCAGCCATTGGCAGCACTAGTGGCCAGAAAAGCGAAAAAAGAATTAAAATCATTTCTTCAGATTTTGGGCTTCAGAATAAGTTTTTGAGAAAATCAAGGCTGAGTCTAAACGTTAAAAGAGCTTCTAAGCACATTATAAAATGAAAATTTGTTTATAAAATGAAATTTTTGGACCACTATGTATAAACAATCAATAACACCGGCAAAACAAAAAAGTGGTCTGCTCAGTGGATCCGTGGTCCAATAAACCCAGTTGGCACATATTTCTTCAAAAAACACAAAAATAGACGTAAAAATGACGAAAACAGCGATTTTTCGTGTATATTTTTGCACAAAAAAATATTTTCTTAGTCGGTGGACGTAAGCAGCATGTCTATATGTTTTTGGGGTCGCTGAATCCAAATCAGGGGTCCAATAAACGAAGTTGGCTCAGATTTTTTCGAAAAGCGCAAAAATAGACGTAAAATTGACGAAACAGCGATTTTCGTGTATATTTTTGCAAATCAAAAATAGTTTCTTAATCGGTGGACGTAAGCAGCATATCTATATGTGTTTGGGGTTGCTTAATCCGAATCAGGTGTCCAATAAACCAAGTTGGCTCATATTTTTTCAAAAAACGCAATAATAGACGCAAAAATGACAAAAAGAGCGATTTTTTGTGCATTTTTTGTTAAAAATGGAATTTTTTATGTCGACTAAACTTAATTACTATATCTTTTTAACTTTTTGAGTCTCTTAATCCAAGTTCACGGTAAAAATAACCCAATTAGATCGTAGTTTGTCTTTATAACTCTAAATTAGCCAACTCAGAATTAGCAAAAAATATGAGCCAACTGGGTTATTTGGATCCCGGATTCGGATTCAGCGACCACAAAAACATACAGATATGCTGGTGTAGTCCGGCCAACAGACTGCTCTTTTTGTGTTCCGGTGTAATTATTGTAAACTAAAAAAATATAATATCATTTAATGTCATTTTGAATGAACTTAAACGCTTCGAAAGAAGAAAATAGAAAGAAAGAATAAAATAATTAAAAATTTTTTTAAAATACCCTTGCATACATTAGGGAACAAAATTTCAACTTCATCACTTGGATAGGGGTGGCAATCTCGGTCCATGAATTTGTCAAATTATGAATTTTTTGATTTGGTAGGTGAAAATAGTCCGCGAATTTAAAGGAAATCTAAAAGCATTGCTTTAAAGTTGGAGCAGTTGAAAAATAATCCCCCATATTTATCACTGATTCATAAATTTTTTTCTAAAATACTGAATTTGCCATTTATGCGCTTCAGAGTGTTAATATAGTGTTTCTCTTCGATAACCCAAACCACATGAGAGATTTCGAGGGAGATTTTTAGCAAATACGTGATCGGGGAGGTAAATTCCTTGCATGGACCAGTAAATTAGACTTCCATTAAAATTTCTAAATGCTGACAATACGTGGCGGTTGATTTGTTAAATTTTGTTTGTAATTGATTAAATTTGTGTTTATTTATTAGATTAGATAATTAACAGATAAATGAATATAGATCAACCTGTAGACCAATATTAAGTATTTTGGTTTGTACTTTTTTATTCATTCTAGGACTCGTGAGTTTATTAAAAAATGCATAAGTTTATAATTCTCGAGAGGTAAATACAGTTCTGAAGATATTTTCTCCTTGATTTATATTTAATATAAGGTGAATGCACCTATTTGCGTCCATGTAAGGGTTACGACAGAATTTAAGACCAATAAAAAAGTTTAATCCATTCCGATTCACTAAAAA
>JAWWLR010000034.1:42849617-42863683 GCA_035041075.1 Acraspis erinacei
ATATAATTCCAGTGTGAAATGAATGATTTGAAAATATTTTTACATATTCAATTTTAGATATTGCATTTACAAGTGGCGCAGCAAGTTTGGTTGAACAATGAGTAAGTGAAACGGCACCCATGCCCAGGTCTGAACAAGTCTGCCGGCTTCGTAAATTATAGAATTCAATGAAATATGGTGTGTAATGAAGCAATCTTAAAGTTTAATGTGCTGGTGCAGTATAGTGTTTAGGTCTTGCTACAAAATTATGTAAAACGTTTACTTACTTTATATAAACTCTTCTCGCAGTTCAGTAAATTTTACTAATTTGCAGAATTCAAGGATTTATTATTTTTCACAGGTTTTGTATATTCTTACTGTCTTTAAATACGGGAATCATTTATTTGTTATGGAAATATATAAACTGGCAGTAGACAATTTTTCGTTTGGTATCGAAAAATGAATGTCCGTGAATACAGCATTTGGAAGTCAAGCTTGTTGTTTTCCTCACGTTTCTTGATGTTTCGATTCAAAAACCGAGCACAATAAAAAGAACTATGAATTATTATTACTTGTACTCATACTCTATTTAATAATGACATTATCTTCCAATGTACTCGATTAGAATGTCATAATTTTATTTCAAGTGCTTAAATAATTCCTTTCGACAGTTCTTCTTAGTATGTCTTTTCTAGATATACTTACAATCTTTGTTGAATAGGCTCAGAATCATGCCAACCCGCCGTAAGTCACATTTGTAGCAAGTAACAGTGACGAAAATCATACTGCTGCAAGTGGCATTTCAGCAACTCTCATTTTGAAAAATGTGAAATCCACTAAAAATTGGCGAATATTCAGCAATTTACATTTGCAGCGAATTAAAGTAAAAAAGTAAAGGGCTTGGAACATGTACCAAGTGGCATAAAGCAGGAGCCTGCCAAGTAAAAATTTTACTTCGATAAAAACTCTTAAAATGAGATAGTCATCTTTTTGTTTTTTATTTGAAAATTAGTTCTTTTTTATCTCAGAAATTTGTTACTCATAATATCTCGAGAAAATTTGGCCCAGTTTTGCTGAATATTGTCCCGAGTGTTTTGATCAAAAGTGAAAATATGCGCAAATTTGATTTTCATGGTGAAAACCACAAAAACCCATAAAAATCATGGTACAAAGAAGTTACAAATAAAAGTATTAGATCTTTTTAAAAAATATACTTTATCTGAAATACATTTTATTCTGCGAGTAATAGTTTTCGAGAAAAATGACGATAAATATGAAAAATCACAGAAATACAACACAATATGTCACGAAACGTTGGAAAGGGTTACGGGTTTGACCAACATTATTTCTCTGACCAGTCACAGGGGTGCCTTCCCACCCCCCAAAAGACCTTGGAAAGGGGTACGGGTTTGACCACAACTATTTCTGTGACCAGCCCCAGCGGTGCCTTACCCCCCCCCCCTCTACAAGATGTTGGAAAGGGATAGGGGTTTGACCAACATGATTCCTGTAACCCGTCACAGAGGTGCCTTCCCGTCCCCAGACGACGTTGGAAAGGGTTAGAGGTTTGAAAAACAGTATTTCTGTGACCAGTCACAGGGATGCCTTCCCACCCGCACGAGACTGTAATCAGTCTTCTGTAATCAGTCACAGGGGTATCTTCCCGCTCACCAAGAGATGTTGGAAATTGGTAATGGTTTTACCAACATTCTTTCTATGACAAATCACAGGGATGCTTTCGCCCCCCTCCCCCACCACCATGAGACGTTGGAAAAGGTTAAGATTTTTACCAACTTTGGAAAGGGATAGGGTTTTGACTAACATTATTTCTTTGACCAGTTACAGGGGTGCCTTCCCGCCCCTCACGAGACGGTGGAAAGGGGCAGGGGTTGACCAACATTGTTTTTCTGTAACTATTCACAGGGTTACACCCCTACATATTGTGCTGTATTTCTTCTATTTTTCATATTTATTGTCGCTTATCTCGAACACTATTACTCGCAGAGTCAAAATGTATTTCACATGAAATTTCTTTTAAATATATACAACTCTTATATAAAGCTTTTTCGTACATTTTTATTATTTACTAAGATAAACACAAAGAAACACGATTTTTATGGGGATTTCATCGTTTTCACCATGAAAATGAAATTTGCGCGTATTTTCTCTATTATTTTCGTAATCAGCGATTGAAAATACATAAGTATACGCAATTTCAAATCAATCGGAGCCAAATAAAGTTAAACCTATGTTATAGAATTAAAAAATAGTTTAAGGGCTATACTAAAGACATTTATACATTGGCTAAATTGTTGCAAAAACCTAAAATGTAGTAAGAATGCTCTTTTTGCAATTTAAGAACCTTTACAGCAGTATGCTAATTTTTATGTTAATCTAAAAAATGGGTTTATTGTATTTCATTTGCTGTCTTATAGTTATAAAATTAAGACATTTCACTTTTTTCTTAAGTCCAGGAAATGTTTTCACACTCTTTGGAAACTCACTCGGAAATGGGAAAAAGAAGTGCAAAATTAACCAAATGACTGCAGTTCTTCTGAAAATCGAACATTCCAGTTTAATTCCTAGTTCCTCATGTGTGTATTATGATCATTTTATATGAACACCATTTTTTGAGATCAAAAAACACTAATTAAGCGGTTGGGTACAATATGGGTCTCCTTGAATTTCTAGACATGAATTATTTCCACCAAGTTATTTATGAAAAAGTTTGTGACAACTATTCTCTACACGTGTTAAAATTCGAACTCAACGCGTTTAAAATTATAAGTTTTTTCTTTTTTTTCTTTAAGTGCATCTGTGGGACTAAATGTTGAGGTTTAATTAATTTAGTTATCCATTATCATCTTAATTGTCACGTATACCTATAAAAATATTGTGTCACTACCACACTAAATCACGAGGTGTCAAATTGTCATCCAAAAGTGTATCAAAGCGTCACACAATAGAAAAACAGTTGATACCGTCATAACTACTATATTATAAATTACGAGTACATTCACGTCTTTCCAGGTATATGTGAATTATTTCCCCCAATGTATCGATTTGATCCACTTGTGGATTAGAAATTAACAGCTTCCGATTTAGTGTGATTATAAGCAACTCTTCACCCAAAAAGTTTTACAAATAAAAAGAGAAGAACAAAGTTCCGACAGAAATTTCAGGTTCAGTTTTATTTAACAAAAAAGTGAAGCCAAAATCTATCACGAACTAAAACCTTGAAAGTAATTCAATTTTGGGAGGACTTCAGCGCGTCCTTTACGGTTCTTTAATAAATTCCGATTTTATTTCTGATAAGTGATACCACATACTTAGAAGAGTGCAAATAACTGTCAGGGGAACGACATGAATCATGTAATAAATTGATCGGCATTATATCGCTGAGACCGGGACTATACAGGGGCTAAAGGTTTCATGATTGATTTCACGACAAAAGAGCTCACCGCTGAATAGCACTTGCATCGCTGATCTTTTATTCTTGCGCTGGTGGCAGAAAAACGTGCTTGGTTCGATAAACCTCAATTTTGTGGTTGATGTTTTTCACGCCAATATGGGTTTTCTACCAAACAGATCCCTAGAGGCTACGTTTTTAAGGGGAATTTAGAATTTATCGTTTAATCAGATGCCTTTTTAGTTTTAAATCAAATTGTAACACTTAAGAAATAATGTAAAATTATAAAAAATATAACCGAGTTTTTTCCTGTTTATACAATACCAGAGAATATCTACTACAAAATATTTTCGTTTTTATCGCAAACATTGCGGTTGAATTCGTTCGCGCGTAGCAAAACTAATGATACGGAATGATAAGCTTTTATCGCGAAAATTGTTGTGCGTAGGTCCTTTAACAGAAGCTATTGTTGCTGAATAATTTCCGAAAATATTTGTCGATATTGTCAAGTTTTTTAGATTTACCCATACAATACAGAACGGCTGATCTAACCAGAAGTATTTGTTTATCCTGGAATTTTTTCAGTCAAGTGTAGTAAAAAAATATATATTGCACTTAAAGAGATTAAGTTAAGTTTTTAATTCAAAATATGATTAGTATGAAGAAAATAGAGTGAATATTAATGTGGTATTGGATGATAGATAAAGGGGAACGAAACAGGGAAAAATAAGCATCGATAGAGAAATATGGAAAAAGAGAAAACGTGATAGGATAAAGGACAATGAAACCGCGGTTTACTTACGATGGCTATGGGGTGAGGCATCGCCAGTGATAGAAGCGATGAACGGAACGTCCTCCGTGATTTCGAGTTCAGCCGTTGCTTGATAAACAGGGGGGAGGATATTGGCAAAACAGCGTAGCCGTATCCTGCTATCTTGAAAGAGTCCAGGAAGAATCTTCAGCTCAAGACTCGACCTAGTCATAATTTTTTCCTCTTGTATTGCAATTTTCCGAGGTTCCAGTGTGAACTCCATCTTCTTGCTATCAAGCTGCAACAAATCTTTTTTTAACAGCCTTCAGCTTCTAAGACAACAAATACAAGAGAGTTTCCTTTACTGTTTTTTTCTAATCGTTAATTTGTTATGAATGGCGTATTTGGTTCTTTGAATCAGCAAATTGAGTAATGAATCAGTGAAAATGTTTACTGATTTGATTCAGTCACCCATACATTTCTCACTGATACAAATGGATCCAGTGAAGCAACCATACATGCATTTCATTTGAAACCCCTTTCATAAAAAAAATATCGATAGGTGTTATGAAAATGGACAAGTCTCAAAGGATAAATGATACTTTCTGATGGGTTCTTTGACTTCACAACAAAAAAATCATAGGACGGATTTCGTTATATATTTCGCGGCCAATAAAGAATTGAAATATAATATGGAGGACGGAAGCATTATCGTCGACAGGCTAAACAAGATCGATTATTTCAGTGAAAAATGAATTTCTTTAAATAAAAATTGATGTAATCCATTTATGGTTGTAAATTTCTCTTTTTTTAGTTGAACCTCTTGGTTGAAAATTTAACATTTAAATAAAACATTTGTGAAATTTTTTTTTAATTAATTTTTTTGATGAAAAATTAATATTCTTCCTTGAAACTCCAACAATTTGGTAGGAAATTTAACTTTTTGTAGAAAACTCGTTTTTTAAAAATAAAAATTAATTTTTTTAATGTAAAATTAACTATTCCATGTCTGATTGAAATTTGACTTGTTTTAGTTTAAAAATTTAATCAATTAGTTCAAAATTGGTGTAACTTGTTAAAAATATATCTTCTTGATAGAAAGTTAATATGTTTGGTTGACAATTCAACTCTTGGGTGATGATGTATGAATTTCGTTGAGAATTAGTATTTTTGAGTGGAAAATAATTGTTGTCTTTGTAGATATTTCATATTTTTGATTGAAGGTTCAGTTATTTGATTGAAAATGGAACTTCTCCGTAGGAAGCTTTCCTTTTTGGTTAAAAATGCTACAGTTTTGTTGAAAATGTATCTCTTTTCTTTAAGGATTTAACTATTTGGTTAAAAATTCGCCTTTTGTGTTTAAATTCAACTATTTTTATTCTAAAATAAAAATATATTATTAGTTAATATATCAACTATTACATTGTTTGTTAAAAATATATCTTTCTCGGTTGAAAAGTTAACTACTTTTTTGACAGTTAAAATACTTTGTTAATGCATAAGTAACACTAAGGTTTTACAAACTCCCCGCCCCAAATCTTCTTAAGTTATTTTTGGATGACCGTTGAATAAGCTCCCGACAATCAGGGGATTGCGTACTCTAAATTGAGAAAGTTTCGCTTCATTTTGAGTAAAATATCTGCGAGAGCTGAGAGCTGACAGCTGCAAATGTATTTTTGGGAGATTGAGTTTTTGTGAATTTGATATGGACTTTATTTGCATAAAGCGAGAAAAAGAAAACGTTACAGAGAATACAGCAAGTAAAAAATATAATTTCAGATATTCAGTCGCAGATATTCCACTCTAAACGAGGCGAAACTTTACAATTTAGCGTACGTCCTCCCCTGAACTATGTCCGGAAAAATAGCGACCAAATTTCTGACACACTGTTTGGTCTCCTTACTAATACTCCATGGATAGGACGATTCTCTTAACTTTCGTAAGTTGCCTCGAGATTTCGCGCGCTCACCGAAAAATTGGTGAAATAAAGCGGAAAAATCGGTCAAATGAAATATGGGAGAAAAATTTATTTAAAGAGGAAGAGTGCGAAAGAATGAAAGAAAGAATTATATTCCTTCATTGGCACAGGATCAACCGGCCGCTATGTTCGTGAACGAAGGATGTAGGTGGACATTCGCTGAAAACGATTTTGTAACGTAGTGCTATTGCATTAGTGCTTCACTGGTTAATGATACTCTTCCTCTGTTCGACCGTTAGACATGTCCTTAATCGATTCTTGGATTTATTTCTTATCTTCAAGAGAGTTCTTCGGTTTACTTTTGATGTTGCCAATGTATCCTTGAGCTTATGGCCAGGCTCCAACAAGAGAAATGAAAAACGAAATGCCTTACTTAAAAATCATTCTACCAGCTGAAACTTAATTATTTTCTTATAAGAACTGGTTTACTATTCATCAATATCTGGTGAGATATCAGGCCAGCAGTCTTGTGCCAGTATAAAACATAGTTAAATATTTTTATGGGGTTTTTCACTGCCATTACTAGGCTAATACACACAATAATATGGCGCATCATATTACCAGCAGTTAATTTTCCGTCGGTACTTGTGAAATAGAAATAATGTTTTACATATTAATTAACCAATCAATCATTGTGTCCACATTAAAACTCATATGGTTCCGCGTGTTTTTTGTTTAACAACTTTTTCTATTATGTCAGTGTAACATTTTATTAGTATACGTCAATTTGACATATTATAAAATTCTCTCGAATATAAAGTTGTCCCCCTTGCTTTTCAAGTTTAATTTTGTCGCATGATTAAAATGATTAAATTTTTTAAATCATGATGCACAGATAGAATCTTAATTATTTTTAATAATTTATTTTCTAGATAGAGCCTCGATGGCTCAGATAAGAGCACGTCAGGCTTCGGAACAGGAGGCCTGGGGTTCGATCCCTGGGCCCGTACCAATGGAATTATTGTATGGACTTTTTTGGTTTGAAACCCTCTCCGCGGCCTAGCCCGTGAGGCTGCCAAATAGCAGAGTGGGGTGGATTACTTTGCTGAGCAAAGAGATCCGTGTCATTTACTGTGCTATGGGGCACACCTGGCCAATATGAGATGTAATTCCAGAACGTTGAAAGAAGCGAAATACACAGAGATCTGAAAAATATGGTGAAGGCGGCCAGATTCGGTATACTGCCTTAAGAGTAAACACGGGTGTGACGCAATAGGCTTTATAACTGGAACGCCACGGGGGACCACACGCTCTCCCACCACCCACATTAGGAACTAACTAAACTAACTAGTTTAAAGATCCTCATTTACTAATGCTTCAAATTTTAAACGAAGTTCGGAGTTCGTTAGTTTACAACGCTTCAAGTTTTAATTCAATAATTTTGAAAGTTTCTGGTTAGAAAGCATATAGTTCCACGTGTCTAGAATAATTAAATTTCAAAGCTTCACTATATTGGAGATATGTTACACAATATTTGTATTACATGATATTTTATACTTATTTCTTATATTTATCATTTTGTAAGTAGAAAATATATAGAAAAATGTCCATTGGTACCGGCGCATGGATCAAATCCTAGCCGCCGAGGCCTTAAAGAGCACTAATGATTCAATCATTTTTTATTTCAAATTTAATACTATAAAACGTTTGGCTTCAATTTAAGATAGTTTCAAATTTAATAATAATGTTATATTCCATTAATTTAAATTGTTTGGTTCTAAGTTTAAATGTACCAAATCATAGCGATCTTTGTTACATTCTTCTTTTTAAGTTTCAATGTAAGATCTTAAAGTCATGCGATGCTTCATTTAAAACTTAAAATAATAAAAAGTATTTGATTGAAAGATTTCAAGCATAGAAATAATTCTAAATGAATTAATTAATTTACAAATTTAAGATGGAGTTATTTAAAATCAAAATATATAAAAAAATAGACCTATCTGAAATTGATACGTCAGTACTTCAATAATTTTGTTGATTTGGAATGGTTACGTTAAAAATTAAAATGGTTAAACTTCGGAAAGTGGAATTTATTAAAACTTTATAAATAGTTTCTGAAAATTTTAAACTTATTTAAATAATTGAAATATTTTGAAAGGTTTGAGTATAAAAAAGTTTTAATATCACAATTTTTGGTAATTAATATTCTTTTTTAATTTCAAATAAAGTTCGGATTCGTTTAATTTTCATCTGTCCGTAGTAGAAATTTTTTCGTTTTTAATTTTTCCCAATTAAAATTACTTTTTTAGCATTTTTTAAGTAATTGAATTTTAAAGTATTATAATTGAAAATTTTTCTATTTTGAATGTTGAACATAACAATGAATTTATTTTTTGAACTAAGATGCATTTGTCAATGAACATTTGCATTTGTTCAATTTGAATGTTAAATGATCTTTTTTTAATAAGAATTTAAAATTCTAGAATTTCGAAAGCTCTGACTCTAAAACAGACAATTTAGTTTATAATTGTGAATAATCAAATTTTAATCGCTTCAAATTGAAAATGATTGAAATTCAAATATTTTAATCTTTTAATTATTAAATTTTGAACGCTTTTAACTATAAAGCAGAATAGAATCGTACAATTTTCGAAATTTTATTCCGAAATGTTGTAATTTGAAAGATAATGATTCAAAAATAAAATGATCGATTTCTAATACTTTTAATTTAAAATTATTCAATTTCAATCGATTTTATTTATAAATGATACAGATTCAATTCCTTTTTATTCTATTCGAAATATTATCCTTTTTAAAAATGTTATCTAATCTAAAATTATTTTATTTTGAAAGTTTTCTTTTCAAACACATTCTATATACTATTTTAATTTCAAAATTTGTTTCAAAAATTTATTAAACTCTTAATATTTAGATTTTTCTTTGGAACCCTGATTTTCTGCTGGTTTATAATAATTTGTAAATAAAGATTTAAAAGAATTATTTTTCAATTTTGTAGTACTTTTTAAATTCCGGATATTCTTAAAAAAGGAAATTTAGTTGAAAATTGTTGTCCTTTATTAATATAAAACTTCTAGCGTGTCAGCTTTAATTTAAATATGAAGCATGCTCTGCAACAGTCTATTATACGCCACTTGCCATAAGAATCGTTTCACAGCTACAGTCACATACTAAATAATCCTTATGGAAAGTGGCGTATAATGCACTGCTGTAGAACATGCTTCAATTATTGAATCGTTCTCTAAAACAAAATTTGCTAATTTTATAATAATCCATTGTTATTTCGAAAATGAGCTTAAGGCTAAAAACGTAATTCCTAAAATAAATATTATAAAATTTTTCTATCAAAACCGCCGGGTGAAGCAACATTGATTTGTTTGCAGGTTGCACCCATGAGCCTGCGGACTTGCCTGGCCAAAATCACACATGTCATTTCACTAAATCAATTTAATCTGCAGAGGTCTTGAGCAAATATTCATATTGATCTAATTGATTTGCAAAAAAAAAAATAAATTGCGTTTGTCACGATCAGTCTGAATAAAATAGAATACATTATATTTGCTAAGGGACTTGTGCAAAATTCTTATTAAATTCTTAATCATTGTTAAAACTGTTTTCTCCAAAGTGTGCAACCAGCATGTAATTAACTGGCTTCAAAGAAACTTTGCAACTTGCTAACTGCAGGGTAAAGTGACAAAGCAAAAGGACAGAGTTTCAAGCTTTATACTTACTTCATAAAAAAAATAGTGATAATAAAGATATTCTTTGTTTTCATGGACACCCCCACTTCCGCCTGTATTTTTCTTCAAGTATGAAATATTTTAAAGTGAAACATTTAAGAACTCTCATTTAAATCATTTGTCTTATGATCTTGTTTGATTTATTATACATTAGAATCAGTTTTCTTAAAGTCTGAGGAGTTTTCTTCTGAGTGAGGAAATAATCGTATATTTCTCGAGTTAGAAAAGCGGGAACGGCGAAAAGTGCAGCAGCATTTTGAAGCTTGACTTTAAGATACCTTTAAACGGAACCGTATCCATAATACAAAGAGTTCGAGGATGCTTGATGTTTCCTGCACGCTCGTATAAAAAAGGCAACGAGTCAGCAGTTTTACCACAAGCTACGAGCCATGGATTGGTAAGGCGAGAATGCGTGATTTTATCGCAGATTTAATGTTCAATCCGATTTGATATGATTTGATGACGTTACGTTTCACTATTTTTCATCCAACCAAAATATGGTAGCGATACTTCAGAGAGATATCAACATCCCTATACACAGTCCACACTACACCTGATGTTTTGTCAATATAACTACATCATTTAATCTGTGATATTATGTATTTTTACGCATTGCTTATTTTTGAAAAATCATTGTACTGGTTTCGAAATTTATTTAGAGTCAGAATAGAGACTTTTAACAAATTTAAGAACCCGAGAAATTTTAGCCAATGACCTGATTGATTTGATTTACACTGACTAGATTTTTTGGGCTGACCTTGCATAATTTTTACTACTGATAATTTAGTATTTTCTCTAGACCTCATAAGGAGGAATGATTTCTTTGGTAATGTTTTTAACTTCAACTAAATCGTAACTAACAGTTATACAATTAAAAACAAAAAATAGTCTAGAAACACACTAACTATTTCCCATAATGCAAATTATCACTGTGTCTGTGACCAGTGACTGACACATATTTCTAAAGGGCGACTTGTAAAAGGGGTTCTAGATATGATTAATCAGTCTTCAGTGATCAATCACTTTTCTGTGACTAATCACTCTTTTGTGACCAATCACTCACACGTACTTTTTAAACGGTGACATGGAAAGGGGGTTCTAGATATGATCAATCACTCTTCTGTGATCAATCACTTTTCTGTGACTAATCACTCTTATATGAACAATCACTCTTCTGTGACCAGTCACTCTTCTGTTCCCAGCCGCTGACACGTATTCTTTAAAGCTATAACTGGAAAAAAGATTTGATATATGACTATTCTCTCTTTGGTGTCCATTCATTGACACCTATTTTTTTAAGGTCTACCGGACTAGAAAACTTAACCCTGCGGCCAAAATGCCGAAGCTGTATATACACTGAAAGAAAAGCTTCCTACACTGGTTAGTTTTTTTACAAAGTATATTTGCTTTCTTTCTATACCTTTAAATAAATGCTACACCTTACCAGAATCATTCTACAAGCAGGAGAACACAATCCTGTTATTTCAGTCATGGTCTCTCCGCTTATATCGAATGCATATAGAACCAGAAAAATCTGCTGACTTATGCTTTTTCAAGCGTATAGAAATTCCCAGTTCTCTCATACTGACCCTTTGTTTCCACTGATCTTCCTATGAACATCCAGATTTTACATTTACCTCTCCGTCTTTTCCCCAGTGTAATCAGTTTTTATATACCCGGGCCAAGAAATCACAACTTAGTTTAAATAAAACATTTTACAACACAAACTAATAAAATAGATATTTGAAATAAGTTTTATAAACAAATTCCATAAATAAATTTCCCATCATGATTTCTGGATTACAACTTTAGTGAATTTGATTTAATTCAAGAGTCCACAAAAGTATAAAAGTACCATTTCTCTTATTTCCTACGACACCAGAACATAAGAACTCATACCTCTTTAAAAATAAGATATTCTGGCGTATACCAAGCTAACTTAAATCTGATTTCTTCTCCTGCTCGAAAAATAGGACAATGAATTATTCCAAGGAATGTATACGACTGTGAATGTCCTCTTTCTCCTTTCATTCCTTCCTATTCGTTCTTGATAACGTTAGAAATCGGAGAAAAAAAATCCTATCGAACAAACCGTTTGTCCAAATATCTCCACGATAGATGCATCGGTTCTAGCAAAATTTATGCCGACAATACTCGCATACCTACGCGACACCAGCTGTAAATTTCCAGGGAATCGACCACAAAATGTTTTATTGGTACTCGTTTCAGCAGCACAGTGAAAGGAAAAATTTCAATATCTTTTCTCCACGTTTCATGTATGCTTAAAAAATCCGCTGTTTACTGAAATCGATTTGGTGTAAAATTATACGAAAGCCTTCTGATATTTTTATTACAGGACGAATTCCTATACTTGGAATATTAGAGACTGAAAAGATGCAATTTCTCAAAGCTGGATATTGAAAGAGTATTAAAAAATAAATGATTGTAATTTTATTTATCAAAATTTTCAGTTCATAGGCTCTATTAGAGCTTGATATATTATCAAGCATATATATACGCATATATGTAAAGGGCTTTACTGGTCGGTTTCAGTTTAAAAAAATGTTGACATTTTCCTAAGACAGAGTCAAAATGATAATTTTCGGGGTTGAACGGTGGATGATGTAATGACCCGTACTGAATCTATGTGTACGGCACTAGAGAATCATGGTCCAGAAGCAGTCGGATGTGGATATGTCGCAGCCACTCACTGTAATTAGATTATTCATAAACTGATAGTGAATTTTAAAATAATCAACAGTAAGACTATCCTTTCAAACTTTTAAGCTATCCCGTGAAATTCGAAAGCACCTTTAGATAGTCCGTGTAATATCCTACAAAATATTTGATAATACATATTTGTGTAAATAATAAATATTTTCCAATCAGAGTTCTGTCAAATATAAATTTTTCTCCATTCAATTGAGTTAAGAAACAAATATTATTTGACATTTTTAGTTTTTTAAATAATAGAATGATTTTTATTCAATAATTCTTAAGCAATAGAAGAGTATTTATATTGAGCAAAAAAATACTGACTGAAAATGTTTCTTTGATTAAAACTAGAGCATTTTTGCTAGTAAAATAAAATTTATTTGAAACAATATAACATTATTGTTCTGTCAAATTTTGTCATAAATTTGAGCAATAATTGTGAGAATATTTTTTTTAAGTTAAATCTTTATGTTGTCAAGGAACTTCATTTCTCACCAAATATCTCTGCTTGCTTCCTTAAAATTCTTCCTTGATTTTCAGCAAATTAAATATTTGTAAGCAATCAAAAATAACATGATTTGCTTAAATTTATTACTGTGCTAGATAGGATGATAGTTTTTCCATTATTTTCATTAAGATAGTGAATCTCTGACAGTATAATTTTCATTTATTACACAACTTGCTAGAAATTCTGGAACTGTGTAGAAATTTCATGAAATAAATTATTGCACTAAAAGGATACGATAGATATATTTTGTGTTTGAAGACAAAATACAACACGTGCCTTTATTGCACTCATCAAAATGCGTTTTTCTGGAAAAGTGATTGTTCGAATTCGCCTTCGAATAAAAATGTCGGAAATTAATCTGGCTGCATTTCTATGATCGAAACTGTATACCAACCATGAGGGTCCATTTCATTTTGTATTGGTAGCCACTATTTCGAATGCACTAAACTGCTTTCGTATGAAATAATCAAATTTTTGTCCTTAATATTTTTGATAGAATGTTTCATGATCTATCGAATAGATATAACCATTTTTTCAAAAATTGAAAATTTGACACCTTCATTCAAAACAAAGAATATTTTGTATTTTTTTTAGTTCGAGCCATTTACTTTGTTTCAAAATAAAGAATAAGGTTTTATCTTTCGAAAATGTTAGGCACAAAATCTCGTTTTTTCTTGTTTTCCAAAAATTAAATAAAGAGTAATGCGATGGATCGAAGGCGCTCTAGAGTCTAGATTCTAGACCGTTTTAATCGTGTCTATAAGAAAGTTCTAAAATTTTGATAAATTTCCTTATTTATAGTATTATCTAGAATATTATAAATAATACTGATTTATAAAAATTCAGATGTTAGAATTTTTTTAATAAAGAGAATATTGTTAGTAACGTAGTGATACTTTATACTTTTGTTTCCCTATATTATGCCGAAATTTGGCCAACAAGAATTTCTATTACAAACGAGAAGAGTTTTATGTACATAATAACCTTTGTTGGAGACTGAATACTTTATTTGGGGATCCTTCGAAAAT
>JAWWLR010000034.1:42875946-42887434 GCA_035041075.1 Acraspis erinacei
GATCTCGTGAGCTTAAAATAAAGCATACTCTTAAAATCAGCTTTAAATCTAAACAAAAAGTTTTCGATCTACTAAGAAAAAAACTAATAACTTATTTAAAAAACACTTTATTTTAGGATTAAAGTATTTATTAAACATTTTATTTTTTTGTTTATATTCCAGGATTCTTTATATTGAAAATAATGTAAAAACTGTTTGCCAAAAATGGTTCAGCCAATATTATGCATACATTTATAAAGAAAATATTTTTCAGGAACTTTATTGTATGAAAAATGATAAAAACTCAATTCCAGATATTTGACGCCGCAATGATCTCTTCCTGAAATTTATTCGTATAATTTTCGGAACGGGGATAACGAAAGGTACGCCTAACACGCATAAAAAATTAATCCCTTCAGCTCATGTTTGCCATTTTTTTCAAATTTAGAGTCCTACGATTAACTATCGTAATTATTTCATTTCACTTTCATTGCTAATTTGTAACTGAAGTCCGCGTATCTATGGCCATCAAACAAGAATAAACGAGAAATAAAATTCTGAACATTTATATTTTGAAAATATCTTTATGTTTATTCCATAAATTGATAATTCCAAATAAAATTTTGTATTAGAATTATCTTCATTGTAAGGTTATTCCTGTGCATTTCTCGAATATCAAGGCGCGTGGTTTTTCATAAAGAATGGAAAGCGGAAAACGAGAGTTATGAAGAAAAATGAGTTTTGAGGAAATTGAGTTTAACTTTTAAACTTCCCTTCGTGCATGAGTAAATAAGTAGATCTACACATTTTTTTCTAAGTCTGCGCGAGAAGTAAACCAAGCCAACAACTTTTTTCCCCTATGAATTAACAAAGAAAATTTTCTGAACTTTGAAATGATAGTTGATTCTGAACTTTCAAATTACATTATTTCATATTTGCAATGTGATGTATGAATTCTTTGCTTTAAAGTTTCCTTTTAAAAAATAAAATTAGAGGAATACTGGAAATACGACGCTTTATTTTTTAATATACATTATGGAAGTTGATGTTTACATAATCCTGAGAGCTTTTTTCATGATGGCACAAACAGTAAATATTGCTTTATTACAGTCTTGTGTATACCGTATACCTCATTGCTCATGGAAATCAATATCCAAGAGTCTATTACGAGCAGAGTGAATGTCAATAAAAATAGGAACGTAATCGCATAGGTTGCATGAAAAGTCGATGAAAAGTTTACTATCTTATCGATGCGATAATACTCTTGATCGTTACGACTTTAGCACCCTCACCTTAAGCGTCAGTTGAAATTACTGGATACAAACTTGAAGAATCTTAAATGAGATTAAATCGAATTTAAAATACTAAATAACGTCTAATAATCAAGTTAATGAGCAGAATTCCTGAAAATAAAATCCCAAAGGGAGAACTTCTTTTTCTTTTCTTTTTTAGGGAAGAAAATGAATTTTTTGGGTTTTTTTCAGATGGCAATGGGAACATTTCCTGAATACACCTCTAATACATATACAATAAGTTTGCTTGCAACTAAAAACTGCAGTCAAATATCCTAAACTAACTAAAGTGTAACGAAAATTTATAAAGCGACAAAGTATTTTTTTAAAATGGTATTTTAATCCAACGAAAATTTTTCTTTAATTTAAAATGTTTTTCTTCTTCTTATGCATATTTTTGGGTAAATTAAAAATATGATGTTAAAGAAACAGTTTTTTTAAAATCAAGACCTTCAAGAATAATATGCTTTTGAGCGCAATAGAATCTCCTAAATCAGTAATGTGCAAATACTATCTATAATTAATAACAGATAAAATTTTCAATTAAAACATAGTAGATTCCATAGTAATTAAACCAGCATACGAGAGGAAAATTATTCACCAAATTAATCAAGTGCTTAGGATATTTAAAAATATGCTTAAAAATGTTTAAAGGTTAAGTAACATAATAATTGCAATAAATAATGCATGTTAATACTGTGAATTAAGTGCGTTCCTCAATTGAGTGTAGATTCTCTCGAGTAGCATATAAAATCTAGTTTTCGTAGTGAAAATATATTTTTTACTTACAAAATGAATATTATTATAATAAAGGTTAGTGACATACATAGGCTGTCTCATTTCATTATGTTTTTTTTACTTTAAAAAATGAACTTACTTGTTGATATTCATTCATTTGAAGCTTAATGGGATAGAATTTTCGAATAACTTTAAATAACGCAAAAAATCGTGAAAAATTGTAGGGTGTGAAACATATATCATAAGGAACTGATTTCTAAACAAAATCACATTTACCTTTATTGATCTTTTTTTAAAGTTATATTCAATGTTCTGGCTGTATTTATTGCAGAACCATTTTAGGATAATTGCATTACACTAATTCAGCATCGAAATTGAGAAAGTTAAATTTATATTACTGCAATATTTCGGATCTAACTAATTCTGCAAGATTTAATAATTTCATTTTTTGTTACATTATATGGAATGTCTGTGACAGAAAAAAAATTGAATGCTTTATAGTTTTCTGTATGGTTTTTGAATTTTAAAAATCAGCATTCTTAAAAATGAAAAATATTTCCCTACTTGCCGAAATGGAGGTCAAAATACTATGGTCAATTTTTATTAATGAAATTTGTTATGATGGACAGCTATACAAAATCAGACATGAAAACAAATTTGTATATTTAAAAAGACGTTTTGCATGTTGAACTTGAAATTTATTAAGTTGGTATCGAAGAAAAATGTAGTCAGTTTTTTGCTACAAAGAAAAATGTTTAATTGGTTTTAGAGCATTAAAATCGTTTCACGAAAGCTGAAATTCGCGATTTTTAAATGTTTCGAAAAGTACATTTGATTATAATAAGAAAATAATGGCATATTCAGTTGATTAAAGATGATCCAATTGTACGTGTAGTATTTTTTTGAAAAAATATGAAATTAAATATTTAAAAGGAACAATTTTTGCACAGTTTCAAGAAAATTTTAGCTTGCAAAAAATTTTCTTTTAATTTTTAATTATTTCTTTTATTCTGAAAGTTTTACTGAAAAACTTTAAACCCAAGACCCAACCTCACAATTGAGTTGCCTCATTATACTCCATAAATACTAGAATAGGGTCCTCTAAAAACTTGGGTTTGCCTTATGATTAAGCTTATTATAAACTTTGACTCCCGAAGAATTTAAATGTGAAATTAAAACTTAGCTTTGTTTATTTAATCATTATTATTATTATTATGTTTTATAATAATTTATTAAAAATTGACAAAATATCAACAGGAAATGTCGATTTTTTAAACTAAGCTGTTGCATTCTCATGGCTTGTGACACTTGATGTGACGTTACGCTCCTTCAAAGGTGAAGAAAATACATGGTCGGTTTGATAAAAACAATCCCAATAATTAATCATCAACTTTTTGTGACTAACATAATTTATTTTTATTGAGTATCATTATTCCTGGATAAATTAAAGCCAGTTCAGAGAACTTTCCAACAGTGATTACACATATGATAATTGACATTTTTGCTAAGTGCTCTAATTTCAAATTTGCTGAGGCTGGAAGAAAAGTAGTTTTGAAGTCTACTGGTATTATTAGTAATTTTTTATCCTGTACTTAAATATGCGAAAATTTTAAAAAAATGGATGGCCCTATTACATACTTTTAAATTTTTGTATTCTAACTCGAGCATAAAAAAAAACAAAATTTATACAAAAACTATTAAAATAAGCCAGTTTTCCATTCCGAATGCAGATTTGATTCATAACAGGAATAGGTCCTAATTGTCTCAAAAAGATGTAACTCTAGTATTTATGGATTAAAATAAGGCAATTTAATGTTAAGGTTGAGTTCTGGTTTCAACGCTTTTTTCATTTAAAACTTTCTCTAATATTCGATTGTTTTCTTCATACAATTAAAAAAATAATTGCTTTAGTACACCCATTTTTTTAATGCTACTATGAATAATAATATATTTAAATCATGAAAAATTACATTAACTATTACTTTACTTTTTCAGTCAGATATTCTTTAATAAATCACTATTGTTTTCATACTAGACACGCCAAGGCATATAATACATCAAATTGTCTATAAAACAAGGACCCCTTTGTCAATACGTCCATTCTCTTTAAATGGTCTCATTCCACATCGTACGAGTGTATGAAACGAAAACTCAAACAGAGTATCGATTGGTAACCTTAGTTCCTTATTGCAATGTTTTTTGTTGAGCATTTTTTATTTCTATCCTACACCCAAATTCAATAATATTGATATTGAATTCACTAATAATGAATATTGAATATTGTTATGAATTGAACAAATGATAATGACAACTGAATGAAGACCATTTAGTTTTACCTATACCAAAAATTGAGTTTTTAAATATTTTTACCTTCCTGAAAAATTTGAAATAATGGTCACAAACTTTCGTATACTTTACCAAATTTTCTACCCGATAGTCTAGAAATAAATTTATTTTTGGTCCTTATCCATTCTCCATTCTCATAATTTTATACAATCGTGTGCAAAAATACGAATCATGCAGGGAGAACAACATCGTACTAGAATCCTTACACTTAAAAACCCATGCCGGAAAATCTACATTTAAATCAAGTTTACATAAAACAACTTTACATGTCTTGAAAGAAAGAATACAATATACCAAATTTTTTTTGCACGCTGCCTCCAAACACCTATTAAAACTTTGCCTTTTCCTACCAAACACCCTCAGATTTTAAATTTGATCCACATTGAACGGCATATAACACAAATAACGCATTTAATTTAGCAAACGGTCTCGTGACGTGATCTTGTAAGAGACAGAAACTGCTACCCTGAGTACGACCGAGGCTGAATACGTTGTAGCAGCAGCGGCTGCCAAGGAAGCCCTTTGGCTCAGAAGCTAACTAAATGACATCGGATGTGGGTATAAAAGAGCTACTATACTTTTCATCGTCAATTAGAGTGAATTTCGCTTAGTTAAAAATTCTGGATAACACAAATGTACCAAGAATATCGATATCCTGTATCATTTGATCAGAGAGAAAATTGTAGAAAGTGAAATTTCCGTTAAATATGTTCCGACATAACTACAGCGTGCAGATATTTTCACGCAACCGTTGCCGAAGAATATATTCAGATTTCTGTGTAGGTCTTTAGGTGTAGCCGACGGAATCTTGAGGCCCTCAAAAGGTTGAAGTGTTAAAATTTATATTGTTGCCCCTTTAATCGTACTTCTCGAGGCTTGCGATGAACCTATCATATGCTGGTCTCGTCGAGCTTGGTTTAACTAATCAAGTCGTACTACATGCCAGGCTGTCCAGTGTTGTAAAACGATCGGCAGGTACCTTTAATTAAACGATCTGTTATTGCAATTTGCAGCCTTTTCTCATTTTATTACTTCAACCAAATGTTCTCTTCTGAAGATTGTCTTAAACCAAAATTATACAGCAGCTTAAGTCGTGAAGCTTTTTCAAAAATCTCTTGAAATGGGATACTAAAATTGATCTGTGTTTGACCTCCAGTATTAGTTTTTCGACTTCGATTTAATTGAAAAGGATCAAGTTGAAGAAATACCGGTCGAGTTCCTCTTTCTCTGTATGCTTTTTAAAGTAACTCTAACGTCCTAAGGCAACAAGGTTTTTTTTGGAACCTTTCAACTTTCGGATTTCTTTCTGATGGATCTTGATTAAAGTCGACTAACTTTCTAGCACCAACCTTTATTTACCTTCAAACTTGTTTAATATATCTGAAAGACTAAATTAATAATCTCTGAAAGTCCAGATTTTCATTGAACTAAAATTGCTCAAATGAAATCAATAAATAATTAAATGATTTCCGGATGATTGTCGCAGGTATAAATTAATTCGCGTAAAATTTGTATCGTTTCTATCTGAAAGAGATTGAAGTGTTTTTATTAAAGGGACTAGACAATGTTCGCTATGACTAATTCTTGACTGTCAATTTGGCTTTAGAGGTCGATTATACACGTGAAACGAGGAAAGCTGTTGAGTTAGGTTCAAGACAGCTTGAACAGAATTCTAAAAGGTCGCGCTTCCGCCGCATCAAGGACCATAAATCAAGTGTATCGATCTTTTCCTTCATCGAGCTCTTAGGTTCGCAAAAGCTTTCTTCAGTAAAAAATCACAAAAAAGTCTCCTCGTTAGCCACTAAGCTTAAAGCCTCAATATGAACTTTCGTCCCTTATGTGACTCTTTTTCCAAAAGATGACGTTTTCTTGAAAAAAATTGAAAAACTCTGGCACAGTGAGGGTTTTTTTCAAACTTTTTCTCCTTATAGGGAATGAGACGCCCAAAAGTGTAACATAATCTTCAAACCAAATTTTTTCCATTTGCACAAAGAGAAATTTTCCTTATCAAAATGTCATCAAAATTTGCATCTAACGTTTCTCTCCTGATTCGATTGACATTAAACGTTCTATTCTCTAGTTCGCCGAAAAATTTAATAATAGTTTTAAAATGTTTAAACGATGTCATGTCTCCCTTAAGAATATAAAATATCTATTTTCTCGAGAAATCCGCTACTATATTTTTTTCAAATTTTATTGTTATTAAATTTGTCCTGTTATACGATAGATCTCTAGTAAGTTTTAAGCTGGTCAAACCATTTTTGGGATCCAGAAATTGTTTTTACAGAATTCAATTTTTCTTCCATTTTTCTCACAGGCAAATAAGATTACAAAATAATGTAAGAATAAAGCACTGTTATTTTGAGAAGTTGCATAGAAATTACCTCTTTGAAGAAATATTCTGTCTTTGGAGGAAAAAAAACTATTTTAAAATTCAATTTTTCGACCGAAAAATTCTGTTAAATACAAAAATAAATATTCTATATTAATTTTTAGGGAATGAAAATTTATTTTTCCGGAAAAAACTTTTTTTATTTTATTCGCTAAGTTGTATGTATATAAAATATTATAATAATAAAATAATGATGAGGTTTTAAGTTCTTAAATTATATTTTAAAAATTGAATTTTCTTCATTGTAACTTACGTCTACTCTTATATTTCTCACAGGTAGTGCGAGACCAGGAGGTTTCCTTTTCGGTGCATAACGATAAAATTCTGCATCATCAAGGTACCACTTTACTGTGTAAAGTAACTTTCCCTGAAGATCGAACTCACAGGTCAGCCAAACGGCATCTCCCGAACGAACCACTGCAGGTACTGTGACTTTTAAGTCCCTTAAGCCCATTGCACCTGAAAGCAGAAAACAAGAATTAAAATTAGCCGATTTTACTAAAAATTACAGAAAAATGAGGGTGTACATGTATTTGATTAATTTAGAAATGTTTTAAAATGAAGTTTAATGATAAAAGAAGAAAATTTTAAGCTTTCAAATTTAAAATTAAGTTTCTGGAGCATTACGTCTAAAGGCAACTGTTGAGACAGTCAGCCTCCGACTGATATAGACAAAAAGAAGAAAAATCGGTACAGAGGGGAAAAAGAGAAGAAAAACAGCCGCTACACTACGTCACGTCATCGGCCGGAATTGGCAATATTGCGCCGCAACTCCCTCTTTGAGTTTCCGGCTTTCCCACCACAAGGAGTCAGAAGGACCGAAGACTTGTCGGAAAATATGGGAAAACTGGGGATATTCTCACAAGAGGTTCCGAATATTCTCAAGAGGATCCTCTGAGAATCCTATAAAATTAAAGAGAATTGCTAGATAAAACTATAAAATTTTAACGTGCAATAGATGAATCTCGAGACTCGCAATATGCTTTACACAAGAAAAGGCTTCATATTTCGCGTCGTAGTATAATCTTTAGACTTCAAGCTCGTGGTATGCTGATAGAGGCTTTTCCCTGGGAAGGTGCCATTGGGATATAGGGATATAGTGAAAGGTAATGTGCCTTTACAAACTTTTACCCAACCAGCGAACTTAAGAGTGCATTTACCCACATCTCAAGAATATATTTTGTTTCCCAGGCATAGGAACAGCTCCTGAAGACTTAAAATACGCATTTTCTGCATATCGTTATAGTACTTGTGAGTGAGAATTGCTACACTCATCTTCCGGAATAAAGCAGAAGGGAACAATTAAAATAAAGAGAGTCTTTACAACAAGTTGCATATGAAATATTGTCTCTAATGAAACAGTTTCAAAACACAAGTTGCAAGTATAGAGGTGAAATGTTATGGGGGTAGTATACAGAACATAGCAGAAACCATGTATGAGTCCATTCACTGAATTTATGCGCTTTGAACCATAAATTAAGCTCACAAGAACAAATCTGTTTCAGATTGTATTATATTACTACATCTGTATTTAAAACTTTTTATCAATGATATTTGACATAGAAATTTGTAACAGTATGAAATAAAGAGTCACATACTAAAATATCTAAATAAAGAAGTTTTTTCTGCTTTGAGAACATTTTTTTGATTGTGCAAAAGCTTGCAAAAAAATTGTATACAGAAATAAAAAGGAAGTATGTGTGTCCTTCCTTTCTTCGCATTGAATGGTTTCTGCTGGGATTCAAGACAAAAGTCTCTGGCAACATTTAATGAACGCTCGCGCACCATTCACGTTTTTTTTGTATAAATATCTTCAGGGGGTTTACAAGTTTTTGTTTTGTAAAGCTGAGCGTGGATTGTATGTATTACAAAATTTTTCAGTCGTTCATTTATCAGACGCCTCGTCCAGGTTTGAGCTTGAGCTTTCCATTACGTAATAGGCTTTACGCTTGCTTGCCCTTCCCATTATTTAAAATGAAAATTATTGCACGCAGCTAGCAGTAGGAATGGAATGACAGAAGAATGGAACGGGGTGATTGCATCCATGCTATTGTTCACGCAGAGTGAATATTCTTGCCACGCTTCGACACTGAGATGAGCATTCTTTTAACCGCATGAAAATTCATATCAAATTCAGGCCAGCACAAAAAAAATCCTCGAGGAACGACCATGAATAACGGATTATAGATTTTAATTCTGCATTTATAAATTTAATTGAAAATCAAAACTTTACAATACTACTTAGGTAGTAGTGGCCGAAAATAAAGCTATTGTCCTTTTTTTTAATTTTACCAGCGTTCACAAGATTTATATGCTGAAAAAATATTGCTAAAATAGGATTAGGGTTCAAACAAATTTTAAATAGATTTTCAGTGAGCAGACCAGAATCCTTAAAGAATTTCATGTGATCAAGCCGACACTTATGTTCCAGAAAAGTACTATGAAATAAAAATAAATAAGTAAAAAATGAAAGTTTATCGGTTTTCAAAAGGATTATTTAGAAAGTAAAGTACTACAAAAGTACCTTCTAATTTCCTTCTTTTAACCAACTTTCTTCTATAACGGAATTCTCCTTAAGTTTTAAAATCAAATATTATGTCTAACCATCATGGACCTGATTGGAATATAATCCAGTGAGCACTTGTGAAATTAAAAAAATAAAGGTAGGTACTTTTTCAGCCTTTATTTGGAACAAATGCTATGCGTACTTATAAATATTTCTAAATTTATAGAACATGTTTTTTCTAATACTATATTACCCATTTGCAATACATATGTCACTGTTGAGTTTCTATCAAACGGGCCATTATTCTCACGTGGAACTTCATAATCAGATTTTAATGTTTGATGTTAAGTGTAAACTGAGCATATTTTAGTTATACCTTAATTTAATTACATTTTAAATCTTAAACTAAATTCAAACCCAATTTTTGTTCCTAAAAATAATGTGAGCTAATTCTTTGGCTTAAAACAAGTCCTTTTTGTCTCACAATAAGACCGAGATTCCTAAATTAACATTATTTTGTCTGTACCGTCTATTAGCTTAAACGTAGATCTCAAATCCAGACAGACATCAGTCTCAATTCATGGCAATAAATCTGAAACTTTTCTGTAAAGTCTCAATTTAAAACCTTTTCAGCTAGATTTTGGTTCGTATCTAATGAATAAATAATGGACGTGAAGCATATAACTTACTCGTGTGTTTGTATGTAGCACGAGAGTTCACTACTGAAATTGATTATAAAGTTTATGTGTGAGAACATATTGTAAATTATTGTTTCAATTGAAAACTAAATGTCACTAATAATCACTACTAAGTCCAATTTCGTAATGTCTACTATTACGGAATTTTCCCTAAGACTACGGCATGCCCAACTCATCCAGGGCTATGCTTGACAAGTATGGTTTTACGGAAACTTCCCTAATACTAGAATGTGTCTTAAATTTATAGAGTACATAAAGAAAATTATTTAAATTATAACAATCTTTAGAGTAGTTTTTAACGTTACGTAGTATTTATATTATATTCTTAATTGTCAAGAAACTTCAGTATGAATTAGTATGCTTTGTTTTACAAGACTTCCATTCTCTCTTATCAAACTCAGAAATTATATATATTCTATTCTTCATTATTGAGGATATTTGCTGCTAATTAAGTTATATTTTATAAAACTTGAATTCAGTTTTATCATTCTCAGAAATTAGATAAGATTGAGTGAATATATTGAAGTTTATAGCAACTTTGCGTCATTTATCAATGTTAGGAGTATCAGAAAGGCACCAATGCTCTCTTTGATATTCAGAAATCAACAGCGTTGAAATGATTTATTACGAAATTAGAAACTGATGAACGCCCCTAATTGCCAGATATATGTACAATTTAATTAAAAGAGAAAATCATTCTTCATGCTCTGACTCTGGCCTAAGAATTTTTCTAATCTCAAATATGAAATAATATTAACGAAAATAGAAACTAATATGTAAAATACGCAATTAGTTGAATAAATTAATAAAGAAAGGCACCTGGAGAAAATCTACCTGTTTCCGCCGAACTGTCGGCAGTCGTAGCTATGTCCTAAATATAATCATTTTTATGAATAAAAAAAGAAAAATTCACAAATACGGGTTACTGACTTAAAGTTATAGAGAAAATTGTGTTAAATGGAAATAATATAATAAAGTTGATAAATCAACACGATATTCAAGTAGGTCACAGTTTCATCCTAGCATCTACTGGGATTCGTATCATTCACCTAAGCCAGTATCAATATTGCCGCCGCATTGAACTCAAGCCATGTATTGAATCAATTAACGCTATTCAATTTCATTTATGGGAAACAATAGACTGACATAGATGGGTCAACCTGTTCTCTGAATTACGAGCTCAATTGAACTTGCTTTTTAGTCAAATACGCACAGCAAAAAGAAGACTTGTATGTTGGTAAATTATTTGATTTTTTTAAATGTATACAATGTTACTCCGAGTGATATAGTTACATAAATATTCGTGCTTGTCAATCTGTAAAAAGTAGAACCACGAAAATGTTATATTGGAAACAAATTTTTCAGCTTGTATGGGATATTTTATAATAAATTATAGCCTCAAATGTACGTACATTTGGGAAATGAAATATGGAATAAAAAATTGGGAAACTTACACGGAGAAAATCCTGAAGCGCTGAGTGCTTTTCTATACACGACTGGTTCGTTTATAGAAATTTTTTTTCATATACTACTATTT
>JAWWLR010000034.1:43237886-43251599 GCA_035041075.1 Acraspis erinacei
GAACTTGAACTTTAGTTTAGGACACTAAAAGAGTATACCAAAGGTCAATCCAATCTGTCCATTTTTCCGCATCTTGCGTATTTTGACTGAAAAGTGGAATTTTTGTTGATTTTTCATTATTTTTTGCGCCATCAAAATTTGAATTGTCAATTTATCGAAAAAATTTATAAAGTCGTTATGATATTTTTGTATTACATTCGAAAAGCAACGTTTTTATCCTCTTGACATTTTTCCATATCGTGCGTAGTTTAGCTTAAAATTGTCATTTTCCTTTGTTTTTTTGAATTTTGAAAATGCAATAACTCGGGTAATTTTTCTTTTATCGAAAAAAGTCATTAGGAAAAAATATTCGTGTTTTCAACACGAAGAAGAACCTTAAAGAGAATTTTTGAATCTTGAAAAAAAGTGGCCTCAAAAATTTTGAAAATGTGCTCACTTTTTGAGATTTTATACAAAATGGCTGGGTAACGAACTTGACCTTTAGTTTACGACACTAAAAGAGTATACCAAAGGCCAATCCAATCTGCCAATTTGTTTGAAAGTTATCTTGTAAACAAACTAACAAACCACAGACAGACAGACACATTCGTAAAAACCTGTTTTTCGGATCCAGGGGGTCTCAAAACGTGGACATTTGACAAAAACGGGAGGGGGGGTCAAATTTTACACAAATTTAATAACTTCTCTGATGAGAATCTAAAAACAAATTTTGCCGTCCACAAATGCTGGAATAATACATTTTTTGTTAAATTCCTTTAAAAAGATCATAAAATTTGTCAACCAATCATGAATCTTGCTGAATTTCTTATGAGAATCCCAATTAAAAAGTTTGACATCGAGAAAAACGAATTTCTTCGTCATTAGATGCCCGAGTAATGCATTGGTTTATTAAAACTGTTTAATTTCATCAAATTGATCATTAAATTATGAATTTTTTCTGGAATTATCATGAACTTCCTAATTAAAAAAGTTGTCATTGAAAAAAATTAATTTTTCTTTGGATAAATGTCTTATCTATGCACTTGTTGATTAAATTTGTTTAACAAAATCATAAAATTTATGAACTAGTTATGAATGTTGCAGAAATTGTCATGAAGTTCCCAAATGAAAGGACTGGCATTACAAAAAACGATTTTTTTACGACAAATTCCCGAATAATGTATTTGTTTATTGAATTTTCTAAAAAAAGCATAATTTTTATCAAAAAATTATTAAATGTTCTAAAATTAGCATAAAGTTCCTAATTAAAAGAATGACATTAAAAACCAATAATTTTTATTTCGAAAAATGTCTGTTTAATGCACTTGTTTATTAAAATGTTGCTGTTTATAATATAATATTGGAATATCTTTAACTAATTCTACCATATGCCCTTTATATTAAACTTCAGTAACACATGTGACAATTTAGTGACTTAATAGTTACATTCTTCTGTGATATACCAGTTACATTACAAAATTCTAGAACTGCTACGTCTTCTTATAATAACAGCGCTATAGAACAGTATACTTTTTATGTTGCATTCCTGTAATACGCGCGATATTCCAGTGAGATAACAGTTATATCACTCTGCGATATACCAGTTAACTTACAAATGAAACAACTGTTACGTATCCATTCAGTAACAACGTTGCAGAACAGTGTGACCTATACGTTCTGCAATTGTTATGCTACATGAGTGTCACAATGTTCTGTATAGTTGTCATCTTTTTGTTATGTAACATTTACAGAAAGTGTCCACTCGGATTGCTTCGAATCAAGTTTTCCTCTCACTCTTAAAAATAATATTAAATTTAATATACCTATGTGTATTAAAATTAATATATCAAGGATATGAAATCACCATTGAGAGTGTATATATTAAATTTGATAGCCATTCATGTTAATCACTTATACGAGAAAATCCGACAATTCCATTTTTCATAAATTTAAAATAATTTTAGCAGTAATTTTCGATTTTAAATAATAAAACATGATACCTCTTTCCTGTCAACCAAAAATAAAATTGGATTTCATGTGGGAAAGTTTAATTTAACAAATAAATAACAGACCTAAACTACCATTAACTGTATTCGCCTTAAATTTTGACCATTTAGAGCGAAATTAGAAAAAAAATTTACCTGTAGATTTGAATTTCATTATGAATAACAATTCAGTTGACGAATTCTAGATTATTAATTTGATTGAGACTATTTGACAAATTTAAAAAAATGAAAGCACGGTTGGTTTTCACGCACATTGCTATACTGATCTGTATATTAATTTTAATACACATATATATTAAATTCACTACAGCAATGTGTGTTAAATTTCAGTCCCGTTAGTGCATATTTGCTTCATACACATGTATATTAAACCTCATACAGATTTTTCTAACAGTGCATAGAATCATACTGAAAGAGAATTCTTCAGAAAGCAAGTGATTGTGAGACGTTTGTATGATTCGTGTTCTAAACATTCGAAAGAAGAATAGTCGTTGCTGATTCTATTCATTAATTTAAATTGGCTGACAGGTACACATTAAAAATAATGTTACACATACAGAAATGTGGACTCGAAAAAGATTTCAAAGGCTGCTTCGTCTTTATATCTTTTTATCGATATTCATTAATCCATTGAAGATATTGCACAAGCATTAGGTGCTGACCTCATTCATTAGGTTTTATTTGTCATGACATTTGATTCTTCTGTGTGCTTAACGATTAACACAGAGCTCTTCTTCTCTATAGACACAGGCGAGGAAATCAAACGAGGAGAACTGACAATGAGGGTCGAGCTCTCAAACGCGGAAAGGTATACTCGACCTCCACTTGTCTACTTGTCCCCGGGAATTCCAGGACAAGTGGCTCGACTCTCGAGGCGCGAGACTGCGTAAAGTAAGGTAAGGTAAATGGTAATGTATGATTGTATGCCTCTATGGTAGACTCTGGCTGCTTCCCTCTCATGCTTCGGCAAAAAAAAGAAAAGAGAAGAAGAGGTGCGGGCATGGCGAGCATTCAGGTGAAGCACATTGTGGACACAAGTAATGGGAACTCTAGAGCTTCGAGATTGTCTAGTGGGTCTACACTCTACATCTTACCTACGGCATATATTCCACCATCTCGTATTTCTTAACTTCGGAAAGTGTCTCATTAAAAGAAAAGCACTTTGGGAATGAAATCTCTTAGCTGCCAAGCCCACTCCCTCTTACAATATCAAGGAAATTTTCAACAAGGGAATCATTTAGTGGATCCTGCATAGAAAAATGAAGAAATCTAATACGGCAAAAACTTCTCGGAAAGAGGTTGAATGTAATTTAAAAAAATAAATAAATTGCTTACAGAATAACGGCGGGCTCATTTTTGCTTCAGATAATTTGTTATTTTTTCGAAAAAATAATTTTTTTCCTATAATGCGAATACTTCAAGTGTGACATTGTAACATCAACATAGCTGGATTCTCATTCTACTGTGTCTCAGTTTTGTTCCAACTAAAAAAACATCGAATTGGCGTTTTTTTTAAATTCTGTTTCTGGGTGATGATTATATTTATTTGAATATAGAATTGGACAAATCGTCGGGTCCAAATGAATAGGGGCCATTTAGGAAAAACCAAACGAAAACACATGCGTTTTTTATATAATCCCTGCATCAAAATTTGGTAGCAATGTTGAATAATATTTTTCACAATTTCATTAATGTAAATTTCATATCCAGACCAACAGGATATTGGTCAATTAAAAAAAGACTTTAATTTGGTTTGCATAGAGATGTTGAAACGCATATATATATTTTGGTTAATTTGGGCAAATATTGTTAAATTAAAAAAAGGCCCTTTATTTACTTGGTTTCGATATAAAATTCGCAGTAATGAAACTGCGGAAAACATTAATTAACATTGTCAACAAATAATTATGTAGGGATTATTCGAAAAACGTACGTGTGTAAACCACCTTTAAATCCGTCCGCCCTTCCCTTATTTGGCCAATATTATATTCAAATTATTATAACCGTCCATTCCTAAGGTTTAAATAGAAAATTAAATTTGCACATATATATTTGAATATATTCCATATTACTAAATACTATCTGTGTTTTATTGAGCAAAAATTCCTGACTGAGTTTAGTGAAGTGCTTCAGAAATCTCAGTCAGTGAAAGTGACTAGAATTTTAGCGCAATGAATTCCTTGACTTGCAGTACAATTTCACTGAGAATCAGGAATATATTTCTCGTAGTTTTTCACTGATTACCTCGTAGAAAAAATGACAAAAGAATCTATCAGTTATATTTTACTGTCATTACAGTATACAGAAGTTGCATTGAATTACCAATTTCTAAGTGAATTTTCACTCATTCGAATTGAAAGAGAAATAAAAAAGTTTCAGAAGCCAAAGGTCTAAGTGTCGTGTATAAACATGTATCAATAGGGTGGCTCAAAAACACTTCTTTTTTTTAGAGGGCAACGAGCGACCCCCCCCCCCCCCCTATTTCATTCCAAAGCAGAAAAAAGAAATTCCATAATTTCTTATTTTTTCTATTTTTTTATTTTAACAGGTGCCGGTTTTGACTTGAAGTTTCCCTTGTAAAATGCACGGGAAAAAATCACTTTTTTTAGTTTTTGGAATAATTTTTTAGGATTTGAAAAAATGTGACGGTAAAGTATAAGGGCTTGTAGAGAATTATCCAATGAAAAATTTCATATATCAGACATATGGGTTTGACACCCCTAACATACCCCCACAAGTACATAAAAACTACCCTTAAAACCGAAAATGCCAATTCTTCATTAAATCGACCTTTGGAGCACTGAATTCCGGTCTTTTTTACTTAAAATTATTAATATTAGTATAGTGGAATATTTATTATCATTGGTTAATTATTTTTTAATTATTTAAACAAGTGGAATTTGTTTCAATCATTTTTGTTCGAAAATATTTTTTTTCCCTTAAAATTATTACTATTAGTGTAGTGAAATGTTTAATAACATTGGTTCATTAATCTTAAATTGTTTAAACAAATGTAATTTATATAAATAACTTTTTTTTGTTGAAAATTCGTGTTTTTCCCTAAAAATTATTACTATGGGTCGAATGTATTATTTATTAACATTAGTTCATTAACTCTCAATTATTGAGACCAATGTAATTTGTTTAAATAATTTCGTTTCGAATTTTTTTTAAATAAAAATTATTACTGTTGGTCTAGTGGAATATTTATCAATATTGGGTCATTAATTTTTTATTGTGTAAACAAATTATTAGTTGAATAGTATTATTAGTTGCAAATAAATAATAATTTATTGCTTCAACAATTGGAAAATATTTGAAAATAAATGTATGTCACTTGATAAAAATAAACTTCCAGTAATCATTTTCATTACAATTTTTTTTGTAATTAATCAAACAATGTTGATAAATATTCAACTAAAGAAATATTAATAACTTTTAATAAAAAAATTAATTTAATAAAATAATATTCAACTAGACCAATAGTAATAATTTTTTTAGGAAAAAACTCAATTTCGAAAACAATATTTAAACAATTAAACAATTTTAAACAATTTTTTTTAAACAATTAAAAATTAATGAACAAATGCTAATAAATATCCCACTAGACCAATATTAAGAATTTAAATTAAAAAATATGAGAATACAGTTTTCAAAAGGTCGATTAAATGAAGAATTGACATTTTTTGTTTTAAGGGTAGTTTTCAGGTACTCGTGGGGGTGTGTTAGGGGTTTCAAACCATAATGTCTGACAAATAAAATTCTTTGTTGGATAATTCTCTACAGGTTCCCATATTTTCCCGTCACATTTTTTGAAACCCTAAAAAATTAGTCCAAAAACTCAAAAAAGTGATTTTTCCCCATGCAATTAGCAAGGGAAACTTCAAGTCAAAACCGGCACTTGTAAAATAAAAAAAGACGGAATTTCTTTTTTCGGATTTGGAATAAAATGAGGGGGGGGGTTCGTTGCCATAGAGCATGCAAAAGAAAATTTCCAAGCATTTTTGAACCACCCTAATGTATCAACTTGAATTCGACCTAATTGTTAATTGACTTGATTTTTAATATTTCAATCATTCATTATTAGTTTTGCACATAAATCTAATTAACTATTATTTTTTTAATTCTTTTTGTTATTTCTCATTATAATATAAATATTTTTTCTCGTATTTAACGCAATTGTTCAGTCATAGACTTTTTCGTGGGGTTTGTATAGGATTTTTGAAATAAAATAAGCTTGTTTAACGAAAAACAGATTTTTCCCCTAGGAAAAACATTTGTATCAATTTTTAATGGCCATAAATAGAGGAATTCTTAATTGAATTATATGAAGCTTAGAAAAAACTTGTTTAACGTGCATAAGAACTTAAATGTATATTTCAGAATATTTTACACGTTCCTTGTTACCTGCGAAGAATGAAAAATTGCAATTTTTTAGTAAAAATTTTAAAAAATAGCCATTTCTTGGTTTAACGTTCTTACTACATAAAAAATGTTCAAATGTTAATCATTTTTTGAATAAAATCAGTAGCTAAGGAGACAAGTATGCTAGTAATATTATGCTGAAAAGAATCATACAGAATGGAAATGTCTAACTATTACAAAGAATCAATAATTTTCTATTGCTTATAGATGTCGAAAGATAAAATAAAAATTGTAGAAATTTCTTTCTTGTAATTATAATGGATGTCTGAAATGATGTTACCAAAAATGTTGTATTCATTTTCTATTACGTATGAAAAAATTCATTCAGGGACTCACGCGATCATCATCTTGTAGGAGACAAACTTAATTATTCAACTTATTTTCTTTTAATCGCAAAGTGGCACTTACTTAATTTATTTAGTTGAATAATATAATCCTATAATGAAACAAATATTTGAAAAATTAAAAAAATTTAATTTTGATGATACTAAAAAGATAATCAAAGAAAATCAATCAAAGTTCTCGATACTCTTATATCTATCTGTCCTGCATATGTTAGCATTATGGAAATGTATTTAAATTTTCCCTTTTTTGTCCTTTATTATAATTTTTTATACACGAATACATCAGAAAGTAACAGTATCAAATAAGCTGATTGAATTTTTTTGATTACATCGGCACACAAAAAAGGTGGTCTGCCTGTCGGACTACACCAGCATATCTATATGTTTTTGGGATCGCTGAATACGAACACCGAAAAAACGATATTCTAATATTAAGAGCGTCATATTCTTACAGGAATATTCTAACCAAAGGGAGAAAATATTCTTAAAATGAGAATATTATTGAGGAAGCAGAAACGCGCAAAGGAAAATGCTCCTTACTCTGTGCAATAATATCTTTTAATGTTTCGCTGCCACGTGATTTTAGATCAGTTCCATTTTTTTTACTTTTCGGCATTGTATATTTAGCTCTAAAGAAGAGTGGTAGGTACAACCTTCAAATAATTAAATATCTTTCATCATATAGACAAGAATAAATATTCTTAAGGTTTTAGAGGGTCTCCATCTTACATTAAGAACATATTCTTGGCGCCTATTTAAGTTAAAATGTTCTTCAACTTGGTAGGAAATTCTTCAAATTAGAATATCGTTTTTCAGTGAATCCGGGGTCCAAATAACCCAGTATGCTCATATTTTTTCGAAAAACGCAAAATATAAGTAAAATCGACGAAAATAGCGATTCTTTATGTATATTTTTGAAAAGAACATTTTTATGCCCGGTGGTCTTAATCAGCATGTCTATATGTTTTTGGGGTCGCTGAATCCGAATACGCGGTCGAAATAACCCAGTTGGCTCATGTTTTTTTTCGAGAAACGCTAAAATAGACGTAAAATGACGAAAACAGCGATTTTTGCTGTATTTTTTGGGTAGAAATGGAATTTTTTATGTCAAATAAGCTTAATTACCATACGTTTATAATTTTTGGGTCACTCAATCCAATTTTGCGAAAAAAATAACTCAATTAGATCGTAGGTTGTCTTTAAAACTCTAAATTAGCCCACTCGGAATTAGCCAACTGGGTTTTTTGGACTCCGGATTCGATTTCAGCGACCCCAAAGACATATATATATATATATATATATATATATATATATATATATATATGCTGGTTGAGTCCACCCGGCAGTCCGCCGGTGTTATCTTTTTTTATGCCAAATTTGTGTTTCTTGAACTTCTGTAGATATTTATTTATTTTATTGAACATTTTTAAGAATCTTTTTGTTTTAAACCTTTCAGTGAATTTATTTATTGAAAAATTCCATTATTCAAGCAAGTATTATTTAGTAGAAAGAAAATTCCGCAATTTAACTTTGTCAGCTGTAGGATTGTACCCCTACATACATTCATACTTACATACAGTGCAGTTAATGTAATTTTTCTTTTTCCTTTGCAAATTTTATTAGAAATAAATTTTACATTTACGCTAGAAATAATTTTAATGAAAATCGTATTTTCATGTCTATATTCGTAACAAGTATATAAAAATACATAGCCGAGCTATGGTATGGACAACTGCGCTCGTATGCATGTTTAAAAATACTGGGAATGAAATAAAATATAATTGAGAGGTCGGTTTTGTCGAGTTGGGGTATAGCGAACTATGAACGGATGTTTTTTTAATGGTAATGTTTTTAATACTTGAAATGGAGTAAAATATAAATGAGAGGAAGATTTTGTCGAGTTAAGGTACAGCCAACTGTAAGTTATAACTATAATGTAGATTTAGTCCAAACCAAAAACCGAACTATAAAAAAATGATTCACGACAAATTAAATAATTTTTACATTCTCATCAAAAAAGTTATTAGATTTTTGTAAAATTTGACGCCCCCCGCCCCCAGTTTTTCACAAAAAGGTCGACGCTTTGAGACCCCCTGATTCCGAAAAACAGGTTTTTACGAATGTGTCTGTATGTCTGCCTGTCTGCCTTTATGCCTATCTGTATGTGAAAACGATAACTTTTGAAAAAAATATTCTATTAGATTAGCTTTTGGTACACTCTTTTAGTGTCCTAAGCTAAATACCAAGTTCGTTCGTCAGCCATTTCGGATAAAAATTCCAAAAGTGAGCGAACTAAAAAAAATTATCAGACCACATTTTCTCATGATTCAAAAATTCTCTGTATACTCATTCGTAGTATTTGAAAAGAAAAATGTTGATTTTCGATAGCACGACAAGATTATCATAACAACTTTTTGGATTTATTTCAAGACATTAAAAATTCAAATTTTGAATGCATTAAAAATAATCAAAAACTAGGAATTGCATTTTACAGTCAAACTATGCAAAATATGAAAAAAAGACTCTCCACTGTAGACGCTTTAAGAGACTCTTTTAGTCAATTATTGGGAGCTGAAGCAATAGGGCACCACAACTGCGATGTAGAACACGATGCAGTAGAAAATTCAATTAACAGTGCCTGGTTCACTGAGGTTAGGGACATAATTTATAAGTTAAAAAACGGTAAGGCTGCTCAGTAGATCAGGGATAAACTCGAGTGCGAAGCACGAGATACGTGATGAGAATGTGTTCGTTAAAGCCGAAGGAGCTTTAACAAACGAGAATTCACAATCACAAAATTACTGCTGTTGATGCTTTGACCTTTAGTTCTAAAAAGTATGTGCACAAGTGTGGGGAATATACCAAGACAGAGCGCGTAGCGCGAGGTACATACATTATCGAGCGCGAAGCGCTAGATAAGTATACTATCGTGCGCGAAGCGCGAGAACCAAAACCCGCGCTCCCTAGGCGCGTCCAAACTTGCGAGCCCCTTTGAGAGCGAAAAAATAACCCAATAAGCGTGACTTGAAGTATCCTTTGGTCCCTATATTTTATCCTATATGGGGACTGTGAGGCCTATTTGCTGTTTAAGAGTTCTGGAGTATAAGGGTAAAAGAAATTAATTTTGCGTTTAATTATGTCCAGATTATGTAAATTTAATTATATTAAATATAATTGTTCAGGGGCGAAAATTTAGTGACTCCATTCTTCTTTCATCCGCACACCCGACACAGAGATCTGATAAAGTTGTAACGGTGTAAACAAGCCGTTGGGATCCCGTCGATCTAATCTGTATACGGCAACCTCGCAGCTGAAGAAGACCACGGATGCTGGTTTTTATTTGTGAACCTAAAAATAATTAATTTTTTTTCTACCTATGTTATGTTGCAAAATACCACCGTGAAATTTCTGTGAATTGAGTTCTATGCTTCCCTTTCCCTTCATATCCGTGTCAACAATTTTTCCTTTTTTCACGCTTAATTACATTCATAGCGATCTAATAAACTTCATTATACGCTTGTTGCCTATATAATTTTTTGTCTTTCTCGGAAATTGATCAACGGTAAAAATAATCGCTATAAATTAGTGCAATTTTTCGGAAGAGTGCGGATGACTAAAATATTGCTTATTGTTAGTATAATCTTATCTGGCATCAGATGAATTTTACTTTGAACTCACATATTCATCTATGAATTTTTTTAAACGTAATGCATATGTCTCCAGAAAATTTTCATGGATTTTCGATATCGGCAAAAGTGGCGCTCATGAATTTTCTTTGAGTATGAATTTTTTTAAACGACATTAAAATAGGACGATACTTTACTATTTTACCGTACGGTCCAAGGTGTTCCCAGTCAAGACTTAGAATGGGCATTTTAAAATGGTGACCTTTAAAAGGAGCAGGGGTGAGATGAACACACACAACTTCAACTCGCCCCGCTCCCATTAAAAAGGATTTTTTTTTAAATGCCCCGTCATCTTGACTCGGGCCATTAGAATAGTCTCAACCCTCTCCATCACTAATGCTAGATTACCTTTTTAAAATACCCCCAAAACGTGTTAAGTGGGCTTCCTAACACGTCCAAACGACGACCAAACGACTCTATAACATTTTTTGAAAAATATTCAAATTTCTTTCGCAACTGTGAATTTAGCATTTGGATTTTGAAAAATCAATCATTTTTATTCGTATTTAATTATATATTATTTAATTTTAATTTTTAAATCTTTATATTTTAAATTAAAATTAAATTTAATAAATAAATTTAAATATTTATAATTTATATTTTATTTCATTTATATAATATAATAATATTATATTATTTAATTTCAAAGAAATGTTTTGGTTCAAACTAAAAATTTACATAAATCAGTAAACAATTGAAATTACTTCTAATTATGAAATAAGAAAAATGAGTACTTTATGTCGAAGTGTCGAAATGATATTAGATGGTATCTAGGCAGAAACAAATAGAAAGGTTTTCCACTTCAGAGTAGTTTTTATTGAATCTTTTTTACTGTAATTTAGCTCCTTTTTCTATAACAAAACCAATTTTTTCCAACGAAAATTGGAAGTTAAAATTATATAGAACTTTCAGATACGCCTCTTAATAACACATTTTATATGTATTAATTCTGTCTTCTCTTTGATAGATATTACCTCTCCGTAGGAAAGAGTCATTAATGTTACGTAGGTACTAAATTTTTTTTTTCTTTGTTTTGACTTCTTTCACGGTGCAAATAGTCTGTAATGGCTATAATTAATTATGAAAATATTAATAAATAATGTGCACGGAAAAAAATGATTAGTTTGGACAACTAATAAAATTTTTGGGACGACTATTTTAGTTAGTAAATAATGGTACTGCTATTTAGTTATTTTTAAGAACTATTTTTGTTAGCTGGGGCACGAGTAGTTGTCGTTACTATCTAATTAGGTAGACTAAGGGCCGGTTCCACCATCATCGGTTAAAAATGTAATCCTCCATTAAAGCCAATTAAAGCTAGTTACGCGTTCCACCACTTTTTAACAGCCGATTAACTCGCTTTAACCACTGTTAAATGTAACCGGTCAAGATTGGTCGGTCAGGGCGACTTAATCGTCCTTTAACCTAAAAAGTACAGTGTCCTTGTGAAATATGGAGTGTTTAGAAGAAGTTCTGAGGTCGTCTGATGATATATCACAGATAACGCAAATACAACACGAATAAAACAGAAATACAACATGAACAAAACATACATAAAAATGCACTCTTTTTAGGTTAGTGTGGACACGTGCGTGGCGTGAACCTTACTTGGATTTGGCGCGCACGGCCATATTGCTTTGCTTTTCACTCGACCGACGGGTAGCCAATCACGCGAATATTTTAAAGTAAAATAGAAGTTATTTCGAAACGACTATCTGGTTACCTGACCGCGCCCTCCAAAAATGTGGTGGAACGCGCAACAGGTTAATCGATGATTATAAATGGCATTAACTTTAACCCACTGTCAGTTAAACAATGATTTAACCGAAGTTGGTGGAACCGGCCCTTAGAGTCTTATTTCTTCCATCCCACTAAATTATAGGACTCTGTATGAAAGTCAGTGCTTGAAGCTTTTTCATTAGCATGATAAGATTTAAAGTTCGTTTTAATACTAGGTTCGCTCGCTGAAGTTTGAAATGGTTTTGGTAGAGAATTTCAATTTAACCTATGGTTAGTATAATTGAAAAAGTCTTCATCGACAAAGGGATCATCAAAAACATAAAGATTGACACAATTAACCGAACGTTAAATATTACAAATAGCAATCCAGATTTTTCTGATATCATTGCTCCGAGGAAATCTATGAAATCGTTTATTCAATTACGCGAGGTGATCAACTGCACCGATCGCAAAGACCTGCTAGTATTCAATATTTCTGTTTGCTAGAGTTTGGAGAAGTTCACCAATGTTTTAGACGCCGACCTTATGGATTCTGAGGTTATTCTTTGATTATTTCGTAATTGATTGCTCAGGTTGATGGTTAATGAGAAGTTTAAGTGAAATCCATTTCAGGCGCCACCTATAAAAAAGAAAAACAGCATATGCATACATCATTTTTGCACCAAATAGTATATTTTTGACCAAGAGGATTAGTTTTCTACAAATGAAGAGGAATTTTTAAATAAATACTGTAATTTCGAACCAAATAGTGGAATTATTCACATAAAAGTTCAAATCAGTTCAAATTTTAATTGTTATTAAACTACATTACTCACCTTCAGTTTCTAAACGTCTAGATTATGGATTCTGAAGTTATTGTTTTTGGATATTCCTTGCTTAGCCTGGCATTCATCGATTATGTTAATGATCAATCTGAGGCTCGAGGTAAATCCATTTCAGACGTCACCTGTAAAAAAATACCCAGACTTATTAGCATTTAGGTTTACATTTGCAATCAAAACCATTTGAATTTAACCAAAAAAAGCGATATTTCAACAAAATAAAAGTTAAAAAAGGTCATTTTTAACAAAACAGTTAAATTTTTAGTTCAGAAATTAGTTGTTTACCAAAAAAAACAAAACAATTTTTGTCACTCACTTTAATTTACAACCAAAGAGATGGATTACCAATAAAAATTAAACAGCCACACAAAAAAAATATTTTTCCGGGTCTGGAAGTCAGGCCATATTTACTATATGTTTTTGGAATCGTTGAATCTGAATTCGAGGTCCAAAAACCCCCAGCACGTCAGTATTCTGACCTAACCTCAACAAATCTCATAAAATTTTGTTTCCGAGTCCGGGGGTCAGACCATGGGTACAATTAATTTATCTAGTCATTCAGATTTATTCTTGGTAAGCATTCGACAAATTTTAAATTTTCTGCCATAAGCCCTTTTAAGGACCATGGACAAAATCAGGTCTTGGATCTTTCTCGCGGTGTACATCGGGTAGCGCTAATACTAAAGTCAAAACGTTGAAGTGTAAACCCTGG
>JAWWLR010000034.1:43327598-43343300 GCA_035041075.1 Acraspis erinacei
TATGAAGCAGGGAATTCTTGACTAGAATCTGACAGGGCCCCCATCAGTTTTTTCCAGACTAGATATTCTGATAGGGGTCCCATTAGAACCCAACGTCAAGTAGGGAAAGATGGGGACATTTCTACATGGGTTATATTCAATATGTATCGTTTTATAGAATTGATTAGAAATTTTATACTACTAGCAATTTTTTTTTATTATTACTAGCAATTTTGATGCAGAACTGAATTCAAAAATTCCAAAGAATGAAATAGAATTTTACTGAAATCAAGGTCAATAATAAAAGCTACCATTCTACGAAATGGCTGTTTCATGTTTGGTGATATAAAAAATTGATGACATAATTCTAATGTATGGCAGGTGTGACGGTAATCTGTAGTTTTCAATAATTCACTTGAATACAACTGAAATCATTGAATTTATTCAAAAGAATGCAAAAAAATAAAAAATAATTAACAAGAATTGATAATAATTTAAAATCATTAAATGAAAGTCAACATAAACCAACGAAATAGAAAGATATTTAAATAATTTCAAAGGAATTCAAAAGATTTCAAGCCAATTTAAGTGAATTCATACTAATTCGAAAATAGATGTACGTCGGATATCAAAAGAGATTAATAACAAGCTAAAAATTTACAAGTTAATCAATTTCGAATCTGATTATTTTTAATTAGAATATTAAAAATCTTCAATTTCTATTTATAAAATTGCTCAATTAAATCAGTTTATAGTGGGACAATTTTAATAAATTGAAATCATAATTATTTGCTAATTTGACGAATTTTCAGTTGCAATATTCTTATTTATTTTCTAACTTCAATAGATTATAAATGTAAATTCAATTAATATAATAATATATTTTAAAGTTAGAAAGTAATTTTGAAATCAAAATTATTTTTCATTTGAACTTGAATATACTGAAATTTTAATTTTTTACATCTAAAGATTTATTTTCTATGAGTATTTTAAGATGCATTAAGGCTCGACCTATAGAGTCCTTGAAATTGACCTAAAATTTGAACAAAAAATTGATTCTCTGAAAAAATTGAAAAGCCCCTTTATTAAATCTTGTTTTTAGTAGGAAGGCGTTTTTCTAAAACAAAATTAAGGTCTTAGTCATGCTAGACACTAAAGTTGTCTGCAGGTGTAAGTTATATTTTAGGGGAATTGGGGATACTTCGTAGTCTCTCTGCAGGTGTAAGAATCTGTCTGCCTGAAGAAACCATCTCATGCGCGAACAATCAATTTTTTGCTACAGCGAGCCCATCAAACTATATCCATTGATTTGTTCAACATCCTTTCCACGTAGCATTAATGATTATATCCAGTATTCTGGCAATGCAGGTAACGGGATGTTTGCTGGATGCGGGAAACGCGTTTTGGTGACAACAATTTCTGAAAATTACTGATCACGTGAATAGGCGGGAAAGTAATCTAACAACCGATCATGTTTTAATGAAACTCAATTTCAAGAAGTAATGTTAACAAATAATTCACTGTCAGTTAACCAAAGCTGTACCACATTGAAAAATTATTTCAAATAGCAAAAAGTAGTAATATTTAATTTATAAGTGCAAATCTATTTTTGAAGTGTATAATTTTGTGCAGAAGGAAAGTATAAAACTGGACCGACAAGAGATTAATTGACACTTCTTGTACTGAAATGCCGAGGCAAAATAATGTTTTCTTAGTACTACATTCGATTTGTGAGAAATAACGGCTGAAACTATAAATTTTTTCATCGACTTCTTCGTTAAATATAAAATCGCACTAAAAATATCTACTATGCAAAAAATTACGCCATATAAAAAGTAATCATTACAAAAAAAATCGAAGTTTGCCAAGTAATTTTAAAATAAATCTACATTTTCCAATTTAATTCATCTAAAAAATTGCAAAAAAATTTGAAAATGTAATAAAAAGTAAAAAAGGAAATTTTTGCGGAATTATTATTATTAAAAAAAGAGAAAGTCTCTGCAAGATTTCCTTCTTTCCTTTTTAAGTCATTTTTGAATTTACTTCATTTATATAAATTTATTAAATTACAAATTTTAGTTATCTTTCAGAATTTTTTGGCAAACTTGAATTTTCCAAACTATGTAGATTATACTAATAACTTTTTAATTGACGGGATTTTTGGCATTGTAGATATTTTTTATGTGAACTCACTTCTCTGGAATAAAAGTTGTTATTAAATAAATACTCATTTCATAGCAATACAAAAATTTAGTACTCAAAAAAATATAATGCACATAATTGGTATAAACTTGATTCTTTATACGGACTCATTCGAATCTGAATCCATATTATATGGAGCTTCATACTCTTCTAAACACTCATTCCATGATTTCATGCTAAATATAACATGATGATTGTTGGCTTTGAAGATATTCTAAATTTTAAAAAGCCACTAATTGGATTGAAAGTAGACGAATATCTGCTAGATATATACAAATTCATCCTAAAATTTGTATTAAAACTCGAAACATAATCCGTGAATAAAAAATGCGTGCAGAACTGATGAATAAATTTATATGGCGGAGATTACTTACCGCGAATCTTGATTAAAATATATTAGTGTAAGATATAAGAAGCTTTAAATTTTGCAAAAATGTATACCTAATTGAATAAAATTGTAAAAATAAATGAAATTATGGAAGGTGTTTCTAAAATCTTAAAATTGTAGATATTTTTACTTTTAGAGATTAATATTTTTAAATGATTAATAATCTGGCTTACTAAATGACACGTAAAATACGAGTTTATACCTCAATATAATTCATATTTCAATGTTCTGTGGTTATGGCCCGTTGTACTGTGGTCTGGAGATTGCAATATTCACTAAAAATGAGCTACTTGATTCTGAGTTGTGGTAAAACTATGCAATTTTGCCCTTATAATTTATGTAATTCAATCTCCCTCGTTACAAATCTTTCCAGCTAAATGACATGGTTATCGAATACAGTAATTTCCAAACAGATTTGTTTACACTAATTTGAGCATCATTGCAGTTTAGTTCTAACTATCAATTGTTCAATTGTTCGTCACTATAAGGTCTTAACATTTTGATCATTATAATTTATAATAAATTCGAGAGTGTGATTGAGTCTTTGTTTTCACTCGATGAAACGTAGCATGTCTATACATATTGATCGTGAAATTATTTCCAATCGGTACTTATAGAACTGGATCTCACAAGTAACATAAATACACCAGGGGAAATTGAGCCTCTGGGAATTTCTTTGAATGATTTAAGAGAATATATATTTCAGCATGTAAAAAAATCTTGGTTCACGCAATAAGGTAATGAGTGATAGCCCCTTTACAATTTTACCTTGAATGATATATTAAACGCTAATGAGGTGGAGGTGCATCTGACGTTTGATATAACCGTTTTGGGCCAGCTGCCAAGATCACAGAAGTGGAAAACATGCGGGTCATATCTTCATTGCACACGTGGCAATGTACTCGGCTACATTATTGGCTTGCGGAATATCGAATTAACTTGATGAGGCCCCCATTTCGTCAATTAGAGATCCAGTCCTAGTTGGCAAACTATATTGCACCTTGAAGTATTTCTTATTTTAATATGAAGATATGAATTCAACAAAGACACAACTTGAATAATATGAGGGGCTTACAACATTTTATTTTCGCTGCATGTCAAACTACATTTTCTTTCGGGAGGTAAATTAATTCAAAATAAAAACGTTTCGTGCAAGAATATATGAAAATAGTAATGTAATTGATGAAAAACATAAAAGTTGACGTGAAACCGGCCAAAGAGAGAAAAAGTCCACAGGAAACTGCGACTTTCGTTGTGCAATGGTGCCGCATATGATGAGGAATTACACGAATGCAAACCTGTTCGAATCCAGGAAAAGACATCGACTTGATGTCTGGGAAATAAAATGGTTGGGATGGAAGCGAAACCACGAGTAAAGTGAGATTTGCTAGCGTTGTGCAACACGGGAAAATTTGATCATTCGCTTTGTAACTCGCGCAATTACACTCTGTTTGAATTCAGACAACAATAAATATATTTCTCTGAGGTAAAAATAGTTAGGCTTTTGGTCTAGCAACTCTTATCGAAATTGATAGATTTACTAAGGATCTCTCAGAAAGTCCTCTTGTTATAAGATATATTAAATAAGTAAGAAATTTTAAACTACAAGCGTCGAATATTATTATAAGAAAAATTTACAACCAAACTGATTTTAATTTCGGAAAATAAATTGGTTAAATCAATAAAATATTTCTTGCTTCAAATATAGCACTGCAAAGTTATCACTTCCAGCATGGAACATAAAAATACCAGAGTAATTAACATGGTATTTTGGGCGAAATAGTATGAAAAGTCCTAGCGATTTAAATTTCCAGTCATTCTGCCGTTAAATTACACTTTTTCTCTCCAATTGATATAAATAATGTATAATTCCATTGTTAATCGTTGCATGTTCAGCAGAGCTTTTTATGTATAGCTTACAAAAGTCTCTCTAATTATTATTAAAGAATTTTCAGTTATGTCTCCTACAAATTGAGGGACAGAAGTAAGGACAGAACAATTTTTTCTGTAAATCTTACAAGAATTTTCGATAAGTCTTCATTAAAAAAGGAAGCTTCTTTTGAGTCTGATATTGACCTAAAATTGAGAAGCAATATTTTTCTATACAAAAGGGACTAAAATTATGTTTCTAAAGAAAAGAAAATTATATGCAGTTACATTAACAGCGGTTTGAAAGAAAATTTGAGAAAATAAGAAGCAGCATAACCCATTCAAGCTTTTTTGTGTATCACGTGAATTTTTTGTAACTCTTGCATCAGGATTTTCTGTAAACGCTACAAAAACTGCATACTGTCAACATTTTCTGATGTTAGCAGACCTAATTTTTTTCTAAGTCTAAAAAATAAATGTAAGTAATGAAAAGTAGAATACTCAGTACTATATAGTTGTACTCATTAGTAGATTTCAGGTAATTATATTGAGTTAACAGTGTTCTGTTACAAGTTACGTAAGGTACTTTCCTGCATGCATAACCTTTACAGCTTGACCCAGCCCCATAGAAACACCTGTACGAAGTGGAAACGTTATCGCATGCTGAAACTCAATTAGCTACAAAATTTCATTTCCCTTTCCTCCTAGGCTTGAGCGGGCGTGTGAGTCCGGGTAAGCGGTTTTAAAAAAAGGCAAACAAACACGTCCTGATACACGAGCTCTTGCTAATGGGAGAGTCCCAGCTGTCCGGAGGCAACTTTGAGTGATGAACCCTGACCTTCCTCCGACCTACAGCGTTTCGAGTAGTAATTGATAGAACTAAAGGCAAGGAAACCCTGCGAATTCGTTTGACTTTGGACATTCTTGCCTTCTTTTTGAAAAATAATTTTAATCTTTAGCTTCCACAATTTTTACATACTTTTTCTTTTTAAATAGAGGGAAAGGCATTTATAATGGAATTATTTAATTATCGAGAGTTAAAAAATTCCATGATTCAGTAATTTCTTCTTACTAATCAAAACTAGTTATGGCCTGTTGAAAGATTCCGTTCAGCAATGAAGAATTATAAACAGTTAATTATATGAGCTATAAAATGTACCATTTCCTGATTCTTCTGACTTTTGTCGAGTTTAATTACTCACTCAAGTATACTCTGTTCAGTGAGAGAATGATCGACAGCGCGCAGTTGTTTCAGAAAAAGGTGGAGTAAAACAAAGTTTTATAAACTGTTATGTATCTAATACAAAGTCTGATAGCATAAAAGGAAATAAACTCGAAAAATTTTGATTCCTTAATCCAGTATTAAGAAACAATTTAATTATTCTAGAAAAAATAACTCGTAGAGAACGAAATTGAAAAATTGTAATTCTAAAATATAAAAATGTTTGGATATATATTAGATGTTAGAATGTTAGATAACTGATAGACATCGCTGCTGGAAGTCGAAAGGGTTTGAAATGAACAAGAATTTTCGAAGCAGGATTGAAAGTTGTACACGACAGGTAATTACGTAGCCAGACTGGATGTTTTCCAAACAGGCAGGTGCTTGGTGTATCTTTGGCTGACTAAATGAGCAAGCTACTAGGCACGAGCGACACTTTCAGTCTTAGGCTCTCTTGCATCCTTCCTATATTCTCCACTTCCTTTATTTTCCTTTCTTCTTCATCTCTTCACTTTTTACGATTCGCCTCGTAACTTTGTCTCTCTCAGCCCCTGTTTACGGGACCACAAAAGATGATAGCAAAAAGCATCCATATTACTCCGCGACAAATTGCTTGATGGCGTCGGGGTTGAATGGCACGCCATAAATTTCCATGTCGTAAAGCTTGCGAGGCTGAAGCGCACGAGTAATTTAGGGCTCCAATTAATATCAACCACACTGTGAGAGCGTAGGCATATTTTTCAAATGGTGTTACAGCAACAGTTAATTTATTCATAAAGCTTTCTTCCTTGTTTATTTCTTATGCTTTATTATTTTTCGTTTACTCTTAACTTCTTAGTTTTCATTAATTATTTTTTAAGAATGTAACTACTGGAAGAATGAGGTTGGACTTATTAATAATTAGTATTTACTAGCAATCATTTTTCGCGCACGACGTGTTCCTTTTTGATACTCTAGTTTTTAAATATAAATATTTAAGGATGACCAGTAAAAATTTATGAAGCAAAAAATTAATTTGAGGACTACAAAAGCTAAAGTTTGGAAAAAAGATGTTAGACTATTACTTACTGCTTGTAGGGTATATCTATTAGATTGTGCGAAGAAGTTCAGTTCACGAGGAACGTGCAAAGTGAAATCTATATGTCAACATGCAACATTTAAAATTACAAAATGATTATTAGAGAATCGAGTTGGCTTTTTATTATTACTAAAAAAAGTTATTTACCAATATTATTATTTTTTAACATTACTGCACTTCACTTTAAATTATTTAAAAGTATAATAGAAATGATTCTATTTAAGCTTACACTAATTAACTTTCACCCTGACATAAAATAATGACACAAACGCATGTGAAAAAGCAAGCTAAAACTTAGGAACTTCATTGTGGACAGAATGAATGAATCCATCAAAGATCATTATTATTATTAAGAATTCCCTCTCTACTAATCCTTATTTCTTACTTTCTGGAGGGATGAGAATTAGAAGAGAAGTTCTTTACTCGCAAGGAATGTGACGATTGAATTTATTGAAGCGTAGAAAAAGATCCAGCTGAGTACATTTCGCAGAAGAAAGAAAGCGAATCGAACGATCCTCCTGTCCCTGGCATTCGCGAAAGCGAGACGGAGAACAAACTTTTTGTGCAGCGCCGAAGGGCATACTTTTAATTTCGTGAGCCCATTACGAAAAGTGATATGCACCATTCGGAAATAAATAACCAGCAGTCAGCTCATGTGCTTTTTGTAATGAGTGAGCTGAGACTAGTGGAGAGCGAGGAAAATTAGCCCCGTGGTGGCAGGTAGTGGTTATCTCGAAAGAGCTCCCAGTTAATGACAACCCCTGTTCGGTCCTACCTTTCCCATGTATTAGTTGTCTTCCTTCTTGGTTGCTCCATAGAGATAGAGATAGAGCATATAGCGTTCACCACTTCATCATCCTTTTTTCACCTTTTACTTCTTCGCTAAATGGGAAATTAGGAGAAAGCATCTTCGGTAGCCCACTTCCGAGCATTATACCAACTTCTTTCCTTCTATATTTTCGAAATTCTATTGGTCGAAGATCATGCTTGTTTCTTTTAGTAATCGTGAAAGGATCTCAGTATATTCCCTACATCAGAACCGCTAAAACCAGATGATCAATTAAATCAATTACTCTTTACAAAACCTCTGAACATAATTCTCTCCTAAAGACACACTGACATAAGCCCAAACAACTGTTGAACACGTGATACGTATCTTGATATACCGTGATTGTCGAGCGAGCAAGAACATTAGTAAAAAGTTGGAAGTAGAGACTCGTCGCTTCTGTTCATCGTCCTCGGCAGAAATGCACTCGGTAACGCGATTAAAGAGAGAGTATGGGAGTTTTATAGTGTGCCCGGCTATCCTTCTTCGACTGCTTGGACATCTTCATCAAGGAGTACCAATCAGGAGTGATACCGGTCGAGAAAAACCAGCCGATCTTCTACAAGGGCAGGGGGGTGAAGACATATCGTGAAGAAGAGTGGAATAAGAACAAAAGGGAAAAAGCGGGAAAGAGAGGGAAAGAAATCCTCATCTTTCTTTCTCTAAAAGAGGATGAGGAATGAAGATGATGATGAAGGGCGAGTTGAGGGATGGGCGGAAGGTATTTAATAGCACCTGCAAGAGTTAGCTTCGTATTAACCAGATCCACCGCTATTCTGCCTCCACTATTGGAACAATTACCGTAAAACATGATGCTACCTACACAAGATAACGCGATTGAACCATCGATGGCACAAGAAAGATCTACTAACGTGTCGTCGCCGCTTGTATCCAGACTCCTTAATTCATGAGCACGAGTTCGAACCGGTAAGCACCAAAGACTGAACATCGAGCCGTTTCTTTCGTAAGAGCGCGAGGCTATGAACCATCCGTTTCGTACCTATAAGGCTGCGGATGAGGGTTTACCCGATTCTTCGAAGTGAGCCATGTAAGGTCAGACACCTGTGTGTACAAATATGGCGCTTAGGGTGCGTGGAGTGACCAGCTCTGCAAAAGAAACGCAATCGAGTGTCGCTGGCAATGGTGCATTAAGTGGTCCGACGATCTTTGCCGACTGTCACCGTGATTCATGGCTGAAATAGTAGACTGCATCTTCCAGATGAGACATCTTCAGAGTCGCTTTCAGACTTTATGTCGTTTCTCAGATTGCTTCAAAAACATGTTCATTGTGTCACGAAAAAGAGGATGAACTCTCCTGACATAGATCTATGAGTCTCTGCGAGACATCCTTGATAAAAAGTATAAACCACTTGAAGAGAATGTCTTCAATCGTGTTTCCGATACTTTATACTAACTAGGGAGTGGTGGTACGTTACTGGCATGTGAAATGCTTCGGCTCATGTTGATCTTGTCGTTTCTGGGTGGAAATTATATGATCGGGATGCGCAGCGCGAGTTAATAGACCACACAGAAACTCATCGTCAGGAGGATGTGAGAACTAGGAGAGTAATTAAATTCATTAGAGATCGGAGGGGATAAAAAGATCTGCTATGCTAGCTATGAGTTCTTTTTTTTTAATCAAAGACTTGTATGTTTTTTACAGACTCAGATTGATTCTGGTAGAATCTAAAACAAAACAAAAACTTTAACCTTGCACTTAAAAGAAAATTGCATTTACACAAATTAGGTAGGCAAATGCTGAATAAATATTAAAAAATAGGTTTATTTAATATTAGCTCATATTATTATCAATGGGTAAGTTTGTTGACCAGCAGCTATGTGCCCACTCTACTGTTAAACTAGATTATGATCTAAGTACGCTACTATCTGAGCCACGCTGCTTTCTAAAGTGGTGATATTAGATCAAGTACTTAATTTTTTCCCCCTTACAATTTTGCTATGTTTGAGTATGAGATTGATTTCTTAATGAACTTCCTATACTTCTTTCAACTGACAATAATTTCAATCTACCTGTAAAAACAACACAGCTGTTCTATAAACGAGAATATGTATCATTTTAAAATCAATTAATCAGATTGAACAGTAGGAGTTATTTATGGATACTCCACTAGAATTCTATTTATTCTAGTTGATTGAATCATTAAGCTAAAATCTGTTAGCTAATTAATAGTATGATTGCTTTGAGGAAAAATTATTATTCTACTATTTAATATAAGACTATATAATAAACTCCACATTCTTTCGTAGTTTATCGATAACGTAAAAAATCATTTACTATACTATGGTTATCATCTAAATCTGAATTATACTCATCCATAGATTACAATTACTTCCTAATATTGATCCATAAAATCATAATCATCGGAATTAATATTTTCCTTCTTCTCAATATCGTTCCGTCACATTGGAGTAATTCTGATCCCCTAAAGGAAATAATTGCTTCCAGAGGCCAACAATTAACTGCTTTTTGCAAAGACCCAATTCGCGATCACGTCTTTGCTTGCAAGATATTACAATGTCTCAAGACTGGAACTCAGGATTGGAACGCTGTTTTCTGAAAGAAAGAGTAGGCTCGCAAACGTTACTGCGACGGAAGAAACAGCGGTCCTTTACAATCGAGGGGACATTCCTTGACCGAATGTTGGACAGGCGGCCCACCCGCGGATTTCTGGTCCATCTAGCCTCGAACCTGGTTTACAGGGAATTGACTCGTCGCGCGAGGATTCCAGGACGAAAGAAGAGAAGGCTGCCGGCAACTTTATGTTAAATGGATTAGACAGCGGAATGCGCGCGCTCGATGGATTGCTCCTCTTCGGGTAGCCAATGGGCTTCCCAGAATCCGAAGATCACGTGAGTTTGCTAAATGAAGCTTTCAGGATACTTATTTTAATTAAATGATGTGATTAACAGATTTTAACCGATTTATCAATCAATCCAAATGATAAAAATATAACTTAACTTAGGCATTGGAACAGCTTGGACCCAAGCTTAAAAAGTTCCTTAAGCGGTCGGGTGCGCACCGGCCTTTAAAAATTTGTTTACTAAAAACTTTGGACCCGAACGTTTTTAAATTCTTACGGGTCCGGGTTCGAAACGGTGCATTTCTCGACCGCCGCGCTCTTTTGACATTTAGCTGCATATCAAATGGAATTTCGTTGGGCTCAAGTTTTTTATACCCGCTATAAAGTTGCTATGCACAGTGTGAATTAAATTTCTTAGGTTGAGATTGTTTTTCAGCAGCAATTTCCGCGACTAAGTCTCTGCCAACTTGTTTTCTGCTTCTTGGAAGCTGGGAGGATTAACCCGTCACAGATTTGGAGGGGCCTACCAATTACTCTCTTACTGAGAGATGCCGCTCGTTTCCTCGGTGTCGAATTCTCGGACTTTCGTGGTGGTTGGGTGGCGCTATCCCTGCACTATCGGACCCGCAGTAATGTGCTTGCCTTGTCCCCGATTAATCCGAGTCACCGGACCACTCTTACTCGCTGATAGTCCTCTCAAAACACTGGTCACAAATGAAATCCAGCTCCGAAGGCTTTCCAAATCCTCCAACTCTAATCCTCGAATCCTTGAATCCTCTAGTCAACGTGCACTAAGCAACATATTTTTCAAGGTCGAAGAAAACAAATTATTGACATCCAAGTAAAATATTTTGAAGTCCAAACAGAATAATTATTCAACTCATCAGAACAAAAGAATTTGAAAAATATGCTTTCAAATATAGCTTTACGTTTTAAACTGTTCCAGTCTGCCCAGGAAAAAGGTTTCAATGACTTTCATTGTTCCCTTTTTGGAAACAATTTAAAAAATATTCACATTAACATGCACGGAATGAGAATGTAAAAAATACACTATAATTTTGTTAGCTACGATTCAGCGTACCAAGAACCGTTTGGGTCTATTTCACACTGAGTGTTTAACTCCTTTAAAGCCATTCTCGAACTTGAACCAGCTTTTTGCTCCTTCTGAAATTAAATTAAATTAGCAGAAGATGAAAAGGTTTTGTGTTCAAAAGGACTGCTTTGTTTCTTACATAAGAGCCATAATCGATGATCTAGATTTAAGATCCTCTGTTTGCGGAAGTATTCAGGTTTCGGGTACGGTCTAAGGACCCTAGTCGAATTACGAAAGTCTTTTTTGAATCTTCTTGGAATTCGAAGCCCGAAGATATTAGGAGCGGTCGACATTTGGAACAACGAATGTCTTTTAAAATTGAGAAGCAGTTCGATAGGATCCATTTTTTCAAGCGACCTTTGGACCCATCTCGGAGGATCAGGCTTTATCTGAGGTGGCAAATGTCGTCGGTTACAAATAAGAGTCTACGATGCCGACACCACGAATTAGGATCTTAAGCCGGCTAGATAGTATCAGAGGCTGAGCGTCGCCTGGAGACTGGAGAGCGCGTGCCGACAACGTGGGTGCTTTTCTGATCTTCTGATGTTCTGCTCTTCTCCAATCCTGAGAGGCTCATTAGTATGTTAAGTCACTATTCTCACTCGTAAATGAACAGCGAACCGTGTTCTTCAAGTGATTCACCGATTTATACCAGCACTCACCCTCAGGACCACCTTCGGATGTGGCGTCAAGCCTCAAGGATGCAGACCTGACGCCTGTTAATCTCTTTTTCCTGTTTTAAAACCCCTGACTACATTAGTGACTTTATACACTATATACATAATATATTAGTCTCGCCTTTCACATCAGAACTAATTTTAAAAAGATAAATAAATTAAATATACGTCAATATATCATAATTTTCCACTAAGAATCTGAAATTAATGTTTAATTCTTAAGTTTAAATTTGCAAGCCTCCAGGAGTGGAAAGATATCAGGACCTTTTAACGGATTTAAAAAGGAAACTGACTTCCATTATGTTAAAGGAGTAATGTAAATAAACCAGATTTTTTTAGTCTGTTAATGATATTTTAGTTGAAAATTGTAATAATTATAGTAAAATATTATTATATTGACGCGATTTGCTGACACATTATTGTGTTGCAAATGTGATGTTAGCGAGGATCCTGCCTATCTGCTCTTAAATAAACTCGTCTGCCCAGACTAATTACTTTGTCGTACACAAATGTCTTAAGTTTTTGTCGCTGACCACTTCTTGGATTTACGAGAGAGTCGCTTCGATGCACTCGACGGATTTTCGGAACACGATTTAAAAAGACAGCGTCCAGGACGATCTGTATCAAAAAGAATTACTAACACTCGCTGACATGATGTAGTTAAAACTGGAACGTTAAATTAGACTTAATTTAACCTTCACCACTGCAGCTTAATTAGAGCCGCTTTGTTGAAAATAAACAAATAATACCTTTATTATAGAAGTCACTTATATAAGTAATTTAGCAAACATACGATCAAAGTAATGGAAAGTATATAAGCAATCCTCGATGCTGTCTAGTCCTTGTGATTAATAGTTTTTTTTTCTGTTACAGGTGAGTTCAAGTTCCAATTTGCCGAGCTTCTTCGTGAGTACAAGAAAATATTGGTGCCGTATTTCAATATGAAATGAATTTATCAGATTTTAGTTGTCTTCAATACGACACTAAAAGAAACTACGTCATCTGCAAAAAATAGAATTCTTTTTAATGAAGTCGACTCATATTTTTAATTATTATTACTAGGGTCCTGAAATCTCAAAAATGTAACTACTTTTTGTTATCCATGTTTTTCGGCAAACAATGTAAAATTTATTCAATATAAAAATCTAATTAAAAATAACATTAATTAAAAGAATGTTTTGCCAATTTAATTATTTGAAAGATGGCTCATGGTAAACGTCAACCATCGTCAACCTGAAAGTTGCAGAACTCAATGTCTCTATACGATATACTTTATAATAATATACTCCATAAAAGTAACACTACTGATAAATTACTATTTTCTACTGTACAAAAACCTCCATAAAACAGATAGTCTTCAAATCATCCAATTATTTTATGACACTTTTTTACTAACTTTTTTAAGTAAAATAAAGCTAACTAAACAATAAGTTAAAAAATGTAAATAAGGAATTTAATTTATTGATTTCAAAAAGTAATCGATACTTTTTTTCGCTGAGCATTTAAAACGCTTGACAACTGTCAAAAAGTATTATACAATTAAAGAAAATATTAGTGAAAAACGCTATGATAACCTTTTATATTAGTTTTTTTACTTACTTTTTAATCTGGAATAATACTTTCCAAACAATAGTTTCACAAATGTAAAACGATGAATTTAATTTCACTTATTTCGAAGACGTGTCATTATTTTATTTCTTTAAATATTTGAAACGTTTAAAAAGTATTCGCAAGTGATAAATAATAAATAAAATATGAGTGCAAAAACGCCTTTATAACCTTAATGACAAAAAACTATTTTCTTCTGTACAAAAACCTCCATGATGCACAGTTTTCAATGGATTCCATTATTTCATCAAACTTTTTTATTGCGTTTTGATGCAGGGTAATACTTTCTAACAAATAACTTAATACATGGAAAAGATTTTTTATTAAATTTGAATTTGATCTATTTCAAGATGGAGTCAATATTTTATTTTCGTTTTGAGTATAAATCACTTTAAAATTATTTAAAAAAAACAGTTTCCTGCTAGAAAAATTGGCGGAGATATAAAAGGGGCGATCAAAATCTACTGGACGTCCCGAAATATTGAGACGACTATTAGCATAAAAATATTTTACCACTCATTCTGAATTTCGAGATGACAAGACACTTCGTTAAATAAAACGCTGAGTTTTTACCTATTTCAAAAAGGAGTTATTTTCCTCTTTCCTGAAAAAAATAAAACTCAAGACTCTGATCTAGTCTTTCATTTCTTCAACAACCTTTGAGTTATTGACATCTGGCCTATATATTATTTTCGAAAAAATGAACTAATCTCGTATTTTTCATTTTTTCATCAATCGAAAGGAATTAATGAACTAATAATATATTTTTAAATTGGGACTTCAAACAGATGGAGCAAAATCATTTTAATGCAATTTATTATTATAGGTTTTAAAGGAAAGTACAATGTTAAACAACAAATATTTGGAACGCTAGAAATAAAGAAAGCTAATGGAAAAATTAAATGACTAAATCCTAATATTTTAGTTGTCTCTAAAAGAAGGAATCAAGACTAAAATCATTCGGATCTTCTTCTAAATAGTTTCATTTCCGAAATTTTTAAAAACATTCTATGTCGAAAAAGAGAGCAAAAGTATAATGCTAATATACATTTGAATAATAAAAGTAGTTCTTACTCATAAATTTAAATAAATAGAAATTATAATTTAAAATGTCAATAGTTGTGTTTCACAAGGTTAACAATGAAAAAGGTGGTTCGAGATTATGCAAAGAGCCTGAGAATATGATCTCCAACTTCGGTTACATTTTGTTGTAAAGCATACTTTAGCCTATTTTTTATTATTGTTTCAAAAAATATTATTAAATATTATTTTCATAATATAAGTGTGGGGCTGATTTTATAATTTACAATAGTTTATTTTTTATTTTTATGTAAACAGATACATGTGACTTCTAAAACCTCAAACCATGCATATTTATCAGATAATTAAAACTTATATTTCACAAATAAAAATTATTTTTGCAATTGATTATTTTTTCGCAAAATTATAGTTTCAACTAATAAACCATATCTAGTTGGATAAACTGATCCAAAAATTGATTAAAGATAAATATAAATTGAACTATACTGAATGTATTTTTTTATCAAAGACGATATAGCTATGCTTAAGAATTAATTATTGTTATATTCATTGCAATATATATTTTTCACTGACCTTTATATTTGGATAGTGGATGTAGGTGGTAGGGGTGTCACGAATTGAAGCCATCTGGCTTGTAATGCCATTCGCATAATATAGGAATGGTGTGTGTGTGTGTGTGTGTGTGTGTGTGGTACGAATGCCATTATTATACAGGGTGAGGGAAAAGTATGGAAACCCCAGAAAATTTTAGAAAATTTGAAATAGAAAATTAAAATTAACATGAAGTCTTTAGTAATTTTTCCTGGGGAATTTAATGGTAACCTTGGATTTGACCTTGGACCTCGCTGTCAAGGTTATTTCAAGGTCACTATAATTTTTTGAAATGGGAACACCCTA
>JAWWLR010000034.1:43509101-43520865 GCA_035041075.1 Acraspis erinacei
GTGTGTCTGTGGTAAGAAATGCCCCCCCCCACTATACTCTTAGGATCTGTCCGGGAGCCCAAAGAATATGTGTGCCAAATTTGGTGCCGATTGGCGTAAAACTGTAGCGGACCCATTCCCCCGGTAGGCCCAACTCCCCCAATACTCTAACGACCTGTCCGAGAGCCCAAATATGTGTGCAAAATTGGGTATTGGTTGGTGGAAAACTATAGCAGAGCCATGTCCCCGGTTCGCCCAACTCCCTCAATACTCTAACGACCTGACCAGGAGCCCAAATAATATCCGTGTAACATTTGGTGCTGATTAGTAAAAAACTGTAGCTGACCCATGCCCCCGGTTCGCCCAGCTGTCTCAATATTCTAACGACCTAACCCGGGAGCCCAAATAATATTCGTGTAAAATTTGCTAAAGATTGTTCAAAACCTATGGATTTGCATATGTAGCATACGTTTCCGGCCAATTGATTTTAAATGCTAGATATCAACTATATTATGCTGTGCTTGAATATCAAAACCCCCATTTATTAATACATAGGGATACAATACTTTACTGAAGTAGAATACAGTTGAAGCATTAGGTTTTTTTATTTTTATTGAAAGAATTTGCATCGGAACAGTCGATATTTACATGGCGCAGAGGTGAAAGAGGCACAGTATGAATAACTTTATTGCAGCGGATGAGAGACTGCGATGCTAGTAAGAGATACAAGGGTTATTATAGGTTCTGATTATGGAACGGATTATTATCTTATAGTTTTTCAAATGAACCTTGGTCAAGGATGGGAAAGAAGAAGAATTAAGAAGTCGAGACAGACGCGAGTTAAAATGGAGAATTTGCGGAATCTAAAAGTGTACATGGTATGTACATCGTGATAAGCTGACAGATTTTCTAGGTATTCATAAAAAAGACTGGGAAACGGAATTGGGTCATATAAATTCTTAGGGCGCATGGATAATACTATCTGATATTATCTTACAGAGTACATCTAAGTGAGTGATACTTAGATTGATGGATTGTTGGAATTGCTTATTGGGATAAATACAGAAAAGCACAAGTGCTACTCAAAGAAAACAAAACTTATTTTTTGAAATTTTATTTTGAAAATGATTTAAGAATATTAGTAAGCGAATTAATGGTATAGAGTTACTTGGAATTAGGAATACTGCTGGTTAAATGGTATGAGATACGGACAGAGTGACTGTATTTACGACTTTTTTAATAAATTTTATGAATATAAAGCTATGGAACACAAAGAAAGTGACAACGAAGAAGGTTTTTTCAAAAATCCCCTTGAAAGTTTGTGGGCACAATATTTACCAAAATACTTATTGGTAAGGTCATGGAGATAACAGAGGGAATGACCTAGTATTTTGATGCCATTTTCCTTCTTGTTTTTAATTTAGTATTGCGATATACACCCAACAAAATCGAGATGTCAAAATATGGCTGCCAATGGATATAACACGTGGCAGCGCAAATAACACTGCTCATGTGCACTGGACTGCTCCCAGGTTTCAATTCGTAGCAAATATTAAAGAATTCTAGGACGTTGCTCGTTCCACCTCTGCTCACCAAAAACATAAGGTCATACCACTCCTTACTATTCCTAAAACTGTCTCAAGTAGTACAAATGAAACCACTGGTGAGTTCCAAGAATCTTTCGTTTTGCATTGAATATAACAGCATGAAGTTATTCTATTCAAAAAAAGGAAACGAAAAAAATGATACCGTACAAAAAGAGAACTCTCGTCTTTATAGTGTGCTGACTAAAAGATAGATGGAAGCGTACGGTAATAGTACCCCCCCCCCCCCCATTGTTGGCACCCTTCTCTGATTTCGTAAATAATATATTTTTTAGTATATTTTGCCTTATGTAATTTAATTCTACTATCATTTTTAAAGACAATACATATGTTAATTATTTAGTGCCATGAATTGTGTATTTAAAATAAAATAAATTCACTTCGGTTTTTGGCATGCCAATAATAGGGCTAACGTGCCAAAAATTGGTGATTTTACCTTATAAACGAAGATATATAGATGATCGGCAGTGTCGCTGACATTACTCGACTTAAAAATGTAACGAATAAAGCTAAACTAAAATTGAAATATATATTTCTGTGCTCGCATCCACTGTGCTGTTATGGTAGCGAGATCTGCGCGTACCATGCGAATATAATAGGAGTAAAGTGAACTCGGTTGGCATGAAATTCCTGCAGAATAGATGTGGTAAAACGCTAATAAACAAAGTCAGTAATAATTGGATTCTCCAAGAATGTAGTGTAGCAAAAACACTGGTTGGTAAGAGGGAAACAAATTTGCTGAGGTGGTTCGGTCATGTTGTGAGAATTAATGCAGGTCGTTTAACGAAGCAAGTGTATTTAGGTGAAGTAAACTGACGCGTATTAAGAGGTAGACTGAGGAAAGAAGGGTGGTAATGTGTGAATGGAACTCTAAAACAAGAAGATATGAAGAGCCATAGAAACACAAGTTTGCAAGAAAAGATGTATATGAAAAGGGAACATAACTTGTATGCCAGGACAGGAAAGTGCAAAGGAAAATTTTGTTATAAGAAATGTGTGATGGAGAATATCAGTTGAGTGAAGGACGTCTGACATGAACGATTTTAGATACTCATAGGCCCGGGTGGAAAGCTTTGCTTATTAGATGTGATTGAGATAAAGAGTATAGATCTTCCTATTGTATTATCAGTTAATTTATGTGTTTTTATGTGTTTTTGTGTGAACTGTGACGTAGGATAGCTTTGTGAAGCCTTGTGAATGCATGCAAAACACTGAAAATGCATCAGATGCAAGTTATATCCATTAATTTGTTTATAACAAATAAATAAATTAATGAGGCGAACGAAAAAGAAAATAAGAATTAAATATGTTTTCATACATCTGTACGAGAGACTTATTTGAAATTTAATCAATTTTAATGTCAAAAAACTTTAATCTTTTAAGAAAAACAACGTCTCGAACCTTTTGAACCAAAAGTTCTTTTTTTTCTTACTGTGTACTGTGTACTGTACAATATATTATTACTTCACATTTGAGATTCATGACATAATATATACTAATTCTCTCTTAATATTCATTCGTAATAGTAATTTGCCTATAATTTCAGACATAGAACATACCATTGCTGACATGACTAACTGGCTGCGGTCCACGAAAATTGTCTTTTCCTGACCTTAACGAGATTTAAAACAAATCACCTTACATGTAGACACGAGTTCTGCGCCTCTCAATTTGCCAAATCGCGAAAGTTATGTATCTCCCAGCGTTTACCTCATGCGAACATACATATACTGGTACTTACATACTTACATACTAGAAAGCATTACATGATTACTGGAATAACGAACTTAAGTAGCAATCTGCTATACTTACGTAAATAGCGAGAGGATCAGCCACTTTATTGCGAAAATCTAGTTTGCTACCATCATACCATATTGGAGATACAAAACCGCAGCAAATCGTCCCCGTCGAGGGGTTAACGTGACGAGGTCGAAGTGGCCGAATATGGTAACAATGTACCTCTCGTCTCACATAATTGGCGCTATGGGGGCTCAGTGGGGGCACCACACGGTGAGGCCAGGGGCACTCGCCATGGGATGAAGAGATTTACAATGTTCCCGGCCATAAAATAATCAATAAAATCTGCACAAAGTAAAGAAACGGACGTGCGGCGGTGATTTAGTGTGGAGCGCCGTGCCCCGATCCTGCAACACCCCTCGAGGGATTCCAATGAGTCGTTCTTAAGGTCTGACCATCGAGCTTTTACACATCTCATCATCACCTTCTACGATTGTGAAAAATCCGCGAATTCCTCTTATAACTCTTCTGCTAATTTATCTATGCTAATTTATCAGTGAGGAAGGAGGATGCTTCTCACGCGAAACGAATCCATTTTTTTTTAGGTATTCTGATTTGTGGGAATGGGGCGTGACGAGGTCCCTTGCAAAATTAATGACCATCCAAAACTGAACGTTAACATCTCGTTGAAGGATGATCGATGGAATATATGAATTCCTTGGCGCTTACGGCTTAGGGTCGCTTACCCCTTTTTTCAATGTTCTTATGCAATTTTAAGTTTATTTGGTGAGACCGTATGCAGAACATTCTGGTGGTCAAAGAATTAATGGAACTCGATTCAATAAATTAAAGAGGGGTAGAATTCTTCAGGACAAGAGTTTTACTCAGAGTGATGCAGGGTAAAGGGTTAAGGAAGCAGCTCGGTAAGCAATTACATTAATTATAATTGAATGGATATGTATCACAGTTCAGGATTTTGAAGTTATTAATCGAAATTTAAAATCGTTAATATTTTTATTTATAGTTCTTTGGTTGTGTAGGGCTTAACCTAAGGTCGATGGGAAATAGTGGGTCCCTCGAGGGTTTGCAGTAGGAGCAAAGTTGTGAGGAATTTACGATCGTCTTACGAGCGAGAAGCTATAAAGCAAAGAGCACGATACTCAAAACTCAAAACAATCGCAACAAACAGGGTTCGATCCAAGCGAATGTTAGATCAATAATGCGATTTGATTTAGGGCCAATTGTAAAAAATATACTTACATGCTGTTTTCTTTGGGTGAGCGTTCTAGTCGAGGGGAAGAACGTATAAATATAATGAGTTTGAGCTTTCATATAATAAAGTTATCATCAAAGAAGAATACTTCAGAAAGTGAATTATATTTTTACAATGAAATTAATCATTCTTATTTTAAATCCCAGTATAAAATAATTTTTTAGTAACATTTGTAAAAACGAGAAATGAGAATAATTAACAACTTTACACACATGCTATCATACTGGAATTCCTCGTTGGCTTCTGGGTTCAGAAATTGTAGGAGCAGCCCTCTCGATTCTCTGGCTTTCATTGTTCCTGAAAGAACTCACAGTGAATTTTACATTGGTATTAAAATTTCGTGGTATAAAATTTTTTTTGACTAGGTTACTATATGAACTGTAGTTAGAAGAAGAATTATTATTTTTAATGTGTGCCTTTAACAACTATTCATTTGAAAATAATTGCTCTTCTAACTACAGTGCATATAGTAACCTATTAAAAATAACTTTTATACCACGAGATTTTAAAATCGATATCAAATTCACTATGGGTTCCTTAAGGAACAAGCAAATCCAGAGAATCGATAGAGGAGCTCCTAGAATTGCGTGAAATGTGCAAATTAGAAAAAAATAATTATTTTACTAACTTTAGTTCATATTTTAACCTATTAAAAAATAACCGTCATACCACGAATTTTTAATCTAATTATTTTTTAAATAAGGTAAAACACCTTCGACAAATTGTCATAGTGTGTAATATTAGTGGAATTTAATTATGTGCTAAGCCTGTGATTTTTTAAAGGTCCCAGGATGAAGGAGCTTCTAAAAAGTACTTTTTTCCTTAATTTTCTAAATTTTCAAAAACTTTTAGAGCTCGCTTTGTTCGCAAGTTTGAGCGCGCTTAGAGCGCGCATATTGGTTCTCGCACTTCGCGCGATTGTAAATTCTCTTTAGGTAAAGCACCTTCGGCTTTAGCAAACACATTCTCATCACGTATCTCGTGCTTCGCACTAGATTTTGTCAAAAAAGCGAACTTCTCTACATTATGCTCAACCTCTTATTCAGGTATTGCAAAATAAAGTAAAAATTGTATTCATCATCATTACTTTAATATTTGTTCGTTATTTGGCGTTAAATTTTAACCTCAGCTAACCTCCAAACTGTATCACTTCAATAAATTTATATTATTACAATTCATAATTCTATAAAAACAGCAATTTTGTTATTAAAATTTTTATTGCAGCATGTACCGTTGTTCCATAAATGTAATTTATTTTTTGCAATATTATTTTTTACGATATAAACCAAAAATACGCATCCTCTCGTAAAGTGGATCTAAGAAAATGTATAGCTATAATTTAGGCGAAAATTTTGTTAAATAAAATGTTAGTGGAGCTTGTCTCTTTTTCCAATTTCTTTTCTTTATTTTTAATGTATTTTCATAACAATGGTTCAGTTAAAATATACATTTTGTCTGTTAAAACCCATTCAAATGTGTTTGAGAAACGCCTTTTTTGCTCCCATCAACCTTTAAATGTTATTTACAATGAAAGAAACAATCATTTATCCACTATAAAGTAATAACTCAACTCTAAATTAACTACTATAGATTTACTACATTTAAAAATCAGATTTTTTAAATATACCGACAACATGTTACAGATGAAAGTCAGTCGAGTGACCCATTGGCATTGTTGCTTCAGGGTAAGATTCTTTTTCTTGTTAGATCTTACCTGCAGGCAGGTGATGATCCTATCCTGAGGAAGAAAAAGGTTTTCGTGTAGAAAAAAGCGAAATTAATACCCCTTCATTGCATTGTTGAGAAAAAAGTTGGACGTTCTTCAATTACATCTTTTTAGGCTTTAACTAAAAGATTCGAATTCATTTTTTTAAACTTTTTTTCCAGCATTCTTAATATAAATTAAACATGTTTTAATGTGAAGAAAAATAGAAGATATATTTGGATATATGCATAAAATTCTTCTTTCAATTATAGATCTTTTTTAATAAAGGGTAACTGGTCAGTAGTGAAGGTAAGTGTTATGCAGGCATCCACCATATGAATATCTAAACTCTTACAGACATTAGCAAATTGTTATAACATTTGTAAGAAGAATTAAATATTTTAATCTTGTTTTCGTACTAAACAATATACTTTCTTGTTGGTTTCAAATCTAAATTAACAAAAATAAAGAAAGAAATTACATATATATGTTGCGCCAATTGGTGAGGCGTGCAAGAAGTCAACCAAAGTGCATCAGCGATTCAATTGTTGGTGAAAGGAAGAACCTGCCTCGTGAGGGAAGTACATAAAGTTGCGTGAAGCGGATTGGTCGTTTCACTGTGTGATAATTAAACAACATGGCGTTCCATTCACTTAGTTCAATTTCATTCCACAGCGCTAGTTACTGGACTTGGCATAAATATTTGCAACAAGAAAAAATTATAAGTATAATTTTAAAAGGAAAATATTTTTCCTAAAACTGAATTATATTTTATTCAAGTGAATGAAGTATTTGTAAATATTGCAACATTTAATACGGAAAAATATGAATATTTCATATTATAATAACTGCAGGGCCTCCATTTTTATATTTTTAATTTTAGATTTCATTTATTCTATACCTGCTAATTCGAAACAGTTCTAAGAATATTTCTTCAAACCAAAGTAAGACCGCCTGCAGGTATGAAGGTAAAAATGGATGACTTTCTCTGTACTTCCTTTACTTCAAAACATTCTGGGAAAAAAGTAATGGTCAACTGTCGAAACCGTGGCTTGAGAAAAACATCTTAATTAAGGAGTGAGGTTCAAAAATGAAGTAAATTTTTTTCCAAGAATACCTTTATTCTTTGCACCTACTTTGACGTACAAGACCTCACACTTTCTTCACTTATATAATGACGATGAACATTCGTGGAATTTCTAAAGAGTTTATCAGATGAAAAAAGGTCTTGTTTTATTAAGACGCTTATATCACATTTTAATTAATTCCTTAAATCAAATTTGGTAAACGAACAATTCGAATGAATCTTGAAGATTATTTTAGATATTTAATCTCAGTTTTAATCAACAATAAACTAATTTAAATTTGGTATTAACAAAGTACAATACTCCAGAAATATTTATAAAATAACATTCACTTCTTATTTATAATACATTTTTTTAATAATCGTAGTTATAAGCACTGAGACTCTTAAATGTTGGATTGGTAAATGTGGTTGTTGCTTGTTTATATAGAGGATTTTCTTCCTACGAGAAAATAGTATATTAAGAATGTATTATGTAACAGTTTGTAAAGAATTGGTTCAAATATTTTACCCGGTGCCACTTTGCTTCTGCACTTTCCTTTTCGAATTTTGCGAATTCTCTTTTATCGTGAATTTCAGTAAAGACTTTCCAAGCTAATAGTACTAGAAAACCGAGAATTACAGTACTGACAATTACACCTGTCGCAACTCCTGTAAAATTGAATGTTTGAAAAATATATAATTTATTGGAAATTATCTAACTTTAGCTTCTTTTCCTTTTTCACAATGAAGTATTTTAAATCTAATTCAAATTATTAAAAATACTTAAATAACTAAATATAAGCTCTTGAGTCAAATTAATTCACCTATGGCATTAACTGGTTCAGGACATGTTCTGCTTTCTTCTGCAGAAATTTCATAAATTTTTATATCACCCCCTACACCTCGTCTATATAATGTATACTTAAATACAAACGTACAACCACCATCACCTGGTACCCTACATATTTGTGCCCCAGTTTCATTGTCTGTAGATTCTTCTTCTACAGTTTTCACCTAAATATTTTGAAAAAAATTATTTTGATGGTTATCAAGTTTTATTTTAAAGAATTAAAAATTTTTAGGTTAACAAAAGAGAATTAAAAAACTTTAAATAGAAATCATTACGAATTAATCAAATATGAAAATAAACCATTTCTTTACTTACAATATCAATTTCTTGACACAATCCACCACATTGTTCTTTGCCAGCTAAAGATCCGGATTTATGTACAACGCATTCTACGCAATCTTTGAATTCTTCACACAGTTTATCAGGACACGTCTGAAAATGGTTTACGTTATATTAATCATATGAATAATATTTTGATAATATTTATAATCAGAATTAATAGAACGTGTCCGCTTAGATTTTTGCAACTGCGTTTAGGAGGGTGGTCTTTATTCCCTAATCTCTAAAGTGTAAAGGTTGATTACTTCCCTCTAGGAAATTTATCCTACAGAACTTTAAGTGCCCTAGAAATACCTTTCATCAGCAGGTAAGAATTTTTTATGTAATTAATTTAACTGTAAAAATATATATTGAAATGATGAAACTGTCTCTAACTATTATATTAAAGTTCAAACGCAATTTAAAGACCGAGAGTTCTAGATTATAGCGCTCCTCGAATAATAGATTCTCGATTTTTTTGCTCATTGAAATTAAAGTAACGGATTTTTTTGCTACTTTAATTCCGAAGATAACAACATCGGGAATCTATTATTAGTGTAGCAGAATAATGCAGAAATTCGAATTCAGGGAGACAAAAAATTCGGCACTTTAATTTCTAGGAGCAACAAAATCGGTAATCTATTATTCGAGTAGCAAACTAATCTGGGTGTTAAAATTCGAGTGGCAAAAACATTCGATACTTTATTTTCGAGGAGCAAAGAATCGAGAATCTATTATTCGAGTAGCGGTATAATCTGGAACTCTCGGATCTTAAATTCTATTTGAACTTTAGTATAATAATTGAAGAAAGTTTGATCATTTTAATCAATTTTTTTCAGGTAAATTTATTACATCAAAAATTCTTTCCTGCAATGATTTACAAACTGATGATGAAAGGTATTTCTTGGACACTTAAAGTTCGGTAGGATACATTTCCAAGAGGGAAGTAATCAATCTAAAGTTCTGGATCATCTTTATATTGTTTGAACTTGTTTTCGTACTTTCAGAACATTTTTCATTACGAGAGATTGATCTATTCTTCTCGGGGCTAGTTTTTTGGGACACGTATTATATACCATCGAAGCGCAAAAAATATCAAAAAAATATCCCTCAATTGCGTTTCTAAATATTATAATTTTTATGTTTTTTATATAAGTATATGTAAGTTTCGCTATATACATGTACGTCGAAGGGTAGTTTTTGGTGTAAATTATAAAATAGGTAAATTTCAAAGAGGTAAGTACTCAATTTTAATTTTATACAGTTTAGAACATTTTCGATCACAAGGATTGGTATGTATGACTTATATTTTTTTATACATGTATTGAATAACATCGGAAAGAAAAAAAAGAAAAAATGTGCCCCAATCTTTAATTTTTCCTTGATGGCAGCGCTGAGTCGTTGGATCTGGTTTCTCTACAGATTTGAAATTTTCCATGTAATCTAAATGCAGAAAATTGAGTAAAAATTGCGAATGCTATAACTTTGTCAACTCTAATCGAAATTAACCGCCCGCCTTGGGAGTAGCAGATTTTAGCACACTGAAGCAATCATCATGTGCAAAATTGATTCTTTTGACAAAATTAAAAAGAATATATTTTCCAACTGAATTACATCAAACTTGGTAAAAAGACAAAAATTATAATTAAACATGAATTAGTATTTTCTGCAATGCCAAACTTCGATAAAAATCAAAAAAGTGTACACACTACTAATTGTTTTAAATTATATGTTTTTCCTTTTGACCAAGTTTGGCGTAATTTAGTTGGAAAATATAGAAAATATAGGCCTGGTACCAAAGCTGTAATATGAATGCCCTGGCCCAGTATATTTTATTATAGTAGGCCCAGTACTAGCTGAGTAAAATAAAAAGTACTGGCCGAATATAGAAAGTGCCAGTAACTTATTCTCATATAAATTAAATGGCCAATTTAAAATCAGTGAGGACATCTCTAAATATTATCCGATTGATATTATCCTTATTCATACGGAATAAGGATCACCCTATTATTTATAGGCACAGATAAATGCATCTATAGTAAATATATCCATCCTAGTTGGCAGCGGTATTGTGCATTGATTCTAGTAATTTTTTTCAGTTAGATAATAAATTTAGTATCAGATTCTAAATTGCAAAACCGTGAAAGACTCAAAAAACAAACCGGGCATTCTTCGCAAAATTGTCCCAAATAACGTTTATTTCCATTCTGTTGACAATGGCATTTTCCACAAATGCAATCACCATGACCACTGCAAATCTCGCTCGTACTATCCGTTGGTATACACGTACTATTAGTTTCCTTGCAATCGCAAGTCTCACCAGTCCAACCTGGAATGCAATTGCACGTGCCACATTCACACTTTCCTCGTCCACCACAAACCTGAAGAAGATGGTTCATGTTATTAAGAAAAAGCAAAAAGGCTGTTAAAGAAATGTAGGTGTTAAAACTTCTTTTACCAGGTTCAAATTTACTACAGTTATTTTTAGTTAACTTGCAATAATCTTAACCGGTTCTTGTTAAATAAAATGCAATATCCTACTTGCAGCAGAATTACAACATTATTATTTGAAAATAAAGTTTGACAATTATAAGAAAAATATGATAACAATAATAATGATATGCTCTGTACTGCTCTACTACTGGCCTGGTACCAAGCCTGTAGTGTGAACGGTACTGTTTCATTATACTTTATTATAGTGGGCCCAGTACAGAAGGTAGCAATCATTAGGGACTTTCACAATACTGTTCCACACGATATGATAAAAATTCTTACCAATTTTTCATGATTTCGTTTGCAAGAAAAATTGTCACATTCGCAATACTTTCCATAAAAAACTTCTCGTGGATTGTTTCGTTTGTTACAATCACAAACTCCACATTTGCAAGTTCCATGTCCACTGCAAATTTGGTCATCTCCATTGGAACTACAATCTTCAATTTCATTGGAATCATGAATTTTTCCTTTACATTCACAAGATTTGCCATAAAAGCCTTCGTTACAGTAACATACACCACAGGCCAAAGTTCCATTTCCTCTACATATTGGACTGTTTGGTACGTTGCTCTGTTATAGAAAATTAGAATATTGCTTGTTCACAAAAAATATATACACTGGAACTTGTATTGAATCAGTCTAGATTTACGCCCTTCCGAGAGAATTATTGTCGCGGCGGGTTCGTGGTAAGAGAGGAGCCCGCAGAGTCAAGAAAACCCTGCACAATGATGTGTGA
>JAWWLR010000034.1:43620234-43637886 GCA_035041075.1 Acraspis erinacei
AGTGTCTTATTTCTTCGATTTTTTTTGTATTGGTCTTATCACTTTTTTCGTCACGTCTTTATCGAGTTCTATATCAAGCAGAACGTAGTAATGAAATATTCATTAATTTATTCTGCATATACGCACACCCCTCAACAAATCTCGTTACTCGTGAGTTTGATCAGCCATATCATTTTTCTCAGCGGTAGGGCAGGTCTCCTATAAAACAGCAGTGAGGATCCAGCATCTCCTCATTCCAGGAGTTGTACGGTTGTTAACTTACATTAGCCTTATGGAATCGTGATCAAATTCTTTTTTTTTACTGCAAAAGACAAAAGTTAAAAACACATCGAATTTCGAGACATAGTGCATTCGAAAATTTTATTTGGATCCCGTAAGCAGAAGTTTTTTTTTAATATAGGGGTTCCAAGTTAATGGTATTTTATTTATTTGATTAAATTTATTAGAAGTGGAGTAAATTTCAATTAAAATTGGTCTAATTCATCTCCACTTGGAAAATTTAATTATGAAGATTACAAGCTGTAAAAATAAAATTTAAGGAAGTTGAATTACTGAAAACTTGTCTCAATGAAAACAATTTCATTTATTACAATTGAATTATTTCCGGAGTGAGTTTTCAAACCGAAGGTTAAGAAAACTACCCCTAAATGAATAATCTACAAATGTAAATTTATTTTTGAGATATGAATTTGTATTTTAGTTTGTATGATAAAATGCCGGGAATTTTGAGTTGAAGTAAGTTTTCAAATGAAGGAAGTCTTTCTCCTAGTTCTGATGACGATAAATCGTCCTAGTAGAAATACTGAAATAAAAAGCTTATCTAATTTTGCCAGTAATTATCTATGAAGCGAGCCGTGAATTTAATCATTCGACCGTGAACACGTAATAAATCGTGAAAACCCCACCGGTGCGGTGTTCAGAAAGTGTGAAGTTTGAAAGTACAAACAATCCAAAATATGAAAAAGTGTGACGTGTCTACTTGTGATGTAACATTCTTTACTTAACGTTATAGAATTCACTTGCACGCGATGTTCAATGATCGTTTGTAGGATTTCTTAATAGCATCTTACGAGTTACGGTTCTGGTTTTAATTCCACGTTGGGTATTTCATTGATAATTTAATTGCATATGAAGTGATCAATCCAGTTTTTATTCAATGTTATTTTTTAAATTACTCTACATTAACTTTATATTTATAATATAATCTTTTACAAAGAAAAGCAGGAAAAACTAAAATAGATAGTAAAATTTTCGACAATTTTTTTTACTGTTTGTATAAGTTACCGGCAAAATCCATTATTTCAGCAGACCTAAGTTCATATGAAATTAACGGAATTAGTCTATGTATGCAGTAAACAAATAAATTAAATAATATTAAAAAATACAAATGGCCTTTTTGGTTTTTCAAAAATATCTCAATTTTTTTAAGTATGCAAAACGTTTCTAAAGTTGTATCTATTCAAATTTCTTTCACTTCACCTTTATAAAGAAAAACTGAAAATTCTTTAAGACCGAGAAAAAACAGAGAATTACCATTTCTTTCTAGTATAAATTTCCGTAAAAAATGATACATTATGTAAAAAATGGAGACATAACTATTATTTTTACCTTCTTTGTTTATTTTTATTCTTTCACCAAATGTAGGAATATCATAAAATTATTCGAAATATTTTTTCAAATTTTTCTCAAAACTTTAGCATCTCGAATGTTTTTGCGATATTCCTATTTATTAGGAAATAAAAAAATGTATTTTTGACACACTTCTTATTTTTCTTTGTACAACATTAAACAGTTGAGTAAAAAAAAACAGTCAAGAATAAAAAAATGCACAATTAGCTATAAAATACGAATAAAACATTATTTTTTAAATATCACACCTATAGCTCTGTCTTATTTTAAAAAACCCCATGAGTGAAAAATAGAGTTTAGCGTTTTTTGCGCCAATTATGATTTTTTCTGATTTTTAAAAATACATTAATTATTACTTTATATTGATATAAGATGCTTAAATAAATTTTTGAAACAATTTCTTATATTTTATAACAATGATCTCTTAGAATAGAGTTAGAAAGTCGCGGGTTTTCTTCATTTTTCATTTTGTTTAAACTTTTTAATTAGATTGAGGAAATAATTAGTCAAATTTACAAAAAATAATTGTTTAAACCATTTATATTAATATTTATTACCATATTACCTTAGAATAATGATATAAAGTTGCAGTTGTTTCTGAAATATTGAACGTATTGTCCATTTATCACTTGGAGTGAGATAATAATTAATGCAACAAACATAATTGTTTAAGAAAATCTGAAGAATATTTTAAGTATCCCTTTTATTTCGAAAAAAATATAATCACAAGAAAGAAAGAAATTGATTAAAAAATGATTCTCTCATATTTATTTTGATTTTTCCGTAATATTGGTAAAAAGTGCATAAAAATAAAAAAATTTCAGAAAAAGAGAAACTTTCTAACATTATTCAAGCGGAATATTATTAAAAATAATAATAAATTTTGCAAACAACTATTTTTGTTAACTTGAATTAATTATTACCTAACTCTAATTTAAAAGTAGACAAAAAGTGAACAATTCTAGAAAAAACTGCAACTTTCTAACATTATTCTAAGACAATATTATTATAAATAATAAGAAATCGTTTTAAAAATTATTTACGTCAAATTTAATTAATTTAATTAGCTCTAACTGAAAAGTTGAAAATAATTATGTATCAGAAACAATCGGTATTGAAAAGCTGGAAAAAATAATAATTGGCGACAAAGACTACAAAACACAATTTTTCACATATGTATATTGTGTATATGTTTTTTGGGACAATATTAAACATACTTATGGGGTTGAAATTTAAAAAGTCATTATTTATTTGTATTCTGTAGCTAATTGGGAGAGAAAACGTTGAGTTTCAACTTTATTCATCGAATATTCAAATTTATGAATAAAATTTACAATAACTTATTTTTTATTATTACGGGGAATACTGGTTAAACCTCATGGGACTTGCGTAACTTCTAAATATAATTTTTTATAAAAAGCATTAGTTTTTTTGATTTCGAACAAATTTGGGGGCGATATGCATGAAAATTCGAGAGAGAAAATGCCAATGCATTTTTGGACCACCCTAGTGGCCATCCTAATTATGAAAAACAAACTTTTAACAAAAATTCGGCCATTCTCTTGATGTGTTATTTGTTCTCTTTTCAGGTATTGAAATTGAAGCTGGAACTTGAAACAAAACCACTTATGTTTAACACGAAGTTTCAACAAATTTTCGAAGAGACTTATGTCCAGGATCAAAATTCGTCTTCTCGTAATTAATGGCATAAAATGAAGACAGTTTTTGTATTTTTGCTCCTAATTGTCTGCGTTTTGGGTGCACCATGGCTAGACTTATTTTTCGGACGTGATCCATACTATAGAAGCGAGGCAAGACACAGGGAGGGCAAAAATGGAAAAGAACGCTGGAAAGAAGTCTGCAAAACGATAAACCCTGACGGTTACGCATTTCCGGGACAAGTTCCTTACCCGGCGGCACCAGTTTGTCCCTGGTAGTTAAATATGTAAACGAGTCATTCTGAAAATACGTAAAATTGTCAAAAGTAAGCTTGTAAATATTGGGAACACGTGATACCTAATTAGTTTTAACAATATTCCTTTAAAAAATGTGAATAACTGTGTTTCCAATATTTCTTTGTGATAGATCTACTTAGTAAGAAATGTTTTCATTTCCAAGACTAGTCCTTCCCACATTCCAGAGATAAGAAAAAGCGCAAATAACTTTTGTAAGAAAGGCTTTCTGGCGAATTGAGTGTCTGGAATATTTTTTTGAAAATAATGATTTATTGTAGCAACTTTGTACAGAGGATGACTGTTTTCTGCTATCGCTTATGAGTATATTATTATCAGTTGTCATGTGAGAGTTCTTCAGTGTAAACGATTTTAAATATATGTAATTATATATATATATATTATTATGTGATGATACTAGAGTCTACTATTCTATATTATTTACATACTTGTACAAATAATGTACGCAAATCAAACTTACTTTACACACCCGAGAGGCTATCGTTTCATCAAACCTTAGCATATTTTCTTATTAAAAAATCGACACACTTCATAATCCTATTTATTCGATGCTTAATTAAATATAATCTACCTTTTTCGTCAAATCGCCATGATGAAATCTGTTCAGAGTCGAAGAGAATAATACATTTTTCACAACTTTTTCAAGTTTCAAATTTTAAAACCTCTCTAATAAGTAAAAATCTAATTATAATATTGCAGTGAATAACTTGCACTGGTTTTCTGACCTAACAATGATTATTTGGTGGCAGAGCCCGTTCTAAAACCGCTTCCATTGCTGCCCAACAAACTCGACTATCTTAGGTATGTATCTTAATATTTACAGTTCATAATCACAGCATCAGCACTTACAAAGCCCTACGTAATTTACGAAAGACTTTGGAGCGCATTTTTAGAAATAAATAATGAATACGTACATTAAATACATCGTAAGTACTCTCTTCGTTAAAAAAAACATAAAAATGAAATAGGAATCACTTCCAAACTTGAATCAGTCCATCTGTACTGCCAGTGAGAATGCAGGTGTTAGACATGGCCACTGCTGAAATGGTGTCGTGGTGACCTGAGGGTGGAGTTTCCGGACCCTGACCTCCTTCTTCAGGACTTCTTCCCCTCATGCTACTTCCGCCAGTGGAAGGCAGAGGTCCACCTCCAGCCAACACTTCTTGCACCACATTTGTTCCATCAATCAATCTTTGTCTGTTAACAAATACATTGTTCTAAGTCGAAAAGGGTTCAAGTGGAAAAAATAGGACAATAGAAGGGATCACATTTAATTCATTTTTTCTACCTAAACCAGAGGCGGTGGAGACCCAAGGGCCTCAGGGAACAATGCCCTCCCCCCTTGAAATCAACCAGGGAGGGGCAAAGTATTGATTTGCCCCCCTCTAAAATCGAATGATTAAATTTATTTAAGCCTTTTTCAATCTTTGAAATCTATCGAGAATCTTTTTTGGAATAATAGAAGTCTTTCTGAACTGTTTTAAATCTATACGAAATCTCTGTAAATTCTGTATAAGATAATTGAAATATTTCTGAAATAAGTCCAGTTCGCATTTGAAAATTTTTTGCCATATATAGTAATATTTTTGAAATTATTGAAATCTTTGTGCAATCTTTTAAATCTATCTGAAATCTTTGTGAAATAATATAAATTTTTGTAAAATAATATGAGTATTTGTGAAATATTCTTAATCTATCAAAACCCTTGGCAAAAGGTTTGAAATCTTTGTGAAGTCTATATGAAATCTTCGGAAAATCATTACAATTTTCTCAAATCTTTAAAAATCTTTGCAAAATATTTGAAATATTTGGTAATATTTGTGCAATTATTCAAATTTGTATGAAGTCTTTCGGAAATCATTGAAAACTTTTAAATATTAAAAAATATTTGCGAAATATTAAAAATATTATTTAAATATTTGGTAATATTTGTGAATTTATTGAAATCTTTGTGAAATATTTGAGAAATGATTGCAGTCCTTGTGAAGTATTTTAAATATATCCGAAATCTTTATGAAATAATAGAAGTCTTGTGAAATCTGAAATCCTTCCGAAATATTTGAAATCATTGTGAAATATTTGAAGTGTTTGGAAAATCATTGAGATCTTTGCGAAATCTTTGTAAAATATTTGCGGATTCTATCAAAATTAAAACATTAAAAAAATTAAATCTTTGTAAAATCCTTGCGAAACATTCGAAAGCATTGTGAAATCTTTGGGAAATTATTGAAATCTTTGTAAAATGTTTGCGGATTCTCTGAAAATCTTTGCGAAATATTTTAAATCTTCGTAAAATCTTATCCGAGATCTTCGCAAAATATTTCAAATCATTGTGAAATCTTTAAGAACTCATTGAAAAATGATTGCAATCTTTGTAAAATCTTTGAAATCATTGTGAAATCTTTCAGAGAAAAATCTTTTAGAGAAAATAAATTTTCATCAAAAAAAGAATATAAGAATTTTAAACAAAATAGTTAAATTATCCGTCAAACTCTAAAATGAGGAAAAAAATGTTATCGAATTTTCGACGAAAGAGACGAATTTTCAAGAAAATGTTGAGTTTTTAACAAATAGTTGAATTTTCAGACAAAATAGTTGCATTTTCAACCGAATAGAATGATTTTTTTAAAACAAAATTAATGGATTTTGAACAAAATAATTAAATTTTCAATCAATTATTTAAATTTTCAATCAAATAATGAAACTTTTAACTTAAAAAAAGATGTATTTCCAATAAAAAAAAAGTTGAATTTTCAACCAAACAGATGAATTTTCAAGTGGAATAGTTAAATTTTTATTTTAAAAAATAGTTAATTTTTACAAACAAAAAAAACGAATATAACCAAGTAGTCTAATTTTCAACTAAAACAGGGGAATTTTCAACGGAAAATATAACCATTGATATTTGAACCATTGAAATATTTTCATTTTAAATTAAAAACAGTTAAATTCTTCTAAAAAAGACGAATTTTAAAAAAAACTTGATTTTTCAGTCAAGAAATAAAAAAATGTCAACCCAACAGTTGAATGTTCAACCAAAAAGGAAAGACTTTCCAACAAAATAGTTGCATTTTAAACCAAAAAAAGATGATTTTTTAACAAAAAAATGTAATAGTTGATATTTTAATCAAAAAAGATTATTCAGTCAAGAAAGATATTAACATTCAACCAAATTGGCGAATTTTCAAGGCAAAAAGACGAACTTTGTACAAAACACTTGAATTTTCCACCCCTTAAATATCACTTTTTAACCAAAAAAGTTAATTTTCATCCGAAAGCCCGAATTGTTGAATTTTTAACATAATAATTCAACTTTCAACCAAATAATAAAGCATTTAACCTAGAGATGAATTCTCAATCAAAAATATATTAGTACACTTTTCAATAAAAAATAATTAACTTTGAACAATAAATAGTTCATATTTTAATCAAAAAAGATTTTAACTCTAATTAAAAAACAGTTGAATTCATCAAAAAAAAGAAAGTTTACAAAATGGTTCATTTTTCAACCGAAAAATATTTTTCAGTCAAGATAGAAAGAAAGAACATTCAACCAAATTGCTGAATTTTCAAGACTAAAAAACGAATTTTCTACAAAACAGTTTAGTTTTCCACCCGAAAATATCAATTTTCAACCTGTTACTTGATTTTTTAACCAAAAAAGGATAACTTTAATGAAATTGTTGAATTTACAACAAAATAATGAAACTTACAACCAAATAAGAATATTTTTAACACAGAATATGAGCTCTCAATAAAAAATATAATAGTAGACTTTTCAATCAAATAATAAACTTTTAACCATAAACAGTAGATATTTTAATCCTAAAAGATCTTAACTCTAAATAAAAAAATAGTTGAATTCATTCAGAGATGAAAAAAATAGTTCATTTTTAAACCAAAGAAGATTTTTTTAGACAAAAAAGAAAAACAGTGCAAGTAAATTGTTGAATTTTCAAGCCAACGATTTGAAGTCTACGATACATAGAATTATAAAAAATAATAATTAAACGGAATTTTGATTCATTTTTAATGCTTTTAAATTTTGTAATAAAATATGTTAAATGGCGTATCAGAGTAAAGTATGTTAGTAGACATTTGCAGAAACAAAATAATGTAATTTTGTTGTGAATCATAATTTTAAATTTTTCTATTTCTTTACACTAATCTTTCTTTAGCTGAAATTAAAAAACTTTTCGAACACCTGGGAGCTTTCAACTGATAAAAATATATTAGGCACAAATTTAAACACCAAAAGAAACAAAAAAAGTAGGTTTTTCAAGTAGAAATTTTTTTGTTTATCAAATTATTTTTTCCTAGCTATAAAACTTGACTAGAATAAGAAATAAAAATCTATCTATTGATAAAAAAATTTGTTTTAATTCAGATGAGCATCTTTCAATTCTGTTTATCTATTTTTCAATCTTTGATCTTCTTGAATTTTTGTCTAATGTATTTCTATCAGCAAATAGTGATACAGTTTTCAACATATGACATAAAAAGTTTTAAATAATAAATTAATCCCCTCTATTATCCTCTTCTATCGGAAAAAATCCCACTCATTAAACGTGAGGGATTGATCACAATTCAAATCTGGTGCACAAGCCTTCGTGAAATCTTTGAAATTTGAAATCATTCGAATGTTTGTGAAATATTTGAAATCTTTATGAAATATTTTGAAATCTTTACAATCTTCAAACTCTTTGCGAAGTCACTGAAATCTGTTGAAATCTTTAAAATGTTCGAATTTGTTGCGAAATCATTGGAAATTTTCTGAAATCCTTAAAGTCTTTGCGAAATCTTGGTGAAATCTTTGTGAAGTTATTAAAATTTTTGAAAACTTCCAAATCTTTGCGTAGTAACTGTAATCTTTGAAATCTTTTGAAATCTTAAAAATTTTCGAAATCTTTGTGAAATCTCTTAAATCTTTTGTAACTTTTTTAAAAATCTTTCTAAAATCATCGAAATCTTTTGGAATCTTTAAAACTCTGTGAAATCCCTTAAGTCTTTTTTAATTTAAATATTTGCAGTCATTGAAAACTTTGCGAAATCTCTGAAATTATTTTTAAATCTTTCTGAAATATTAGAAGAATTTACCAAATCTTTGAAAATCTTCGTTATTTTTATGAAACCATTGAAATCTTTGTGAAATCTCTTCAATCTTTTTTAAATCTTTCTGAAATCCTTGCAATCTTTTAAATCTTTGTGAATTTATTGAGACCTTTAAAAATGCTTCAAATCTGCGAAATCTTTGTAAAATGATTAAATTCTATGTGAAATGTCTGAAATCTTTGAGATGTTTGCGAAATCTTTAAAATCTTTACGAAGTAATTTAAAATTTTTTAAATCTTTGAAATCTTCTTAAAATCTCTGAAATCTTTTTGAAATCTTTTAAATATTTGTCAAGTCATTGCTAAATCATTGCAGTCTTCCTAATGTTTTTGAAAACTCTTTAAAATATTTTTTAATTTCACGAAATCGTTTAAATATGGTTATCAATTCCTCGGTTAGCAGGAAATAAATACAGATGAAATACTCACTCATAAGCTAGCGAATTTGGAGGGATAACGTCGTTTGCAGCTGGCAAAGCAACATAAGATTCGTTGGGAGCGTTCAAATTCCAAAATCTCAATCTCATATCAGTACCACTGGCTAATAAAAACCCGGAACGGTCTATACATCCCGAGTGCATGGCACAAACACTGTGCCCGCCATGGAAATGACTCAAAGGTGGGGCACTTGATGCCCAAAGAACCATTTGACGAAAACCAGTTTCTAAATTCCACATCGATATTTCATTGTTTCCTTGCACAGCAGAAATGATCCACGAATTTTCGGTCGGATGTGTAATTACTTTCCTAACTCGGGCAGCTGAAAATTAAAATACAGTTTAAAAAATTATTCAGATTTTCAAAAAGAGCTTTTTAATGTTTAAAAAACAGTAATATTCCAGAATGAAATTGTTTACGATTACCAGTAGGGTGTTTTATGCTGCTAATCGGCAGCTGGAATCTCAGATCCCAACAAATGTGAGCTCCAGAGCTCGTTCCGAGCGTTAGCCACTGTTGATGATTGTTTACGCAAAATGAGGTAATGACGCCGTGCTTTAAATCGTTTTCAAGACGCCAGGCTGTTCCGGGACAACGCAAATCCCAGCCGACTAGAGAACCGTAGAGAGACGCGTAAACTAAAACTGATTGCGACCCAGAGTCCAGGTACTGAATATCAACAGCACAGCCTTCTTCCTAAACGGAAATAATATATCCAAATAAAATTTATCTATTCAGAAGGGGGTCCAGACGGACATTTTTAGAACTTTATTTTCTTGGAGATATTTTTATTTTACCTGGAGATCTAGTTGGCGTGTATGAGTAACACTCATTTTACTCGAATTAGGTTCGATTCGAAGAACAAAGACCGTACCGGATTGAGAAGCAGTGCTTGCTAAAGATTGTCCTTGTTCACAAACTGTAAGTCCAACTAAAGGGCCTCCTCGATGAATATACGTTTGTCTGTGGTACAAAAAATGAACATCAAGTTTCTCTGATAATAATTCTCAGAAACAAAACATGAAGAAAGTATAATTTTTTAAAGTGTTCAAAAAAGTTCAAAGATTTGGAAATTTTCCAAGGATTTAAAACGATATAAACAGATTTGAAGAGATTTTAAATTATATAGAAGAATTTCAACAGCTTCCAAGGGAATTCGAAGGATTTCGAAAGATTTTAATTATTTTAGGGAATTTTAAAAGCTTTTAAACATTTTAAGGAATTCAAAAAAATGTAGAACAAAGGTCAAGGAATTTCACATGAATCATTTAAGGCACCATATATGGTTTTCAAAATTTCAAAGAATTTTTGAAAAATTTCAAGTGGTTTCTAAGTTTTTTTTACTACTACCGTTTAAAATAAAACGATAAATAAGTCCAATCTCAGTCAAACTGCGAAAATCGAGAAAAATGTTTACCAAACAATTATAATATCGAAGATAATTTTGATTCTAGATACACTTTTTTGGTAAAAATAATGCGCTCTGTCACATTTGGAAATAAAAAATTATTTTTTTAAGTCCCAACTCGTCGACGATGCAAGACAAAAGGAACTTTGTCGAAAGCTCAAACACGACCTTGCAATTGTCACTTTTGCAAGGAAAAAAAGACACATTAGGTTCTTTTTTATTTGTATTCTGTTGACGTAATAAATGCCGATTAAAAATTAAGAAACCCACAAGATGCTTTCAGTGTCTTTTTCTCTTGTATTTCTCAACTATACGTTTTGACCTTCCTTATTTTTTAACCACCTTTTTGCCTAAATATGAGGAATTAAGTATTTTTCCTAATGCAATCCAGATGCAGCTATCTGTTACGAATCCAGTGATAAAAAAACTAAATTTTCATATGAATGTCACATAAGTATAATTTTTGTTTGGATAGCAGAATAGATGAAAAATATCTAAACATCTTATAATATTTCTAAAAATTGCAAAGAATTTCATATGATTTCAAAAATTTCAAGCAGTTTTAAAGGTTTCTTTGAATTTCGGAAGAGATTTGGAAGGTTTTATAGGATTACTAAATATTTCAAGGGATTTTTAAGGAATATTTTCATGGATTCTAAAGAACTTATTCACAAAAATTTAGGAATTTCAAAGATTTAAAGAGACTTTCAAATATTTCCTAAGATTTTAAAGAATTTATAAGATTTTAGGATATTTTAAAAGACTCCAATGCATTTACAGTAGAATTCAAGAGTCTAAAGGGTTTTTAAAGGAGCTTAAATATTTTAGGGTATATCAAAAGATTCTAAGGATTTTTCAATAGATTAAAAAAATTTGGAATGATTTTATAGAACATATAAGATTTTATGATATTTTTGAAGTTTTCAAAGGATTTTAAAGGATTTTTGACGAATTTTACAAGATTTCAATGACTAAGGGTTTCAAACAGCTCTCAAGATATTTTGAAACAATTCTGGAAATATCATCAGATTTCATGGAATTTCAAGGGAATTTGATAATCAAGGTGGCCGGGAAACTTCATTTTCAAAATTCCCTAACTTTTCCTTCACCAAATATAATTATTTTTCCTGATCATTAATATATGAAGGCTAATATTTTAATCTTGTAACCTTTGTAACATATATAATCATTTATAAACGGAGTAAAACAATATTTTGCATTCAAATTTAAAAATTGCGTTTTTTTATTTATTCCATGCAAATAGGACCTTTTTTCTATCTTAAAAGATAAATTTTCAACAAAGAAGTTAAATTTCTGAATAAAAAAGATGACTTGTTAACAAAATAAATGAATTGTTAACCAAATTGTTAATTTTTACATTCTCATCAGAGAAGGTATTAGATTTGTGTAAAATTTGATCCCTCTAATTTTTGTCAAACGTCCAAGTTTTGAGACCCCCTGAATCCGAAAAACAGGTCAAGTTCGTTACTTAACAATTTTGGATAAAAATTCAAAAAGCGAGCACAGTTTCAAAATTTTTGAGACCAATTTTTTCAAAATTCAAAAATTCTCTATACGGATATTCATAGTATTCAACAAGCTGAACAATTTATCCTAATGACTTTTTTCATAAAACCAAAAATTACCAGAGATATAGCATTTACCCCCTGAATCCAAATAACAGGTTTTTACGGAAGTTTCAGTCTGTCTGCCTACATTGATGTGTGTATTTGTGTATTTACGTTTGTTTTTTTGTGTGCACGATAACTTTTGAAAAAATTAATCTATTAGATTGACCATTTTAAATATTTTTGAGATCACTTTTTTCAAAATTCAAAAATTCTTTCTACGGATATTCATATTATTCAAGAAGTCGAACAATTTATAGCATATTATAGCATTTACAAAATTCCCAAAATACCGGAAAATGAACATTTTAAGCCAAATAACGCACGATATGAAAAATGTCAAGAGAAGAAAAATGTTGTTCTTTGAATGCCCTACAAGATTATCAAAACAACTTTTTTAATTTTCTTGAAGAATCGAAAATTCATATTTCGAAAGCATAAGATATAATGGAAAATCGCTGCTGAACCCCCACCCCCTTCCTCATTATTCGAAGCTTCGTTGGACTGTTGTTGTAATTAGATTTTTGACCCTAGATGCTTGGAGAAACTCCTTTTGTAAATTATTAGGAGATAATGCAATGGGGCACCACAACTGCGTTGTAGAACACGATGCGGTAGAAAATTTAATTGACAAAGTCTGGGTCACTGAGGTTAGGGATATAATTTAGAAGTTAAAAAACGATAAGGTCGTTTTGTAGACTGAATATTTAATGTTTAAATCGTGAAAATAACATTAGAAATAAGCAAATTCAGTTTTCGAAAAACGGCAGAAGTTGCAATAAAATGTTTAATAAAAACATTTTTTAAAGAATGCGTATTTTTTTAAACGAGACAATGAAACTGCGTCTGTTTTAATGCCAATGTATGTTATGACTTGTAATAATATACATTTATGGAAATGATATGCAATCTGAGGGACAAACTCGAGTGCGAAGCACAAGATACGTGATGAGAATGTGTGCGTTAAAGCCGCAGGAGCTTTAACAAAAGAGAATTCACAATCACCAAATTACTTCTTTCGGTTGACCTTTACTTTAAAAAAGTCTGTGCACGAGTGTGGGGGATATACAAAGACCGAGCGTGTAGCGCGATGTTAATAAATTATCGAGCGCGAAGCGCGAGATAAATATAATATCGAGCGCGAAGCGCAAGTACCAACAGTCGCGCGCTCTAGGCGCGCTCAAACGTGCGGGCCGCGCGCGATGAGAATATGCCCGCAAGACTGGCAGAATTTTTTATACTATAAATATCAATTTTCAACCAAATGGTTAAATTTTCAAATAAAAAAGATCAAATTTCAACCAAAAACAGTTGCGTTTTCAACCTAATAAATGAATGATTTAGAAGAAAGTTGAATTTTCAACAACAACAAAGTATAAATTTTCAATAAAAAAGGACGAATTTTCTGTACAAACAGACGAAATTTTCCATAAAACAGTTTAATTTTTGACAAAAAGATGAATTTTTATAGAAGAAAGTTCAATTTTTAATCCGAAAAATTGAATTTTCTACAAAAATATGCACTTTAAACGAAAAATGTAATAGTCAATACAGCAACCAAAACGAAAGTTCGACAAAATAGTACAATTTTCAACCAAAACGTTGAATTATCAACAAAATGATTAAATTCTTAACAAAATAGTTAAATTTTTAACCAAATAGTTCAATTTTCCGCCTACAAAAATAAATTCTCAGCAAAAAAGGTAATAGCTTATGTTTCAACCAAAAAGATTAAATTTCTACCAAAAGAGTTGAATTTTAATAACAAAAAGGCAAATTTTTAACCAAAAAGAGTCATTTTCTACCAAGAATACGAATTTTCTCCAAAATATATGAATTTTCAAACAACTAATTAAATTTTCAATCAAAAATTCAACCTTCAAAAAAAATAATGTTGATAAAACAGTCAATTATTCAACCTTTCAAGTCAAAAGAAGAATTTTTTGTAAAACAGTAGAATTTTCAAACTAAAAATAAGAATTCAAAAAGTTAAGTTTCAACCGAAAAATAAGAATTTTTCACCAAAAAGATGTATTTTTAACTAAAATAATAAATTTCCAACAAATAATGTAATAGCAAATGAATTAACAACAAAATTATTTTATATTAAGAACAGTTTAATTCAACCAAAAGAGACGAATTAAAAAAAATAGTTGAATCCTCAACCGAAAAAGATTAAGTTTCAACCAAACAGTTGCATTTATATCATAAAAAAAATTTAATTTCTATTAAAAAATATGACTTTTTAAACCAAAAAAACGAATTTCCCAAAAGTATAGTTGAATTTTCATGCAAAAATAATATCAGTGGAATTTTCAACACGAAAATAGGAATTTTCGATAAAAATTTATTTATTTATAAAAATAGTTGAATATTCTACCAAATAATAAAATTTGAACTAAAAATATAATCGTCAGGAGGAAGCATCTACAATGAAAAAATAGAAATAGGAATACAAAGAAAATAGATAACTGACAAGAGCATTATATCAGGGTGGCCGAAAAACTTCATTTTCCAAATTCCCTGACTCTTCCCTGATAATACCCAAAGTCAAAAAACTTAATCTTGTAACATTTTTAACATAGACCCCATTAAAAAGTGATATTTATAACATATTTGTAGATCTTTTTCAAATGCAGAATTTTTCCATATTTTGCAGAGTTTGAGCGAAAAATGTAATTTTGGATTTTTCAAGAAAATTCAAAAAGTTGTTAGGATAATCTTATATGACATTAAAATAGTAACATTTTTCTTCTCTTGACTTTTTTTCACATCGTGCGTTATGTGGCTTAAAATGTTCATTTTCGTGTGTTTTTTTCGAATGTTGTAAATTCTATATCTCTGGTATTTTTTGGTTTTATGAATAAAGTCATTAGGATAAATTGTTCGACTTTTTGAATACTATGAATATCCGTACAGGGAGTTTTTGAATTTTGAGAAAAATGGTCTCAAAAATATTCAAAATGCTCTCACTTTTTGAATTTGTATCCAAAATGGCTGACTAACGAATTTGAGATTCATTTGAAGATACTAAAAGAGTGTATCAAAGGACAATCCTATCTGTCAATTATTTCTAAAGTTATCGTGCTCACAGACAGACATACATACAGACATATGGACAGACACATTCGTAAAAAACTGTTTTTCGGATTCAGGGGGTCTCGAAACATGTACATTTGACAAAAACTGGGAGGGGGGGTCAAATGTTACACAAATCTAATTTATAAGCTGATAATTCGAGCGGTCCAATTTTAAAGTAACTAAAAAATGGAAGCTACTGCTTTTACGCAATTTTAAGCTAGAACCATTAAAAATTTAACTATTATATTTTTTCATAAACTGAGAACACTTCTTGAATTGAAAGCTAAATTATTTTTATTTTAAAAAGTTTAAAAATCGTTAAAATGCTTCGAAATTTTATTTCAAAATCTATAAACTACAAATCTATCATATTTTTTCAAATTTTTAATTATTTTTGAAATTTTTCAGAACTTCTAAACATCTTTTAAAATGACTCTAATTTTTTCTAAATTTTTTTAATCCTGTTAAAATAAAGAGATTTTCTTAAAATCTTCCACATTTATTTTTGATAATTTTGTAAAACTTTCTAAATCTTTTTAAATATTCTCTTAAAATTAATTGTTCAAAATAAAAAATCATTTCCAATTTTCTTAGGAAATGTTTTTCATTCTACTGAAGCCTTTAAAAATTCTTGAAAAGCTTCTAAAATTTTTTTGTTTTAAATCAGGCCGTTGGCTATTTGCAGCGATATTTTGGAATGAATAGCCGGATTTTGTCGGTACACATAGACGCTTCTTTTAAACTATTTGAAATTATTTTAAATTTTAAAATAGATTTGAATTATTTAAAGACTTTTAAATATCTCTTCAACTTACTTGGATTTTTTCTAAGAACAATAGGTGTTCAATTGTTGTTTATGCATCAAATTCAATAATTCGACTTAATTTTTGTTTTCAATAGAACTATTAAAATTTCAAAGTTTAAAGTTTAGTTTTTTTGTTTAGTTTCTAATATTTAATTTACGATTACTGATTTTAACTAAACAGTCATATATTTCTAAATTTTAAGTAACTAAAATTTCAAAATGAATTGTTAAAAAATGGAATATTATAGACTGAAATTAAATAAAAGTAATAAGGCAAAATCTAAAATTGCGACAGCCGATCAACCTAAAATGTTTCTCAACCAAAATCTTTGATTTCAAACACTTCTCACTTTTAATTGTTTAAGTCTTTAAAACTGCATTTTAGAAATCTTTGAATTCAAATTTATGCTTAAAAATTCAAATTTTTGAATTATGCATTCTAAACTGAATGACATCATAATTCAAAAAGATAACAATTTAAGTAATTATTTAGAAAACGGTTTAAATTAAAGTTGGACATATTTTTGTTCTAAACATTTGAAAAAATTTCCCATCAGAAAATAAATTAACAGTCATTTCCCGGTTTCCCGGTCCAGCAGCCACCCCGATTCCAACGGCAATTTCACTAATTAAGCCCCACGTCAATCCGCTTCAGATGTTGCTCTAATTCAGAATTTCTAGAATCAAAATATTTACCTGGATCGATTAGCTATATTTCTCCCTTCCATCTTGCTTGCATCCCAAATTCTGACGCATCCGTCAGCCGCACTACTTCCAAACAAACTAGTGTCTTGAATTGATACTAATCGATTTACTGCTGCTCTGTGCTCATGAAGATGCGCCACGAGAACTCCACGTGGCCTCCATCCGTTAGGAAGTAATCTCGATCCTTTGAATTCAAATCAAATCAATATAATAAACTTGAAAATAGAAATTACTAGTTGCTCTCCACATTTTAAAGGAATTCGAATTCTTTGTTTATTCTTACCATTCTGCCAGGCTATATTATCTGCCCAATGTCGCGCCCTGAGAGCAGCAGCATGTTGGTTTTGTTTTCTGTACATAAGCTCCTTCAATTCAAGACGACACGGAGCGAATTTACCTGCGAAATCTGAGAACAAATTTTTGTTGTTGAAAAGTCTACTATTATATTTCTGCTTCACAATTCATCTCGTTTGGTTAAAAAGTCCTCTTGAAAATGTAATTATTTTGTTAAGAATGCAACTACATAGTTAAAAAGAAATGTATTTGTTGCAGATTCATATGTATGGTTGAAAATTTAACTAATTTGTTGAAAACTGTTTTTGTTGTTGAGAATTCATTTTTTTAACTGAAAATGTAATTACAGTACTCTTCTCTTGCGCGATTGGTTTAGAAAATCCAAGCTATTCAAAAAAGTTAATGACAAAATTTGACAATTAAGGATACAAGTAGCAGAGATCATTAAGAGGTTATTATGTTAATTTTACATACTAATCCTCAAATCTTTTTGAATTATTACAAGTTTTATTCATAAAAATTTGTTTAATTTGAGAACTCTGGACTGGATAGGCATGTAAGTGTTTCCATATAAAACAAT
>JAWWLR010000034.1:43651858-43666954 GCA_035041075.1 Acraspis erinacei
ACATTAAAATTCATAACTCTAAAATTGTAACCATTTGAAATTACTTGAAATTTTTTATTTGTTTAAATCTTCAACTAAAAATCGGACAATTTAAAAATATTATGTACATAGAATATTAAAAATTATTACAATTTTATAAGCTTTTCAATTTGAAGTTGTTTTATATTCACACGTAAAATTAGTAAATTAAAAAATGCATATCAAGGATTTTAATACGAAATTTTGAAATATTTAATAGTGGAATTGTCTTTACCCAAACATTCAAATGTTTTATAATTGCGCATACAAAACTATAATTTCAAATTAAAATTATAGAAATTTTAAAGACGATAAAAATGGATAATTAATAAGTATCATATCATGTAGTATCAAGTAACATTCAAAACGACTGGATAGCTTTTTTATTTAAAAATGTTACTTTTGTGTGTTAAATCCGGTGTAATATTTATCTCGCGAATTTATCCCGGTTTTCTCTCGGTGCAAGTTTCTCCCAGTAATTACTTATTTACTTGAGATTAAAATAATCAATTTTAAATTAATAAAAAATTTAATGATTAATTATTAAAGATTTATTTTCACGATGCTAATTTAAGAATACTTCAATTGTAAATCAAGTTTACAATTGTTTAATTTTTACCGTCTCAATTAAGCTTTAATTCATTATTTTTAAAGCGTCCAATTCGAAATCATATCTTTTTCCACATTTTTAAAATGATTAAACTTTAAAGGTTTAAAATTGTCTTGGTAAATAAATTTCATTGTTTAATAATAAAATAAATACAATCACATTAATTGTCATTTGATACCACATGATATGATACCTTTTTATTAATTTGTATAATCTTCAACATTTGTTATAATTTCAATTTGAAGTTATAATTTTGAACGCGCAGTTCGAAAATAGTTTAAATTTTGAGGCCTTGAAATTAAATTTGCTTTGTTTCAAAAGTTTAAATTCGTAAATATTTATTTTGAAGATTCCTTATTTGTTAATGCTTAATCAGTAAAGTTACTATTGGTTTTTTTTTAGAATTATTGCATTTTTACGGCCATTAAATATGAATTTAATCGGTTTTAGATGTTTCTAATTTATGAATATAATTTCGAAAAATGTAGTCCTTTAAATTACAAAACCTTTAAATCTTGGATATGCACAATCTGTTAAAATCCCTATAAAATCCATTGAAAAACCGTAAAATTTCATGAAATTTGAAGATACTTCCTGAAATGCTGGAAAATTGATTGAAATACATTCAGGGCTTTTAAAATTCTTCAAAATCATTGAAATCCTCGGGAATCTGTTTAAATCCGTTAAAATCCTTTAAAAGTTTCTTGGAATCTTTTTAAATATTGCAAAACCTTAAAATTTCTATAAAATCCTTCTAAATCTTTCAAAATTCTAGGCAATTCTTTAAAACCGCTTAAGATTTTTGAATTTCTTCAAATCATTCAAATCTTTGGAAGTTCTTCTAAAATTTTTAAATCACTTGAAATTCCTTGAACTCCTTATAAATACCCTACAATATTTCATATTCTTTGAAATCATTTGAAACACTTCAACATTTTTTAAGCACTTGAACATTTCTAGTCATCTTTTAAAACATCCGAAAATCTTTCAAATATTTTTAAATCCTTTCAAATTCTTAAAATATAATGAAAATATTCGAAAATCCGATGCAATTATATATATAAAATTTGATGATATTCCTTAAAATTTATTAAGATATCTTATTGAGTCTCTTTAAAATCTCTTGATATTACTAAAATCCTCGAAAATATTATAAAGTCACTTAAAAATTCTTTGAAATATTTGTAAATCTTGAAAATCCTCTGACATACTTCGGAATTGTTTTAAATAACCTAAAATCTTATAAATCCTATGAAATCATTGCAAATTTGTCAACATTCTAGGAAAGTCTTCAAAACCGCACAAATTTTTTTCAATTCCCTAAAATCATTAAAATCTTTAAAAAAATCCTTGGAATCCTTAGAAATACCCTAAAATATTTCAAATAATTTGAAATTCCTCAATTCTCGTGAATAAAAATTTGCAAATTAAATCTCACGATATTCCCTAAAATTTCTTAAAACTTATTTTAAAACCTTTATTGAGAAACTTAAAAATCTCTTATTACTGAAATCCCCGAAAATCTGATAAAATCCCATAAAAATCCTTTGAAATATTTGTAAATCCTCTGACATTCCTTGGAATCTTTTTCCATATCCTGAAATCTTATCAATCCTATGAAATTCTGTCAAATCATTCGTAATATTATAAAAAGTTCAGAATTTAATTAAATCTATTAAAATCCGTTAAAAGTCACTTGCAATCATTCCATAAAAATCCCTTGAAATCTTTAACATATTCTGAAGTTACTTGATCCTGAAGATCCTTCTAAATCCTTTCTGAAGTTTAGGAAATTCTTTGCAATCCCATAAATTTTGCTTTAATCGCTAAAAAGCTCTTGAAATCCTTGAAATAATATTAAATCTCTTAATCAACTGAACTGCCGTAAAATCTTTAATATCTTATTAAATTCTTTAAAAAGTTTAAAAGCTCTGAACATTCCTTAAAATAATTAAAATCCTTGGAAAGTATATGAATTTTTTTGTAAATCTGTTGAAATCCTTTACAATCCTTTAAATCCCTTGTTCCGGTCTGCAAGACTTTTGATCGAGTCGGTTGGTGAATCTTAGTTCGCTTCCAAACGCTAATATTTACGAATAAATAATAAAATATCCATTTTTTAAATCTGAAGATATTTAAAAAAAGAATGTAATCTTTTTTCAGACAGGAAAAAAGAACCTTAAGTTTGAAAAAAATCGGATGAATTAGTGATTAAAAAAATATTTAATTTTTATTTAAAATGCTTTATATTTAGAAGAGTTCCAATGCTTTCGATGCTTTGTGTCTCTGGATCCGCGCCTGATATCTTTAGAATATAAAAGCACTGAGCAACTTACGATATAAGGTAGAATTCGATCCAAAATCGTCTCATCAGAAATATTTTCCGCAAGCTCGAGTAATACTTCTAAACTCTGAAGCTTCGATTGTGAATGATGCAAACCTCTAATACAAGAAGTTACAAGTTGCGTAATGATGACCAACCCTTCCAAATTTTCCAAGGATTTGCTACATTCTTTGATTTTCTCGCTATCTCCCTTTTCTTTCTGGTGATCCTCGCTCAAACTATTTGGATCATCGAGGCTTCTCTGGCTTTCTATTTTCGTGTCAAGGGGTAATTTGGAGTCTTTATTGTCTACGTCAATTTTATCCGAACTCTGATCGCTATCGATATCGACCATCGTATTTTCCTCACTGTGTCCCGAATCGTCCTTTCCAGATTCAATATTCACTTCAACTTTGATATTCTCGGATTTTTCCATTTCATCCGTATTTCTCTCGCCTTCTTCTGTTTTCAGGATGTTTATGATATTCGCGATGTCAGTTTTAAGTCTAATAATCTTCTCGTCGGGGGAAAGAATTGGAGCAGCTGAGAAAATCAACATGTAGGATTGCAAAAAATTGTAAAAGTACTCAGGAAAGACTTTTCCTCGGGCCTGAGAAAGATAAATCTCTGCACTTTTTCTATTTGCTGGATTTTTCTCCAACATGGAAGTTAAGATTTCTCGGATCCCTTCGTCCTCGATTTTATCGAGGTGCTTACTGGCCGAATATTCTCCGCTCCGGTATGCTAAAAGAATAATTTGATTGCAATATATACAATTTATAGAAGAAGTGAATTGGCATTGGTTTATTTTCAACTTATTGAATCAATGTACCAAGAAGTTGAGAAAAATCGAAGGGAGGATGCCCTTCATTGTAAAGTTCTGTTAAAGCACAGCCTGCGGAGAAAATATCCATCATTGGATTGAGATCGCCTGTCTTGAGTTCCTGCTCCTGCAGTAAAAGTGTAGTATTGCTCACTTCCGAAGAAAGTGTTTTGACAAATCTTTCAGGAGCAATGTAACAGGTTCTGTAATTGCAAGAAAGTCAATTCAGTTACAAATCAATAAACTCTTTGTAAACAGGAGTGGTGTGGGATTCTAGGCAATTTCTTTGAAAGATTTAAAAGATTTACAGGATTTCAAAACAGGGTGTCCAGCGATTCTCAGGAACGAAATTCAAATTCTTTGCCAGGTTTCCCAGGTCAAGAAGCCAAGTTTTTCCACGTCTCATTTTTTATATCAAATAATGAAATAATAGTTTGCTATATATGTAAAGAATGAACCATTTCATTTTTTATTGGCCAACAATTTTAAAAGAAAGCAGAGTCATAAATAAACAAACAAATTTCAAATAAAATATTTGAAATCCTTGTATTCTTTTGAAATCTTTCGAAATTTTTAAGAAATCTTTGAAATGTTTGTGGCAAACTTTGTATTTATTTGACATTATTAAAATATTTTTAAATTGTGTAATATCTGTTGAAATATTGGAAATCTGGTATACCTTTTCTAAAATCTTTTGAAAGTTTTAAAATATTTAGAAATTGTATTTTAAATATTTTTTATTCGTTGAAATTAATGAATTATTTGAAATCTTAATAACATCTGTTAAAATCTTCTAAAATTGTTTGAAACCTTTTAAAATCGTTTCGAATCTTCGAAATGTTTTGAAATCTTTGAAATCTGGTGTACTGTAATCCTTTTTCAAAACCTTTAAATCTTTTGAATCTGGTGTACTGAACAAATCTTTGAAATTCTTGTATTTTTTTTTTTTTTAATCTTTATGAAATTTGTATGAAATCTTTTCTATATTTGTGAAGTCCTTCTGAAATATTTTGAAACCTTTTGAAATCTTTAGTAATGTATTTTAATCTTGTGTACTATATCTTGTGTATTATACTTGTGTATTATATCTTGATAAATAAAAAACTTTTCAGTAGCAACAATTTCATCTAAACGAGATATTTCTTTCATAATACACCAAAAGATTTAAATTACTTTTCAAATTTTAATAAAATAACTGTTTGAAAACAAAACAAAATTTAATTCAGGTTCGCATGCAAAATTCGAGGAGATTTCCAGGTTTTCGAGGTTCAAACCAAATTCAAGGATAATTCCAGGTCACAGAGTAGTTTAAATATACTGTTCTGTACTTTTTTTAAATATTTTTCTTCTTCTTAGAAATAAAGAATTCAATTTTTTTTAATATTATACAATTTCAAGAATTTTAAGCGGCATTTAAAAAATATATTATCTCAAATTCATACAACTACCCCATTCATATGATTTCTCAGGTTTTTAATTATCTTATGTTAAGGGAAATAATGCTTTTATAAACTTCAAAGAATGTCACCAAAATAAAACGATTCCCAGCATTTTTTGAATTTAAAGAGTTTTTCAAATATTTCAGAGAATGTCACGCGATTAAAAAAATTCCACGTGGTTTCAAAGAATTTCCTTGAATTTCAAAAGATTTCGAAGGTTTTATAAGATTGTAGGACACTTTAAAAAATTGCAAGGAGTATCTAAGATTTCCAAATATTTCAAAGGATTTTCAAGGGATTTTAATTGATTTAAAAAAATTAAGGGATTTCAAATATTTGAAGAGAATTTTTAAATATTTCTAAAGATTAAAAAAACATTTAAAATATTTTAAGATTCCATAAAATGTTCAAAAGATTTAAAGAACTTGACCGGTGAGCATTTTTCGAAAAATTCTGTAATACTAGTCAATGCCTTCCAAAAATTTCAAGGGAGCTAAAGAATTTGACCATTTTTACCAAATTTTAAGTAACTTTCAAGAAATTACAAAATTTTCAAAGAATTTTCAAGTATTTTAATAAATCTAAAGGATTTAAAATAAATGAATAACCTGTGATTTTCAAAAATGTAGGTGTCAGCTATGGCTACTACAGAGGGCTCGAAAGTTTTTAAAATTTGAAAAATTAAAAAAAAAATGTCGGAGTACAGAAATGATTGCGAATTTTTTGTATTCTATAATAAATAATAATACAGAATAATATTTCTAAAAAAAGCATTTTTGATTAAGTTAGATGTTTTGGCAAAACCAACAAAAATTGCGTTTTTTATATTTCGTTAAATGGGATACTTATTTGCCATTTTTTCAATCTATCTTTAATGAAATTAGTTATGTTCCAACGGAAGAAAGACACAACTATTTTTTTAGGTGAACATTTTTTTAAATTCAGTTTTCTTAGGGCACTTCAAAAAATGCATAATTAGCATACTAGATAGTTCTAAAAAATATATGTGAAATAAATTTGTTTAAATTTAAAATAATTATTCCATTAACCAAACACAAGAAAATCTAACAAAAAAGCGTTACGTAATATATGGACGATCCCCAAGGTATTTAAATAAATTTTTCAAAATTTCGGGAAATTTAAGATTAAAGGGATTTTAATGGGAGTTCGAAGATTTTAATGGTTTTTATATATATATTTAATTTTACCTTCTTCTGGATGTGTCGAAAAAGTAAGAGAAGTCGGCCGGATTATCTTCTGGTAAATACGTAGGTTTGAAACTCGCAAAATCAGTTAGTAAAACCCAATTCCAACTTGTTATCATTATGTTTTCGAGTTTGATGTCACCGTGGCAAACTCCGAACTGTAAAATTATTGTACAATTATTTAATGTAGATAGTATTATTTACTATAATATATTTATATTTTATTAAGTTTCTAACCTTGTGGGCTTGATGAAGTGCATAAAGAACTTGGAAAGTAATCCACTTTTTTTCTATGCTCGATAAAAATGGTCTGGTACTGATACGGTCATAGAGAGAATACTTGACGTATTCTCGCATTATAAAACCAGCCTTTTCTGTGAGCTATAATTATAAATTAAGAATTAAAAAATAAATTATGAACATTCATTAACGTTCATGACTTGAATTATAGTCTACTTACGATCATTCGTTGAAAGGGTAAGCAATTAACTGCGGATGCTAGTTTCGATCTAATTTCCTCTAATTTATCTTTATAAGTAGACAAAGGTAAAGTTGGATCATGAATGGCAAACACTTTAACGACTATTGAACCCTCTTCTCTACGAGCTCGAGCAACTTTAAAAAATCTTGTGCTTCCCAAACTGAAATTAATGAAAATTAAATAGTGTAATCGCTATTTATTACATGAAACTAAAAGCTAACTCTCAAATTATTTAATCTATGTTTCGAAATTTATTAAATACTGTTTGAATCTCCATGACACATTGTAACAACACAAAATCGTTACGTTTTATTAACCAGTGGGTTATATTAAAATTCAATGTATAATCCTAAAGATATAAGAAGAAACTATGAGTTTAGAAAATATTAAAAAGTGAAAAATGTAAAATATTTTACGATTATATTCAAAATTGAGAATGTATATAAAAAAAAGTTCCTAAAATTATGAGAACGTAAAGCGACTTCGTAAAATTGCCTACGCAAAGTGGAAAAGTTTACGAAGTAGAATGATGGCAGTGCTAGTGCTTTGATAAAATATATTTTGGTATTGATTGTAGTATAAGGGTTCTATTTTTCAAGCTTCTTGTTAGTTTTGAAGTTTTCAGATAACTAAATAAATTCGTATTGCTTATCCTTTAAAAAAAATAGAGATGGCTGGACTTCCCGGGTATAATACCAATATAATATTTTTTAATCAATTATGTGTATTAATATTTAATTTAATTATTTTGTTGATAATTCATCACTTTCTTAATAAGTCATCCTTATGGTTGAGAGTTCAACTTTTTGTTGGAAATTCGCCTATTTTGATTCAAAATTCTTTCACTTTTTACGGTTTTAGGTTCATTTTCTAAGTTATAAATTAATCTCTTTGGTTTATAATTAATTGTTTTTGTACTGAAAACTAAACTATTTCATTTTCGGTTGAAAATTAATTTTTATTAATTAATAATTCAATTGTTTAGATGAAACTTCAAATGTTTTATTACAAATTAGTATTTTTGGTAGAAGATTATTTTGGTTAAAAATTACAGAATTCTTTTAAACAAATAATTCTTTTGAAATAAAATTGGCGTTTAGGCTTAAACATTTAACTATTTTGTTAAAAATTTGTATTTTTGGGTTGAAAATTTAACAATTTTTATTTTTAATTACTAAAAAATCTTTCTTGAATAACCATTCAACACTTTTATTGAAAAATCATTTCTAGGGTACAATTTTCATCTTTTTTTTTGTGCAAGACGCAAATTTTTTGTGGAAAATTAATATTTTTTTTTGCTGAGAATTCATCTGTTTTTGATTTAAAATTAAAATCTTTTTTTAGTTTTAATATAAACTATCACATTTTTCGTTGAGAATTCATATTTTTCGTTAAAAATTCAACTAGTGCTTGGTTAAAAAATGAATTTTTTTGCTAAAATTAATTGTTTTATAGAATATTCATAATTTCAGTTGAAAATTCAACTATTTTGTTAAAAAGTTATTTTTCTTTGTCGAAAATTGAACTGTTTTGTACAGCATTCGACTTTTTAGGAAGAAAATTCAACTTTTTTTGCTAAAAATGCATCTGTTTATGGTTAAAATTCACCTTTATATATCGAAAATTCAATTATTTGGCTAAAAATTAAACTATTTTTTTCACCATTTTTTTAGTTAATAATTCAATTACCGGGTTGGAAATTCTTGTTTTATGTTGCAAATTCTTATTTACAAGTCCGAATTTTAAAGCGTTTTAATTTGGTTTTTCCAAATAATTAACAGGAAGCGTTTAAGCAGCTAATGAGAAAAACATTCAAAATATACCGTTTACAATTGAAAACTAAAAATGAACAAGTTTGAACGATTAAAATTTAAAATAACATTTAATTTGTGATTTTTAAACGCTGCATTAATTTGAAATTTTCTAAATCTATAAAGTTTCATTCAAATTATTCTTTAAAGTTTCCAATTTAAAATTTTTTTCAATTATTAAAACCTTCAATTGGAAATTGCTTACTTCTGAACAATTCTTGTAAAAAAGCTACTATCTAATGTTTAAATCGTAAACTGCGATTTGGAGTGTTCTCGATTTATAGTAGGTCAAGTATTAAAAAGCTTTCTTTTTTTAATTATACAATTTTGAATTATGTAAATTATGACCAAATCCTTTAGAATTTTATTAACATGAAATAACCGCAATTTCAACCTTTTCTATTTTAAAATTATTCAGCTTTAAAGGATTACATTAAGTCCACGTTAGCGTATGTATAGCATCAGCCTAAAAAATATCAAACTGATATTTTTCATATAGGATTGTAAATTCAGAACGAACAAGACAGTGGTTAAATGTTTATTATAATGTGTTCATTACAAAACTAAAATTTAAAATCCAATGACGTTTCCCCAACGTCACAACAATGTATAATTTTTCAAATAAAAACCCTTACATGAAACATAATTAACCTCTTAAATTTTGCAACATAAGAAGCCTTTTTTGGACTAAAATTTAGTTTTAAATAACAAATTGTCGGTTTTAAAGAAAAAGGATTGTTGGCTATCTTACCGGATGTCAAAAACCAAATCGCTGTGATCTGTCAAATAATGCTCCACCGGGAATATTTGACTCGGGGCGATTCCTACCAGTTGGTTCCCCATTTTGACTTAATATTAGATGCACTAAGTCTAAACTCGATTATTTTTTGAAGAAGAAATGGAAATGTTAATGTTCAAGAACCAAGTGCATCCTGAAAAGCACCGGATCCACTTTGCAATTTTGAGGTTAAGTTCCCGGGAGTTGGAAATACAAGATTCAAGATGCGATGTGAATACAAGGGACGCAGCGCGTGTACACATGTACACTTCTGATTCAGAACAATGTGTGTACCACGGTGTATACATCACATCCCACAACCACCCACGATTAAGGCGCTTTACACAGAACTAAAAACTTTACTCACACTTCTATTGGTAAACAAAACAAGTGTCTTATTATCATGTATAATTATTAAGAACCTATATTGTGAAGTTTAATATGTAGTTAAAGTTTGAAGAGTCTCAAAAATAGCTGCGTTGGGCGCAATACGCCTGAATAATAAGGTACTGTTTCTATTTCCCATAATTAAATTTCTTCAAACTTTCACTCCTCCACTTTGTTTGAAGTGAGTTTCACTCGAGCGCACAATTTCAGTGATTCGTATCTATACGTTTAAAGTATACCTACAATTTTTTATTCATTTTCTACAAGTAACCTCCAAAATTACAAAACAAACATTTCCTTGTTTTGCTTTGTCCTTTGTCTCTCATGAATTTCAATAAATTACCAAAATTCCCGTGCAGTTTTTTTTAATTTGTAGCGTTATATATTTAATATATTTTCATCATTTTTTGGTACAAAAAGTATTTTAAATAATCGAGGATTTTTATCGTAAATGAAAAGAATTAAAAACGAAAAGTAGGTCAACAATATTTGCGAAATAGTTGAGAATATTTTAGAAAGTGTAATTTAAAATATATAAAAATAAGGTAGATTGAAACGTCTGGTAAAGCTATAATGTTAATTTTTCATGGAATTATTTATAAAAATTAAATTTAATGGAGGATAGATTGTGTTCGAAATAGTAATTTTAAACCTCGGGTACATTCATACCACTTTGAAAAAACCAGTTCTCGTCCGATCACTGAAGTTAAGCAAAGTTGGGCGCGGTTAGTACTTGGATGGGTGACCACTTGGGAATACCGCGTGACTACTCATCCTTTTTTACATTTATTGTTACCATTGTACTATATATCGAAATATTTACCAAATTATTCAGTATAAATTTTTTAAGGTATACTTTATAAATGTACTTGTTTTTTAGAAATTTTTAGATCTAAAATATCACTTCAATCGTTCATAATTATTGAAAGTGTTTGGAATTGAACATATTTTTCAAGTATAGATACGTAATGCATATTAAAATATAAAGGGCTTCAGGTATTAACAATTCTTAATGAAGTTTCAAAAATTAAACGATTTCAAATTATCACGTTCAAAAATTGTTTTTAATCAGGAAAATATCAGGATATATCCATAAACTGAAATTAATTTGATTCTTTTGTTTAGAGTGTAACAATATTGTTAAATTAATTATTATTAGTTGAAAATTAGTGTTTTGGGTTCAATTCAACTGTTTTTGGTTTAAAATTAATAATGTTTCTGAGTGAGATATTAACTTTAATGATTCATACTTTTAGCCGAAGATCCTCTTTTTTATTCAAAATTTAAATATTTGGTTGACAATGATTTGTTTCTAATTTACTACTGAACTATGCCATGTTTGGTTGAAAATGTATCTTTTTCAATTGAAAATTCAATTACTTTGTTGAAAATTCTTGTATTTTGTTAAAAAAGAATTCTCTTTTGTGCTAGAATGTTAACCTTGATGCTTGAAAATTCTTCTTTTTATTCGAGAATTCATTTCTTTGGTAAAAAATTTAACTATTAGCTTAAAAATTCATTTATAAATTCAAATATTTGGCTGAAAATTCCTTTCATTGGCTATACATTATTTTTTTGATTGACATTTAATTTTTTAAACTGAAAATTTAACGTTTCCATATTTGTCGACAATTTATCCTTTTTGATAGAAATTTAATCTTCATGGTTGAAAAATCATATTTTTGCTTGAAAATTTTAATGTTTTGTTGAACATTCATTTTAATTGATTAACATTTTTTTTTTACTGAAAATTTAATTATTCGAAGTTGGAAATTGATCTGTTGTTGGTGCAAATTCAATTTTTTGTCGTTGAAAATTCGCCTTTTTGAGGAAAAGTAATCTCATTAATTGAGATTTCATCTTTTGATTTTTTGTAACATTTTAAATATTCTATTTTTTAGATAATATGTATCTTTTTTACTTGAAAATTCATGTATTTTTTTGAAAAAGTGTCTTTTTCGGTAGAAAATTTATTTTAAGGTTCAAAATTAAATTTTTTAGTTAAAAATTCATTAGTTTGGTGTTCAATTAAATTTTTTTTTGAAATTTGGTTTCTTTTTTAAATTAAAAATCAGTTTTTAAATTGAAAATTCAACTGCTCCATCGTGGTTGAAAATTTAACTCTTGTTGGAAATTCCTCGTTTTTGTTTGAAAGTTGTTCTATTTTGGTCGACGATTGAACTAATTTCTTGAATATTCGTTTAATTTTTGTTGATAATTCATTTTTTATCAATGATTCGTCATTTTCGTGATAAATGTAACTATTTTGTTGAAAATCTTTTTTTAAATTCATTGTTTTAACTAAAAATTTAAGTCTTCGATTTTTGGGTCAAAATTGATATTTTTTAATTGATAACTCAACTATTTGGGTGAAAATTAATATATTGTACGTATGTCTCTTTCTGTATGTATGTCACTAATAATGTTTAACATACATTTAGAAACAAACATTTTTTTGCACAAACATTATTGGTTTTCTATGTGTAAAGTTGGTTTTATACTTTAAAAAAGTTGAGTTTTTTTAGCAACCCTTCATATATTCGTTACTTTTGATAAGCCTTTTTAAAAAAATTTAATGAATATTGATTAAACTGTTCATTTGTGGACTTTTGATCACAAACTTTATTATTTCGATTAAACGTGTTGTGTTTTTTGGTATTTATTATAGTTTATCGATATTATCGAATGAATAACAAAGATGAAAAATAAATACTTCTATTCAAAGAATTTTTATGATAAAACAGTGAGTCAGAAATGCACATACGAGAGTCAAAACCTTGAGACTCCTTAAAGGGGGAAAAACGTATTAAATGTAGATTTCAAGAAAACTCTTGGTTTATATCATTATTACAAAAGTTTTTTTTATTAGACTGTAAGGGAAAACTCAAATTTTCAAAAATAAAATTTCTTGCACTTCTCTATTATTTTTATTAGTTTATTAAAAAACTAATTCAGAAACACTCTTAGGATGAAGATACATGTTTTAACTTAATTTAAATTAATATTAGATGATTTATATTTTGTCTTTCGAGTTTCTTTGAGATATATAAAAAACTAGCTTCAATCATAAATTTTTATTTCTTATGGAAAAGGGGATTTTTGTTTATAAAAACAATCTGCCGGGATGGAAAGAGGAATTTTGGATTGCAAAGGGAGTCTGAAGGCATACAAAAAAAGTTTTATTATCAAAGGAGTCTGAGGGAATGGGAAAGGCGATTTTGTTTGCGGTTCTTACTTTTTATTTATTTAGTATTGCTTATTATTATTTACTGTTTATTGTTCATAGGTCATAGAAGGTTTTTATATATTTAAATAGATTCTCTTCATCTGAGTAAAAATATTTTCTACCTTAAATATTGGTATATTTCAAAAATTGAGAATGTTGTCTCTTATGAAGTTTAGCAAATTTACAAATCTGTATATATCATAATTTCATCTGGTCATGCAGGCCTGTTAAACACACCAGTCAATTTTCTTCTTCTTCATGAATAGATCTAGTACTTAAAATATTGTTATATTTCCAAAAATAAGAAAGTTTTTCTCTTACAAACATTACAAAATTTAAAAAATCTGTACATATCATAACTTTATTTGACTGTAGAGTGTTTATAAATACATTAATAGATTCATCTTGTCAAAGCGAATTTTCATTCGTATTATGTTGATATATTCCTAATATTTGAACAAAAAATCACTTAAGAGCTAAATATTAAAAACTTCAAAATTCTGGAATATGAAAATGTTTGTACCGAGATGTCACAGGCCTAGCATTACAGTCAATACTGCGATAAAAATTTGCTGGTCTTCCAAAATACAGTATGATGAACAGAAAATAGTACAATATCCAATTAACGACTGAAAATGACAATGACGAATTTCAGCAAGTTTCTTTGTAAAGAAATCTTTTTATTGTCTGCAAATTACTTTCCAAATAGTCGTTTTACACATGTTATAAAATTATCACGCACTTTATAATTGACATGAGTCACGTTCCTCTCCTTGTTTTCAAGAGATAAGGAGGGGAATAATTACTTAAGACAATAAAGCAATTTAAAGATGATTTCAAAATGTTGCAGTAACTTATTAAGAACCTTTTAAAAATCATCTCTCTAGTCCAAATGAGTCCAAAATTAAAATACCATTCGGCAGAAACCAAAAAAGTTTGGCATTTTGCCCAAAAACACAAACAAATTTTAAATCTGGAAAAATCACGTTGATACCTAATTCTATTCAAGTTCTGTTTAAGCCACTTACACTGACATATTTTAAAGTGTTGCTAATCACTGCTTATAAATATTACCATGGAAATATTCGAAAATTATATTTTCAAAGTCAACTTCAGAAATTAGTTATTCAATTGCTAAAAATATAATTTATTGTTAGTCATTTTTCCATTAAGAAAATAGATTGGGTGTGGGAAAACTCACGCTTCCAATTTTCCAGTGCATCCTTTCCAATTTACATTTAAAATTTTGTTTATAAACATTAAAAATTTATGAATTAAACAAAATTTGTTTAAAATATTATTTTAATATAATTATTGAAATTTTTATTTCCCAGTAATGCACTTATTATATTTCCAAGTATTGAACTGTGAGATATTAAAAAATGTTGTACAATTATTGAAATTTATTAAAACAATAAATAAATTATTTCCTTTTTAATTTCAAAGATTTTCTTACTCGATATGCCTTTTTAAGCATTGGAGAATGTACTAATGAAACAAATATATGATTATTTTTTGCAATCTTAATGAAACTTTAATAATATTATTTACAAAACTAATAAGAAGTGGACGACTGAATAATATTCAACAAAAAATTCCCAATACTGTAATTTTCCCGATTAATAAAATTTCCGAATTGTAAAATTCCCGAATAATAAAGTTCAAAAATAAAATTCCCGAACAATTTATATTATTACCGTATTAAAAAATTCCCGAACAAAAAAATGCCGACAGTTTAGAATATTTCCGAGTAATAATATTCGCGACTGAAAGTTAGCGAATTATAAAATATCCGAATTACAAAAATTCCTGTATTATAAAATTCCCGAATATAAACAATAAAATGTTATTATAAATAAAAAAATTAATTGTTTCAATTTAATAATTTTCGTGAATAAAAACAATTTTTAATTGTTTAAATTCAGAAATTTTTTAGTTCGGATATTTTATAATTCGGCAATTTTCTGTCTGGAATTTTATTATTCGGGAGTTTTC
>JAWWLR010000034.1:43712163-43723489 GCA_035041075.1 Acraspis erinacei
TTTTGATCTATTTATTGTTTTGTTATACCCATACATTTTGCGGTCAAACTCATGTTATAAAATTGATAGCTTTGGTCCTTAATGGGTTAATTTTTTAAAATATTTCCGAAAATTAAGCGAAATCTTTTTAGATCTTTTAAAATTCTTTGATATCTTTGTGAGATCTTTGAAAATGTATGTGAAATCTTTGAAATATTTAAATATTGTTGTAATTTATTCTACTTTCTTGTTTCCAATAAGAGATCTCATGAAATATTTGAAATCTTTTTGAAATTTTGGCGAAAGCTCCGGACCCTTTGTGGAATGTTTTGAAATGCTTGTGCAATCTTTGAAGTATTTCTAAAATGTTTGCAAAATCTGCTTAAAACTATATTGATTTAAAAATAGGAAAATTTACAAAATATTAATAATATTACAATACTTTAAAAAAATGCAAGCACGGTCGAAAAAATTCCAACTTTTCTTAAGAATTTTCATCCATGTTTATGGTTTATTACTTGAAATTGTTTACACTTTTTAGATTTCGGGTATAGGATTGTAAACTTTAGACGCATAACAGTTATTGTTAAATTGTTCATTTCTTATGCTTTCAAATTTGTCAGTTTTCAGGTCTAAAGATTTGAATTATTAAAAAAAATTCTTGTATGACTTATCCTGTTCCAATTTGTGGTCAATGACACTTTGAGGTTGTCAGCTGACACATCTATTTTCGCGAAAATGTACAACTGTTTCTGAGAAAATTTGTGCGGGCTTAAATCAGCAAGCCATTATCGCGGAAGTGGGTTTTGTCTTATCTTAAAGTAGTGGTTTCGATTCTATAGAATGTTTTTCGCTCTCCTGAGAAATTTCCAGTTCGAAAGTCAAAATTATAATTCTTTGTGGGAACTCCCAGTCCCAATTGTGAAAATTATATTTCTCTACTGAAATTCCCTGCCACAAACTCAAAATTCTTCACTAAAATTCTCTGTCCCAAAGTAAAAACTATCATTCTTCACAGAATTTCCCTGTTCCAAACCAGGGTTCGGATAGACTAGAGGGCTTAAAAAAATCGCATAAAATTTAAAAAAAAGGCGGAAGAATTTTGAAAAAAGTCATGAAAATGAAGTGCAAAATTTTGAAAGATAATGCAAAAAAATAGCATTTTTGAAATCCCGAACGTCTTGTTAAATCTTCCAGGGTTTGAAGAGGTGTAAGGAATAAAACCACATCAATAACTTTAATTTTTAACGCCTCCTTATCCCTCCACCCCGCGGCACCGCACAAATAAAAATACTACATTTTTACGTATTATTGTTATTTTTCAGCATTTTTTGTCATCTTTTTGGATACAAATAAATAATAATGACTAATTTGAAAACCCTTGATGACTTTTCAAACAATTTTGAATTGTTTAAATAAATTTCACTTATTTGAACAATGATTTTTTCCCAAAAAATGTAAACAGTAATCGTATTTTCTGAATGAAATGTAATAGTTGGTCATCTTTTGAAGTAGTAAATTTAAAAAAACATGATGTGATAAGTTAAACAATTAATTATTGTTTATTTTCGAAAGTTCTCAAAACCGAACCAGAGATGTACACTTTCTTCTGAAAATGGTATTGCATGTTATTTATTGTTTCTTGCTATTGTTTCTATTTAATCAAGCGGTTTTCTTTAGAAAAACTTAAAAAATAATATATTATTTTTCCCTTAAAGTATTTTAAAAATTGTATTTTCTCAATTAGACATAATATCAAATGATTTTAAGCACTACATTCTTTGTAATTCTTTGTATATAATTAGGTAAGAAAAAATGGTATGTATTCTATCTCATATTATTTCTTTAAAGTTTAAAAAAATGCTTGAGGAAATAAAAATTGTGTATACAAATGGAAATTCGTTAAAGATTAGAATAAAAGTATCGAAATTATGTAAGTAAATAACAATAAGTTAACATAGGATACCATTTGGAGGAGAAAAGTGATACTTTTATAGATCAATTTTCAGAAATTTTAAAAATAAACAATCGTAATTGTTTAAATAATTACACAATGTTTACAAAAATGACTACTTCAAACAATGACCAACTATCACATTTCATTCGAAACGTATGATTATTTTTTTAATTCGTTGGGAAAATAATTATTTCAATAAGCTACACTAATTTAAATAATTTAAAATTTATTTTAAAAATCATGAAGATATTCAAATCGTCCATGAATAATTATTTGTATCAAGAAGGATGGCAAAAAATGCTAAAAATGGACAAAAAAACGTAAAAATGTAGTTTTCTTCGTAATTTTCGGGTTAGTTAAAAATTGAAGTTCTTGGTACGGTTTTATTTCGTACACTCCTCGTTAACCTCTAAAAAATTTGACAACTTTCGATCAAATCCTGAAGTGTCAGTTAAATTCTGGTATTGAAAGTTGCAACTGAATAGTCAAAACAATAACATTGCAATTCCGTTCACACCTTTCAAACATTGCTTATATTTGTCATAAAATATTTGGTTTCAAAATTGGTAACGAATAAAAACCCCTGACGCATAGCAACCCAATACACATTTAAGTATGCTAATTGCCATTGAATATACTTATATATGATTGGATGCAACACAATGCAATTGCAATTCTAAGAAACAGAGAACACGAGGTTGAGTGACTCATTTATAAAAAATTTTGCTATGAAATACTCTACACTCTGTAAAAATTAAAACAAAATTCACCTCAGTCTAAAGTAAAAACTCGATTTGAAATTCCAGACATCCAGATTCTAGATCCGGACATCCAGGCCGGTAGAAATCTGTCTCGTGATTGAAAATTAGGTTAGGATTGCGAGAATTGATAGATCAAGTCTTTAATGCATAAAAACAAACTTGTTTGCTCTCACCTGTTCTTCAGCCACTTGATTTTCATTGTCTTCACTTCCAGATGAAGCATTATCGCTCTCGTCATCACTAGTTTTCGCACACTTTTGCTGCACTTCACGTTTTTTAACCGGACCTGCCATTGTGTAGTATCCTAAAGTGAATATCCGCCACGTGACTATTAAATCTTCAACAACTTTAGAGTGATTTTCAAAACCAAAAAATGTATTTGAGGTAACACAAAATCGAGTATACTTTTTGAAGGCAATGAAGAAACACCGAGAAGTCAAATTCCCGGTATCTTCCTCGCTAAGCGTATCGGAAATGATATTAAATTCCGACCTTGAAGTGAAAGGCCGGAGTTTGCGGACTTCACCGCAACTGTCGCTGTCTGCCATTTGAAAATCGATAGTGAAGTAGAATGATTCTTGTTTTTGAAAAGCCGTTTCCATATAATTTTCCATGGTTTTATCATTCAATTACGCGTTTATGATGTCTAGAAGTCCCAGATTTCATCCTCCCTTGCTTGGCCCAGTTACAGGGGACAAATTAATAACATGCAAGACCCATTATTAATGATTACTGATAATAAAAACCTCAAGGTAAAATGAATTTTCAACAATAGAATCTTTCAAGAAAAAGTAGTGATCCAAAACTGTACCAAACGAGTTTTATTAAGCTAGAAAGTTTAGAAATTTGGAACTAAACTTGAATCGGGGAGGGTAACCTGGAAATTCGAAGGTCAGTTTTTCGGAATCAATCTGTTTGGCTGCATCCCTCATCCTTAGGGGTAGAAAGTGGTCCATTGTCGCCACCGTAAGCGACGAAATTCGATTAAAGTTCTCGCGCATGGTCGAAGGAGGTTCCAGTTTTCTCGCGAATTTCTCAGGTTCTGTCAGGTGGCACCACGGCCACGGTTGAGTACACCTTTTGGTGTAGCGTAACGTATAAAGCACGACGAGAGCTAGTGCACTTACATCGGGTTTTTAGGTTATTATAGAAGACGCGTGACCAGGGTGACGTCTAGGAAAAGCTTATTAACGACAGTTTTGACTTCTCTTGTGATTTCGCGAGTGCGAGGGCCCTGGTGGCAGGGGGTGAGATAGCTGTCTGGTGTTTAGATGTTTCGCGTAGATGTTCGATTTCCACCTCGATGTACTTGTACATTCATATACATGTGTACTCTCGCGAGCGCGAAAGCATACATACATATACATATAAATACACATAAACACACATAATTGAATTTCAATTGAATTTTCATTTTTTTAAAATGATTTTGATTTCGTATGTAGTGCCTAATATTTTGTTCAGAGATTTGTGAATTTCTTACAGTAAATATAATTCTTTTTGGAGTATATTACTATTTATTCGATATTTTGTATGAATAATTAATAATTAAAAATAATAAATCGAAATATTTTTTCAAGATAAAAAACACTTTCCGTGGAAATCCAATTAGATGTTTTATAGTGCAACTTCTTAGACGACGTTTTACTGGAATTTTATTTCTATAAAAATCTAAAAAAATTTAGTCGTTTGTCTAAAAAAAAAGTCATACTTATATTTTTTGCCAATTTTTTGTTGAATTTGGTCTTTTGTAAAAAAGAGACTGAATTTTTTGCTTTCTAAATCACTTTTGTGAACTGGATAGTTTATTTTTATAAAATCGAATTTACTCATGTTCCTCGCAAACAACGACAGATACGAAAAAATTTTAAAATAAAAGTATGGAGCCCTGAAAATTGGTTTGGTGTTCATAAAACTGATAGAATGCCTTTCTTGTATTAGCAGAAACTCTGTTCAAGTATTGGGAAAAAATGGGGTTTTGCAGACATTTTTTTTCCTTTTTTTCTTCGAATTTTGAAAACATGACAACATTATTTTCTGGAAAACTACACTTTTTTCCAATATTTAAAAAAGTGTCTGCTTATATAAGAAAGGCTTTATATCGATTTTTATGCAGTCTAAACCATTTTTGAGGTCAAGGGAATTTTTTCCCCTAAAAATATAACTTTCTAATTTTTCTTGTAAATGGTGCAAGATATCATAAAAGAGTGAGAGGCTATACAAAATAATGAATAATACATCGATAAATTTTTTCAAAAATAAACACACTTTCTACGAGAATACAATTCTATGCTTTATAGTACAACTTCTAGATATTTCTTTAAAATTTGATTTTCCTGGAGAATCGACTTTTTATTGGCATTTCATTTGTATACAAGTTTGAAGGTAATAGAACATTATTTTTTCACAAAATAGAAAAAGAGTGTAAATGTGTTTACGGAAAAATCATAAATTGAGTTTATTTGTAATATTTTTAAGAATATTTTTTAACCTTTCTAATTTTTTTATATTTCAATCGAATTTTTATTTTTACAAGAAGTATTTTTTTGCAAAAAGAAAAAAAAGCATAAATTTATAAAAAGGAAATTTTGGATTAAAAATAATACGCTAAAATTTTAAAATATTAAATGCTTCATTTTACTTTCTTAGAGCTTATAATCAAATATCATTTGTTTCCATAACTGAATTTCTTTCTGCAATACCGATGCTTGCATTGTAAATATAATTATTACAATTCAACTCCTTTAATTCAAAAATAGTTCAAAATAAATATTTATTATTTATAATAAATGTTTTCTTTCTTAGAATATTTAGATCGTTTCAAATTCTAAGGGCTATGTTTTTTTACATTATGAGTACAATGTACTATCAAAATCAACTTTTTATCCAAAATTTCTTTATTATTAGCTCTTAATTGTCAAAAATTATCCCCTCAGTTCATAAAAAACTAAATTGTGCACCTCATAAACTTGAAAATTGTCGAAGGATATACGAATTGAAGTTTTGAATTTTTTATTATAATTATCTTTCATAAAAGTATACGTTTTTATTTAAAATACTTTAAAGGTAATGTGAGACATAAACTTTTGAAAAAATTAAAAATGTTGTATTTTGATAAAAATTTAATTGAAATATGGAGAAATATGCAATCAATATTTGAAAATCAGTTTCTTGATTAGAAACATTCTTCGACATAAAAAATATAGTCAGAAATTCAGAAAGAAATGTATGCAAAGCACAGTATGTTCAGCTTTAAAAATCAATGACAGTACATTCTTTTCGAAAAGACTAATGCTTCATTTCCATTGCTTGGATTTTAAATAAATTATATTCAAGGAGTGCAATGAATAATCTCAGTATGCTTAGAAATAAATATATCATATTGAAATTTAATTAAAATTCACCTCTTCTGATACAATTGACACGCCACATATTTCTAATTTTAGCTCTTAATTTTTTGTTTTATTTCCGTATTAAATGATCTTAGATTTTCTGAACATTTTTTTTTAGAAAGGACTTGCTTATAAACATTTAGAAAAACATTGAACTCAGAAAAATGTTTGTTTGAATCCAACACATTCTATCTTTGATATAGGATCAGACAAATGTTCATTTTATTCAAACAAACATTTTTCAGAATATTATTTTGAAATTCAACTAGAACTGTGCTGTTGGATTGAATTAGTTAAAAAAATTTCAAAGTAGTTTTAGGAATTAGGGAAAAGACGTGGTTGAATAATACGAACACAAACATCTCTTGCGATCTGCTTTCCATTTTGGCTGTTCGGTGTTTAGCGGTGTTTCCCTAGTAAAGCTGTCTCACCTGCCTTTTACCTACCTTCTCTTTTATCATGCGATCCGATTCTTGCTTATAGACATTCTATACAATATACTTTATATATACAAGAGATGTATGCATTTTTGTAATAGACGAATTTTTAGATATAAATACAATCCATGTTATATTCCTACGAAATCTCTGTATCGTTCATCAACAAAGAAGTCTTATTGATGTGTTATTCAATCTTTATAAAGATAAAACAGATGGGGATGGAAGCGTCAAAGAAACATACAACATGTGCTCTTCTACATCCGCATTAAAGGGCATTTGTTTCATCCCAAATAAAACTGGATGACTTAAATAAAAAAAAATTTCAGGCGCTAACTAAGGGACCGTTCATAAACTACGTTACCAATCTTGTACTATTTTTTACCTCGTTAAGGGCATTTATAATTCAAGTTTATGATGAATGAGTGGAATTTTTCTACATTAAAAAAGACTTTAACAATATAGTTAAATTTGCAACTCAATAATAAATTTTTAACAAAATTATTAATCTTTTAATCAAATAGCTGAATTTTGAATGTACAAGAATGCATTTTCAATCAAGGAGATTCATTTTCTATCAAAATACAAAAAAGATGACTTCTGACCAAAGAATGTAATAAATGATTTTTCAACTAAATAATAAATTTTTAACAAAATTATATTTTTAACCAAATAACTTAATTTTTAAATCTAGAAATATGCATTTTAAACCGAAGAGTTTAATTTTCTAGCAAAATCCAAGAAAAATTAATTCTGAACAAGAACTGTAATAGTTGATATATCAACCAAACAAGATTTTAATTTTGTATCAAAAAGAAAGAAAGATGAATTTTCAACCAAGAAGGATGACCTTTATATCATAGACGATGATTTCCAATACAAAAGGACGCATTATCAATAAACCAGTTGAATTTTCGAACGAAAAAGATGATTTTAACAAAATAGTTCAATTTTCAACAAAAGAATTAAATTTTCAACAAAATAGTTCAATTTCTAACCTAAGATGATGAGTTTTTATCTAATAAGATTATTTTTCTTCGAAATTAGATGAATTTTAAACAGCAAAGTCAATTTTTCACCAAGCAAGATGCATTTTCTACAAAACAGTCAAATTTTCCACCTAAAAATATGAAGTTTGAACAAACAGTGCATTTTTTACAAAATCCTTAAATATTCAATTGAATAGTTAACTTTTAAAAAATTTATTTGAATTGTCTACAAAAATAATTAAATTTTAAAGCAAAAAGAAGAACTTTTGACCAAGAAGATTAACATTCTCCAAAAAGATGAAATTTCAACAAGAAAAAAGAATTTTCAACTAAAAAGTTGCATTTTTTTACAAAAAAATGTTTTACGAAAATAGATGAATTTTCAACAAAAAATATGAATTTCTAACCAACAAAATAATTTTCAACCAAATTAAATTAATTTTTTATTCTTAAGTTTAATTTTCTATCAATTTTCAAGCCAAAAGAGATGACATTCAGCAAAAAACGTTATAGTTAATATTTCAACCAAAAAGATTTCAATTTAAAATAAAGAATAAAGACGAATTTTCAACTAGAAAATATAAATTTTTGATTAAAATAATTGATTTTCAAACAAAGACATGAATTTCCAACTCAAATTATGAATCTTTAAGAAAATTGATTTTTAACAAAGTAGTTCAACTTTCAAACAAGTTCGTAATGAAAAATGTAATAGTTGAAGCAAATCAAGAAAGATTTTAATTTTAATCAGAGATCAAATTTCAACTAAAATAATGAAACCTAAACAAAATTATTTTCGAACAAAAACGTGAAAAATTCAACTAAATAGCTGAATTTTTAAACAAGAAGATTAAGTTTCTACCAAAAAGACGAATTCTAAAAAAATGCATGAATTCCTAACCAAATAGTTGAATTTGTATCTAAAAATATCAGTTTTTAACACAAAAAAAACATAATTTTTAACAAAATAATTCAATTTTCAACAAAAAGGGGGGTTTAACTATAATAATGAATCACCACATAAAAAAATAATTTTTAATAAAAGAGTTTTATTTTCAACAAAATAATTTAATGTTTAACCAAATATTATATTTTTGAACCAAATAAGATCAATTCTGAACAAAAAATATAAAAGAATTTCGCAAACTTTGCTAAAATGTATCCTCAGTAAACGTATCAAACGTTATCTAAGTTCGTAACGTTATTTTCCCGACCCCCCCCCCACCCATGTTACCAGCTATAGTTTGCCCCCCGCTCATATTTACACACGACTCTCGGTTTAGCTGCTCGCGGTTTATTAATTCCTAGAATTACTTTTCCCACGCAGTTTCTCAGCTCAAGTTTGAAACAATTTTCATTCAAATTGAGGAAGATACGGCCACTTGAAATTTGGCCACGTATAAGTCGAGGGGGTCTGGCAGTTCAAAGTCGTATAATAACCATTAGCGTCACGAAGTGAAAGTAAGAGAGGAAAGCTTCGCGAAGGTTTTATTTCATTTTTGGCACTTCTATAACCAACATGCTTTAATAAATTTTCACTTTTTGTTTATCATTGTTATTATTAGTGATTGTAGATAAAAATTTATTAATTAAATTCGTTTTATATGTTTATTCGTAACTTTTCTCCGGAAATACAGGACCTAGAACATTGGTTCTTGAACCAAAATGTTTGTAAATGAAGTTTATAATATAATGGAATGCACGGTTTGAAGATTTGCAACATTAAAATACTTTTTTTATACGTGAAAGGCAAGACGTAATATTTACCTTGACAGAAATGCAGGCAAACATGTGGTTAGCACTGAGTCAAATGTTTTTAGGTTGAGTACTATACCGAATTTCAAACAGAAATTCAATAACACACATACAGATACAATTTTTAGACCTTACTACTCTAAAAGTTCGAATGTTTCTGCGAAAACAGGGAATTTACATAAGGCTTCATTGGTTGTTATACAATAGAACTATTGCGAATTTTGACTTGCTCTTATCGCCAAAATGACGGCATGAGCTTAAAGTTAAAAAAAAAATAAAACGAATTTTGAAAACTGGGCGGTTACACGACTTTGAATATCCACCCTTCAATTGGAAACGGTTTAGACGGCTACTTGCAAACAACCGTAGACACTCTGGCTAAACTGAGAGTCAGGCGTATTGTAGTTTATGGACGGCCCCTTAGCTGAAATGAAATAATGTTTGGATGTTTAATTTTAAGACAGTAGAATTTGCTCTCATGATGCTCGTGATTATTTGTATTCACTTTGTTGCTGCTTATAAGGTAGTGAAATATAATATAAAAGAAGAGAAGTTGCTAGAGGAGAGGAGAGTCGAGTGTCGAATTTAAAATGATTTTTCCCCTGAAATCCGAGCACGTACTCCTTAGCTGAGACAGACAGAGACAGGGCCGTGAAACTTTTTCGCCACGTAAAACCCGGACTGGCAATGAAATTAACCCATCTGACTACATCGTAGGGGCGTGCTAGGCCGATGCGGCGCAACTGGTTGATTTATCGGTGCTTTCGCGCACTGAAAACTAGCTAGGAGGCTGAATTAGATTACGGCCCGTGCACAAATTGCTTTATTCAAATGCAATTCAGGGAATGAGACGTCTTTATGTCGACTGTAAAGTAGCCGCCGATGGTATCGATGGATCGGATATTATAATTTCCGACTGAAGGTGGAAGATTCCATTTTTCTATTAGCGAATTACTCCCTCGCGCATCGGTTTGCGAGAGAGAATATTAAATAGGGGAGGTTTTCCTCGATTTAGAGCTTATCACCCCACTAATTACGAACTCGACGGCTCCACTGCAGAGCGCTCCAGTTCTGGTTTAGTCCGTATACAGCTCAAAGTAACTTCCTTCGATTTTAATTTTTTATGATGGTATGAATAAATATATCATTTTGCGTCGTCTTGTAAAATATTATACAAGTCTGTGCAATATTGAAGGAAAATATAATTTAAAAAATAACGAAATTGTTTACTTTTCGAGTTTCTGAGCTAGAGTGCTCCAACTGAACTCGAAATATATAAAAGTAGGACTGAAAACATACATTTACGAAATAATGATTGAAAGCAGTGTAAAATGCGCGAAAACTTAAGTTTCCAAGGTAATATACTATATTAAATAATTGAATTCTAAAACCTTTTCAATAATTAATGTTTCGTATATGTATCTTTACAACCTTGATACAGATCTTGCAAAATATGTATATGATCGACACATGAGTTTCCCACCCTGTGGGTTATAATTACAACGCGACCACGTGTTGTTTTGCGAACTTTGAGTATAAGGTTCGGTCCGTGTTCATTACGCGTGTGAAGTGATTATGTTTTTTATCATTAAAATATATTTCATATATATGAAGCATATATAAATGTTCCAATATTTAAATAAAAAATGGTTTGTTTTAGACTAATATTGTATTTATTCTATCGTTTACTTGAAATAATAATCAAAGCGATTAGCCGTGGGGAAGGTCGTTTATTATTAATATTACACCATTAAACCGTTTCCCGTTCGGGGTAGGCGCGACTCACTCGGTGGGGAAGGGAGTAGTGTGAGGAAGGGATTAGATAATTTTTAGATTGATCTAGAACTATCGTATTATTTCTTTTAATAATAAGGTAGTTCCACAACACTGTTCCGACGCAGATTGCTGCTCAATCTCTCCAGCAATCACCTGAAGTAAAGATCCTCACAAAGTCCTCATGTGAGGTTCCGCATTTGAGTTCATTAGTATCCAAGGTCTTTTGTTTCAGGCATCATTCATTCTACTGACACTCTTTTTATTAACTATTTGCCGCCAT
>JAWWLR010000034.1:43726871-43736985 GCA_035041075.1 Acraspis erinacei
TAAGATTGTTTAATGCCCAAATTAAATCCTGAAGGTACCGCACCCCTATCTCTTCCGGAACAGACTCTATTTCAACCCCTCAAAATAAGAAATTATAATAAATGATCCAACATCCAGACCTAAAATTTGATGGCTTCAAATGGTTCAAATGGTTCAATTAAAAACTATTGAGTTTTAATTTTAAATTCTTTAAACGTAGAAGAATTGTAATGTTTAAAAAATTTTATTTTGTAGTTAAGTATTCAATATTTGAATAAAACATTTTTTCATGTATGAAAGTTTTAATTTTTATGATCAAAGTTATCGGGAAAGAACCAGAAACTTGTTTTTGTTTTTAGAGGCCACCCTGGAACTTTTATATTGAGAATTTTACTGCTAATCATGATTACTGCCATAAAATTGGTTAGAAATTGGTCAATTTAATTAGGCATAGCTCTCCGTATGCATTAATTTTCCGAAGCCCCGCCCCGAGATCATTTCTCTGGTTCTGCTACTGCAAATTGATATTGTTGAGCAACATGTGCAGAGTTACCGAAATGGCTGCTGCAAATTAAACGAAAAGGGTACATGAATCCTTTTGATATCGATTGCAATTTCGATATTCAAACGACTTTCGTCTATGTGATGTGCGCAGTTTGCTCAAGTATTTGTGTACAAGTATTGATTCATTATAACTATTTTCGATGCTATAATTTTAGAAACTGGGAACCAAAATGTTTTCACTGAATGAAAATAAATGATCAAAGTTATGTTATCATATAAAAATGTTTCCAATTGCATTTAAATGAAAGGAAAATGCATTAGCTCAAATGGTCTGGATGATCCAAAGGATGAATGGGACCCTTTTAAAATCAAATTGATTGGATCAATCGGTAAATGTAGTGTTTCAGCCAATAAATTGATTGAACCATTTTGTACAGAAACATATTTTAAAAACAGCGGATAAAATCTCATGCATTATTATCAAAAAATCTTCTTTTATTACAAATTTTTGTACTGATAAATCTTTACTTACATTTTATTTTAAATTATCACAATATAAGGTTTTAGTTTTTTTTAAAATCCCCCCCCCCCCAGTTGTTTTCAAATGTCCACGTTTTGAGACCCCCTGAATCTGAAAAACAGGTTTTCACGAGTGTGTGTCTGTATTTCTATGTCTGTATGTGTGTCTGTGAGCACGATAACTTTTGAAAAAATCATTCTATTAGGTTGGCATTTGGTACACGCATTCAGGGTCATAAACTAATGGTCAAGTTCATTAGCTAGACATTTTGGATAAAAAGTCCAAAAGTGAGCGTATTTTGAATATTTTTTAGACCAATTTTTTTCAAAATTCAAACATTTTATATGTGTATATTTAAAGTATTTAACAATTCGAACAATTTATCCTAATTACTTTTTTCAAAAAACCAAAAATTAACAGAGTTATAGCATTTACAAAATTTCAAAAAACACACGAAAATGCCCATTTTAAGCCACATAACGCATGATATGAAAAAAATCAAGAGAACAAAAATGTTGTTTTTTGAATTCCCTACAATATTATTATAACATCTTTTTGAATTTTCTTGAAAAATCTAAAATTGAAATTTGATAGCATAAAAAGTAATGGAAAATCCAAGAATTACATATTTCAGATAAACTATGCAAAATACGGTAAAAGATGAGTAGACAAAAATGTTACATTTGAAAGAGATCTACAAATTTGTTATACATCACTTTTTGATAGGATGCGTAGTTTTCCCTTTAATCATGCAAAACATTATTAACAGGTAAAAAAATCTGTCTGCTGCGTGGGCACATTCTCATTACAACTTGGTCTTTTAATTTCTTTTTCGTTTCGCGTGGGCGGTTTCAAAAAATTTAATTTTAGTATCTTTTTAAAAAGTCTGTGCACAATTTCTGGGAACAGACAATTATCAATTATCGAGCGTGAAACGCGGGATGAATGTATAATTGAGCGCGAAGCGCGAGAACCATCAGTAGCGCTCCCCCGGTGCGCTCAAACTTGCGAGCGAAGCGATCTGCGCGATGGGATGTGCCGCGATGCGGGAAGGTTTATTATTAAAATTTTGAAAATATGCCTTTTCTTTAGAGTAAAAAATATTTCAGTTTTTTGGGTAGTAGATTACTGTACAGGGTAGCTACTCATCGGCAAAACCGGGAATTAAAATGGAATTTTGAGCGTCGGGAAAAGCCGCAAAATATAGGAGAATTTTCTACAAAACTGGGAATTTTTTAGATTTGGTTTTACTTTTGCAATAAATATAGTCTAGCTCCTCGAAAAAATGTGTTTAGAATTGTTTGAATAAGTTAATGTTTCGTTAAAAAATGAATATCCTTTGAATACTATATGTTTAAGAATTTAAAGCTTGTGTTGATGGATCGTTGAAATACTAAAGCTTCTTATACTTGAGGACGAAAATTCCGTTTTTAGATATTTAACATAATAATTAGATAGGTAACCTAAATTTATATAATTGATTGCTAATAAGTGACATGTCTCTAAATATAAAATTGACCCATTTCCGGTAATTTCGGGGACATAAAATTATAATGTAACAGAATAAAGCACGGATTGAAGTATGATTTTCTATAAAAAAATCAACTGTTTTGTTGAACATTCGTCTTTTTGGATGTAAAATTAGTCCTCTTGGATTGAAAATTCGTTTTTTCTTTCGAAAGTAATCTTTTTTGCGAGAAAGTAAATTATTTTTCATTAAAAATTTTATTAAAAAATTTTTAGATCAGAATTCATCTATTTTGTTTAAAAATGATATAATTTGGCTGAAAATTAATTATTTTGTTGAAATTTCATCTGTTGTCAGAAAATTCATCTTTTTCGGTTGAAAAGTAATCTTTTATGATTGAAAGTTGACGTTTTTTAATGGAAAAGTGTACTATTATACTTTTGGTCCACAATTGATCACTTTTTTGTTTAAAATTGCTACTATTTGGTTGGAACTTTAACTATTTTGTAGAAAGTTCAACTCTGTTCTTAAGAAGACATCCCTTTAGCCTAAATTCAATGGTTTTGTTAATTTGGAAAGAAAGTTTATCATTTTAGATTAAGAATTACTTTTGGGGGGAAAGAGTACTGTATTTGATGGAAAATTCATCTGATTTCGTTGGAAATGAACTTTTTTGTTGAAAATTATTCGTTTTCGGGTTAAAGATCAAATTTTTTCTAAAACATTCGACTTTTTAGGTTGGCAACGCATCAAGTTTGTTGAAAATTCCTCTTTTTGAGTTTAAATTCCATATTTTTGGGTTGAAAATTTTTGTACCCTAACATCCTTGTTTTTTTTAGCATTTTTGGCTGTGAAATATAAAATCACATTTACAATAATTTACATTATATATTTTTCCTTGGATTTCCAAAATGTTTAATTCTGTTCAAATTGTTTATAATAAATCAATTAGCATTGAATAAATATTAATTTAAACGTTTAAATCTCAACCGGGAACATGTATTTTTACTGGGAAAACCTAAAAGAAAACTGGAATTTTTTTAAACTTATATTTTTCTACTTATTATTTTTTTAGTATACTTTTTTTTTAAAGAATTTGACATGATGAGTGACGTTTTAGAAGGAAAAAATGGAACTTTTGCCTTTTATAAATTCAACATCCGTTGAGAAAACAGGGACAGAACTGGATTTGCATACGGGAATAATGGATAAAGTCGCTCGCTTGAATATTAAAATTTTATATTTAACATGATGAAAATACCTATTACATATTACGAACTGAAATATGAAATTCTGAGGAAACATTTAATAATTAAGCTTCTACATTTTACCTTTGAAGATGCGTTTTAAACGTAATTTGGTGCCTGGACAGTACATCTATTAATACTGAATGGTGTCCCACAAATTTTCGATATCATATAAAATAAATAAAAACTAAATTTTAATACGATTAAAACTACAATTAGTTGATAAATTACTTAAATAATGTATGTTTCATATTTTACATTAGAATATTCTTTTCGATAAGAAATTACATTTCGTGTCTTATTAATACAGACGTTATTACTTCTTAATGTATCTAAAATATAGTTTTCAGAAAAATTACGTCTTTGGAACTTAGTAAAAACTTGGGGATATATTTTGTTGCAGGTAAACTTATAACGGTGTTTACTGTACCTGGATAATGATTCAGATATCTCTCGAACTTGGGTACCACATGCCGAATACGTGGGGTACGAAATACCGATTAGGCGGGGTAGGAAAAGTCAGTTTTATTAGTTTACTTCAGAGGTTAACTCGGGACTGGGGCCAACTTGAGTCAGTGAAAAAGATTCAGTTTTAATATTTAAAATTTATTAGTTTACGAAATAAGACAACCTCAAAACACGTTACACAATATTGTTGATCAAGACATGAGTACAACTTTTAACACACATTAACTCTTCAAATTAATTAATCGCAACTGAGATTCTTGTTCATACCCTACGCAGCGTGCGAGCCAAGCCACCTTCTCTCTTATCTGGATCTTTGCATTGTAGGAAAATCGTAGGTGTGAACGTATATCCTAAAACGTAGGATCAGCAAAGCTGTCAAAATAATAAACAATGCATTTATACGTGACTATTTCAAATCTTAAAAAGTATTTTAAGAACTCAAGAGCAAGATGATTATGCGTCGAATGGCGTTTTTTATTTCGTGCCCCGAGAAGCAGACACTCCGTACCCCAAGTAGTGTATACAGTCGATCGATACTTCGTACCCCAAGTGACTGACACTTCGTACCCCAAATGATCGAGACTCGGTACCCTACATGACTGTGTAGCATTCACACCGCAAAGGTAATTTTTGTTGCAGGTCTATCGTACACTGAAATTCGTTTTTCATTCACACTTTGTTTTTTCTGTAAACTGATCAAAAACTAAGTAACGCCTTTTTTTCAAAAATTTTAACTGACCCCTCCTACCTGCTCTTCAATATCTCATTTTAGATGAAAATCTCGAATGATAAACCCCAGGGGTGGTGAAAAAATAAATTTTTTATTTTCAAGAGGTCATCCCGTCATTTTGTGTTATATAGTAAAAAAATTGTCCTAATTTTTAAAATTTATTAATTAAAAGTAAATGAATTAAAATTTCGGGGTGAAATTATTTACAAAGTGAAATTTTTATCCTTCTTGTTTTTGCTATAATTAGTATACATCACGTCTTTGGAGAATCTACGATTCGTTTAGAAAATTAACAATTTATTGAATTTTAACGTTTTGGGGCCGAGAGCATGAGCCATCGTTTGTCTCACTAATACCGTTTTTACTACTTACTAAGTCTGAAGAGAAAATATAGGCATTCTTAAATATGATATAAATTAATACGATTTTAGAGTGATAAAGAATTGAATATTTACAAAAATGCATAAAAATCTTTTCAAAATAAAATTACATCTCCTCTAAAAATAGTTACTTTAAATGTAAAAATAACCCCTGTTGACAATCGAAGAGAGAATACAAGCTCCTACTTTTTTAAATGAATATATATTTAATGTAAATAATTTCTGTTTATAGATTTTTTGGTCACACGCGTAATTTGTTTCATTGCGAAATATTAAATTTATTTTTTGAAGATAATACCTCGAATTCGCAAAATCCAGTTTTCTTAACAATTTGTTAATCACAAAGTGTAAGGAATTAATGTTGAAACGTAATTTCTATTAATGTCACTGGTCAGCAAAAGTGACCTATATCATCGTTAAATGCAAACATCACATTTCCGAAGTATTTTTTAATGCTGATCATGAATCTGCTCACCATTTATTGCCATTGACTGTATATTAATATATCTTTGCAAGTAAAATTTGGTAATAAAACTTGTTTGAAAAAATTTTGTATGGATAAAATTGAAAATTCTTTGGACATACTTAGGATTATTTCCATTCATTTTTAATGCAATTTTCAAATATTGCTTCTTTTTTGCAATAGCTACAATCGTTCTTAAAAAATCGAAAAACTATGGGAAGAATGTACAAAAAATTTAGTTTTGTAACATAAACTAGGGCTGAATTTGTTCATACTGAGATATGATCTAAAATCTACAACCCAGTGTGCGCATAAGTCTAAGCTTTTTAATAGATTTAGTAGATCCAATATCATAAAAATAAAAACATTTTTCTTCCGTATGAACGGCCATATTGGATCAGCCATTTTGAATTTTGCAAATCTGACTTCAGATTTGCATTGGCGACCCAAGAAACTTTCGAGTAAGTAACTTTGAGTGCTTTGATGCATATTGGCTGATACTTCAGCTATTATAGTTGTGAATTTCTACTAAACTACACCTCATGACTAAAGACGGAAAGCTAATTCGTGTTCAGCATTAAATAATACTTTGGAATTGGTATGTCGCATTTAACGAGTACGCAGGTAATATTTGTCTAACAATGTATTTCTGTTGTAAAATCTTTCATGAATGTATTCAAATATTTAAATTAAATTTTACTAGGATAATTACATTTCGAAGAAAACGAAAATAACATTAACAATGTATCACTAGGCTATATGTTAAAAAATCTGAAAAAAATCAGGACATTTATTTATTTTCTCTAAAAGGAAGAATTATTACCTTGGAATATTATTACCTTTTCTTACAAAGAGTAGCCTCTGAAATAAGAAAATAATTTTAAAGTAAACAAAAAAAGTATCAATTAGTTTATACTATTCTCTATTGAAAAATGCATTTATTAGTGAAGGGAGGGACACTGAGCAACGAATTGAAAGGCTTATTACTCTGGTGACCTTACCGTAACAAAAATCAAACCCTAAAATTAGGAAACATCAGGGAAAAAATTGTATTTCCTAGTCCTATTCGGCTTCAGTCCATATTAGGAAATATTTTATTTTGACTTGGCTCTATTTAATGGTTGTAACTAAACATTATAGGTTTTTTTTCATTTATTTTGATTTATTTTCTTTTTTTTCATTTAGGTTCCTACTTCATCAACCCTAACGAATCTTCCAAATAGTTGTAATCTAATGTAGCATTGAATAACGAAGGGGTTGTTTTTGAATAATTATATCAACTTTTAAGCGTTTGTTAAAAAATATTAATTATCAGGGTGGTCGTTCAAGGATAGTAAATTTGGATTTTTTAATTTTAGTTCGAAATTATTTTATTAAGTTGATAAAAGATTCTATGTTAAAACTTTTATAAGGTTAAGATTCTGAGTTTTGAATATTATTGTTGAGGGAAAATGAAAAATTTTGAAAATAAAGTTTCGCATCCACCCTTATTAATTTATTTTCCTTGTATTTGTATTCTTTTTGCAGTTTCTTCCTCCTGAAGATTATATTTTTATTTGCAAATTTTATTATTTGGTTAAAAATTCAACAATTTTGTTAAAAAATCATCCTTTTTAGTGAAAAATTCAACTCTTTTGGTAGAACATTAGCATGAACTTTTTGTTGAAAATTCATATTTTATTGTTGATAATTGAACAATGCGTGGTAAAAAATTAACACTTTTTTGATTAAAACATTGATCTATTTTAAGTATAAATCTCATCTTTTTTCGATAAAAATACAACTGTATGGTTGAAAAATAATCTTCTTTCATTAACGATTCACCTAATTTGTTGAAAATTCGTGTTTTTGGGTTAAATTGAACTTTTTTGATTTAAAATAAAAATCTGTTTTGTTTGAAATCTCTACTATTACATTCCTCGTTGAAAATGAATCTTTTTGGTATAAAATAGAACTACATACTTGAAGGTTGACCCACTCAGTTAAAACATCGCTTTTTCTTTATGATTCATCATTTTAGTTAAAAATTCATCTTTTTGTTTGATAATTTTTTTATTTTGGTAAAAAAAATTTTAACATGAGCTTTAACGATTCTAGATGACTATTAACTATTTTGTTGAAAATTCATCTATTTTAAAAGGAAATACAACTACTTGGATAAAAGTTGAATTTTGATTTTGTAAATTTATTCATTTTTTGTTAAAGGTTCATCCAATTGGTTTAAAATTAGTTTTTTTTAAATTAATTTTTTAAACTGAGGACTGAACTTTTCCAATTTTTTGTTGAAAATTGGTCTCCTTTGGTATAAAGCTAATCTTCTTGATTTGAAATTTCCGATTTTTGTTTTCTTTAAAAATGCAGCTGCTTAGTTGAAACTTAAATTTTTTGTTGAAAATTCATCTTTTCATAGAAAATTCGTTTTTTAGATTTAAAATTCAACAATTCATTTTTTTCTTTCTTTACTGAAAAATCATTATTTGTTGAAAATTTATCTTTTTGGTTATAAAATTCACCATTTTAGTTTAAGATTTATTTGTTTGGATACAAATTTCACTACTTTGTTGAAAGTTCGTTGTTGTTCTGGTACAAATATCAATTATCACATTTATCTTTGAGAATTCATCTTTTTGTTTAAAATACAACTGTTTTTTAAAAATTTGGTGTTTTTGGCTACGAAATTTAACTTTTTGGTTGAAAATGCAACTGTTTACTTAAAAAATTAATGAAAAAATTAATCTTTCCGGGTTTAAAAGTCAACTGTTTTCTAAATCATTCTACGTCTTTTTAGGTAGATGTTCAAGTATTTGATTAAAAATTCAAATCTTTTGACGAAAATTTAGTTATTTTATCGATAATGTAACTATTTTATTAAAAGAACATATTTTTTGGTCGAAAATTCAAATGCTTATAACACGTACAAGTCTTTATATAAATAATATTTAAGAAATATCTATAAATGATATAATAGAAACGTGATATAAGTTGTAAATGAAAGATTATCCAAGTATTTTCGCGATGAAGTCGCATAAAATATAAAGGCGGAAGACTGTAAGGAACAGAAAGCTTCGATTTTGTATTATCGAAGGATTTTAATAATCCTAAACTGTTTGCTGTAAGGGAAAAGAGAAAAGAGAAAAGGGAAGATACGGAAATAATCGGTCGCACTCGCATCTGGAATAAAAGTTAGCCTGCATAAAGTATATTTCTCGAATAAAGAACAAGCCCTAGGGGCTATCGCGGCTGCTCCTGAGCAAACAGTAAATTCATTTTGATCAGAGCCAGAGCGAGGGCAGGTCACATCATTTTCCACCGACTTTTATTCCGAACTCATTTTTCATATCACGCATATGTCTATATACACTTTCATGCATACATAGGAAAAGAGCTAACACCCTTGAGAAATACTGCGCTAGGGATTAATTGCATTTGCGAGCCTTCCTTTATCTCTTTTCTAAAGCTTCCGCATTACGGATCGAGCTCATCATGCTCTTTTTGACAGTTTGGTCCGGAGCATCACCCGAGCTTCTTTTCACTTCACTATTTTATCCATACGCTTCTTCTCGCATCAGTTACCTAGAAAGGCACAAACCATGCTGAGAAGAATTTCTGTCAGAAAGCAAACCCTTAAATTGGTTTTAAACTTTCAAGAGTGTCGGATTTCTTGGCATTCTTGAGGCGTTAGTTGTTCAAAGATTGACGAGGAAGGTGAGAAGTTGGAGGAAAACCTACAAGTACCTTTTCAGAAGATTGCGCGGCTTAAAAAACGTTTTTTTATACTCAAGAGATAAATTTTTAAGGTATGTGGGTCATTCAGGGATCACAAGTCATTCTCCTTTCACTATCTAATCCCCCTTTTCCTACCCTTTTCTTCCTTTATTTATAAAGTTCCGATTCTTTTTTAATAATTATGAACAGAAACTGAAGACATTACAAAACAGGATGCTTTGAAAGAGATTATTTTTGACAATGAGAATTAAAATATTATCCAAACAGGAAAAATAAGGAAATTCACTATAATAGGGAAATAAATTCGTTAGAAAAAGTGTAACTACCAATTTTAAATTTTAAATTGGAATTTCTAAAATTTTAAGTAAAGATATTGCATTTTTAAGAAAATTGATTAATTTTATACCAAAAAATATGCCCGCTGGGCGGCACATTCTCATTGCGGGCTGTGCGCGCGGCGCACAGTGGTCTGGAATAGGAATTTACTGTTCATAATCGCCCACAGGTCGTATTTCTTAACCGATTTAAAAATTTTTTTTAGAAATGCTCAGAAATTAATTTTTAAGAGAATTGTGGTTTGCTTTTTTAAATTTTTTTCACAGAGCAACAATATATAAACAAATATAGTG
>JAWWLR010000034.1:43784780-43796426 GCA_035041075.1 Acraspis erinacei
TGCAATGACACTTTGTATTTTTTGCCATTTTTCTAAATATGCGATTCAGAAGAAGAGAGTACTATGTTACATGGCCAATATGACCCCTATACCTTGTCGCTTGAACATATATCGGTGCTATTAACAAGAGGCAATATAAGCTATTTGAAATAGTAAAATGTTATTCCTGCACTGATAGAAATTTAGTTACACATTACGTAAAAACCGATATTACAGTTTAGTAGAATCTTTTACGACTTAGGGAAATCGGGTATGTATATTAAAAATTGGAATAATTCTTTCGTATTTTGAAAGAGAGGATTCTAAAATTTGCTAAAGTTTATACTAAAAATTATTAGTCATTCGAAAAAATGAGACGGACAAAAATACAAAAATTACAAGTTCTTAAACCCGTCGTGAATCACCGTCAATTCACACTGCAAAATTTTATGTCACATAAATACACACATTATCATTATCATTATTCATTATTTGTATACATAACACTGTAGAACAACACATTCGCTGAGGTAACTGCTAACTTAAACTATACTTATATACATAGTATGCATACATATACATATAACGCACGCATCGCACGCAAATCACCCTGAGAGGAGAAACATTCAAAAATAAAAGCAAAAACAGCAAAATATTCTGTTTTAATAAGGTCAAAATTGAGATTGAATTAAATTCATAAATATCTATAGGTTTTTCGTTTTTTTTCAATTACACTGGAAAACACACAATCCTTTGTCTCCTTAGCGTTGAAGGAGGTGCGCGTTTCTTTATTAAATTCTATTAGAAATCCATACTTTGGATTTCTTTAGAACAATTTATTATGTTGGGTTCCTTTTCAGTAAGAGAGGTTCCTCTTTGATGCAGCTGCCTTGGTGCCAAAAATCGGTTAGAATAGAAATACCAGTTTTTTCTGTCTCTGGAAAAAATCTGTTTATTTGAATTCCCGATTTTTTTCTCTCGCGTGTATTTGGGACAGAAGCTATGTATACACGCTCCAAATATTCCACATTGCAAGGCAGGCCGAAAGGGGTGTCAGCCAATTTTACTTCCTGTCCTGCTTCCTCCCACACACGTCTTTGGCGCTTGCGGTCATGTGCTTGCTGGTCCGAAATTCGCTCGGACTTACTCATGCCAATCTCGCTCCTCTCTCTCTCTCTCTCTCTCTCCCTTTCTCTCTCTTAGTCCTGCTCTCACCGCACCGGGAGCTTAACGGCACGTAATATTACTACTACACACCCATACAGGTATATCGGACAGCAAAGGCCACGAAGGGGGGATTGCAAGCCTCCAAAAGTTGGGAAAAAGCCAAGGAAGGGGTTGTGCTAGTCGAGCTTTACTCCCTAGGGCGCAAGCTCCAGATCCCTGTGTATCCTCCCACTATATTCGAATGGGAGGAGCTTTCGTACTTGCCAATACATTTCCGGCCAAATTCGTCTCAGTCCTTTCACGTCCGAAACGCGCGCGACGCACGGTCTCAGTGCTCTGCTGCACCACTAACTAGGTATCAAATAAAATCATTTAAAAAAATACAATGCAAAAAAACGTAATCGTGCTGTTTGCTCATCTACAATCGCGAAATTGCTTTCTTCAGATGTCGGGGTCTTATTTCTGCAGTGTATCGATTCCTTTTTATGTGAAGGGTGCATTCGGATAAGAATTTTCATATATTAGGTTTTTCAGTACAAATATATTTTGAATTTGGGAAAAATTATCTATAATTTTTCGGAATTTTAATCTTTATTTTTGTATTTTATCAGGGGACCCGAATTAAATTATTGACGTTTTTTTCTTCCTATTATTTCTGTTACAGTGAATTAAAATAAGTTGCATACATTGTTGATTACAACGATACTAACATAAAAAAATTGTATTTCTCCTTGGAATAATTCTCTCTTATTTTCCGTACGTGAATTTGTGTAGATCCGGCTAATACTAAGTTGGTTAGAAACTTAGGGTGACTAAAAGAAAAAATTTGTCATCGTTTCACACCCCTATTTATATTTCTTTAATGCAAAAATAATTGTTCAACTTTGTATAAATTATGAAATATGTGTAACCCGTGGTCCAAAGCCTATAACCGCTAAAAAGTGTTTATTATTATTATTTTTCAAATGACAAATGAGTTATGTGAAAGCAATAACGATGACAATGTAATAATAGTAGGCATTACTGAAAATAATGTTACCGTAATTATATTCAGAATATTCTCCTTAAAAGTGAAAAACACCCTATTTAAGAGGTTGTGCATAATAATGTGCTTTTTTACACCTAAGATATTTTCGGCCTTCAATGATTAAGGATGTCCCTTTGAAAGTTGAACTGCGTTCTAGTGATAGAAAACTATCCTTACATTTTTAAATACTACTCTTCAGAACGATATTTTGCTTCTTACACAGTTCTTCACGTACTTTCTCACAAGAAAAGTTCTAGGATTACTTATGAAATAATACCTAAATATTTCATAGTTAAAAGAAATTTAAAAAGAATTTAAATACCGGTTTCAAGCCTTTAAACATGCCTTAATAAAGGAACATGTCAAATACTTTTGTATCCTTTTTATTATTTAGGGATCGTCTCCATATATTACGTAACACAATTTTCTTTTGTTTATATCGTTTTGTCTTTTTCAACTTCATTAAAATTTTATTCTCGTCTTTATTTAAACAACAGAAAATCGTGTTACGTAATATATGGATGGTCCCTTAGAGATGAGTTGTTTGCATTCTAAGGATAGTACTCTAATTTTTATTAATTTTAATGAAGTTATATTATTTCTAATAAGTTCGAGACTCATTCTGTGACATCCTAATAAAACAGTTCAGCGCTTTTCGTCAAATAATGGCACTTTACAATTTTTTTATTAACGGTGATTCAAATGCCTAAAACCAGTACCGAAGTTATCTTTAAATTAGTTTTAAAGTCTATAAATTATTTAAGTTATATTTCTGATATATTCCTGGAAGAAGCAAAATATCGTTCTGCGGGGTAGTCTTTATAAGTTTTAGATGTTTCAGGAAAATATATAAGGTGTATGAAAAAATCACATTATAAACTTGCATTAAATATAGAGGGGGATTTTCTCAAGTTTACGGGTAGTAGTTCGAATAAAATTTGGGTAAAATGATTTTCAGTGATGCCTACCAAGATTTTATTGTCGTAATTATTGCATTTTCGTAACTAATTGGTCATTTTTATACCAAAAAATAACGTTTTAACATTTAACAAACTTGTGGTACAGGTTTACCACTTTTTGTAATTTATAAAAAATTGCACCATTATTTTTGGATCAAAATGAAAGAAAGCAGGGGGGTGAGACAACAACAATGTTTTTGGGCCACATGAAGTCACATCTTGTTTTTCGCTAATTTCCTCTATTTAAATTATTAGTTCATTCAAATTGTCCAAGATTATTTTCTTTTACTGAAAGAATAATTTGAATCTAAAAATAAAAAAGTTGAATATAAAATTGAAGCCGGAGCTCGTCCGTCAAATTTGTATTTTCTGAATGATTTACTCTCTAACGTCGAAAGAAAGCTTTTAGTGTTAATTTTCAGACTTCGATTCCCAATACTTCATCATTCATTTTGCCATTATCAATTATTTCCCCTTCAAAAATGACTTTATCAAAACGCGAGTGGGAGTTTTTCAAAAAGATGGATTAAAACAATTCACTGGAATCATACCAGTTTTTTCTTTGTGGGAGAAGAAACGCTACCTAAGGTGAGGAAACTGATTTTTCCTTTCAATTTTTTTTCATTTTTTTCTTGCTTCCCTTGACTGCACTTTAGAAGAACTCTTTTAGTTTTTCTTATTTTACAAAGTTTTAATTTATTTTCTTTGAAATTTGTTATATAATAATGAAAAATGTGAAATTACACCGTAACATAAATATTTCTAAAAACGGAAACTTTGATTCTTTTACCAGATACAGTGCAGGGATGTAATTCGTTAAAACTGGGCAGTTTTTAGAAGAAGTTACTTTATAATAACATTAGTGAAAAAATTCTCAACAATCAATTTTACATTAATTTTTATAAAGAATGTGAACGAAACTTATAAAAATACGATTGTCCATGAGTCCACGTGGACTAAATTATGTTAGGTTTTCAAAAAAAATTTCCAGAAATGGAATGTTTGTTTTTTATAAAATTAAAGTTAATGAGCAAAGAGCCTTTTTTAATAAATTTGTATTAAAGATTTATAATATTATATTCTTAAAAATTAGCTCAACTCTTTTTATGAATTAAAAAATATATATTTTTATAATAATTCTCTCTTTGCAGAAAACTGCCACTAAAAGTTAGCCAAAAACGTTCTAACTCTAATGCCTTCTAATAAAAGCGAAAGTAAACATTAAAAACCATCTGGGATTTAGTCTCTAAATTTAAATCCATGAGAAAAATATGACTGAAAAAATGTCAGGCATCAAAGTCCTTATCTAATAACAAATGGGATATAAAGGGTAAAAATAGGGTATGATAAAGAAGTTATTAAAGACTGTAGATTTTGTATATGTTTTGATAGTATTTTTTCGGCTTAATTTAAATTAATTTTTGAGCTAACTTTGAAAAATACTTGAAACAACATAAGATTTCCTATTGTCGTTAGGATTCGTCAATTGTTTTCTCGGGGTTTTCTACCTGCAGAAATGCTGCGAACGAACGGAAAAACTTCTCGTTATTTTGGAAGGGGTTTTAAAATTTTTAATTAAAACCAGTAGTCTGTTAAATAGGTAACAATCTCTTATAGGTATATTTTTCATCAAATTGCTCTCCTACTGATTGCTCTTTTAGTATACCCTGATTTTTGACAGAATTCAAACAAAATGTTTAGGGGTCTCTCAAGCCCATTTTTGCAAAAAAAGCTTATTTTATTTTAATTTTGGCTGTAAATGGATTCATTTGCTTTGGCATACATGAGTTTTAGTCTTTTGTATTCCAAAGATAAGTAATCCATTAACAATGGCAATTAAAATTAAATAAACATTTTTTCAAAAATGGATTTGAGAGACCCCTAAATATATTTTTTTAAATCTGCAAAGTTCAGGGGATATTCTAACATCATAGTAAACAATTTGCAGCGGGGCTATTTCAGAAAAGAAAATAAAGCAGTTTTTGGAAATACAAAACGTTTTAAGAAATTGGGATCTAAGAAAATATAAAAATTATGATAATAAACCGTTTTTCATGCATATTTTTCTAACGCGAAAAATGAATTGAAATTAATTAAAATTAATATAATTAATCAATACACGAGTCCGTATATTTATTTTGGTTATTTTACACTTAATTCTTAATTTTTAATTTTTAAGCTCCACTAATTATGCGACCTTATTATTAATGTCAAAATATTAAGTTCTAGCCGCCTCAAGCTTCAAATTAACAAAACATTAAGACCCAGTTTTAATTGATACTACTTTTAACCATTTAAATTTGAAATCGTCTCTTGATATTTGAATTTAAAATTTCTTAACCATTAAGGCTTTTACTTAGAAAATGTAAAATGTGTAATTATTTAAATTTAGTCCAAACCACTTTATTAAGTTACCATTTCGAAGCTCGTAATTCAAAATCATTCAGCCCAAAAGCTTTCAATTTTAAATGATCCAGAATGATCCTAAGGAATAGTAAGGAAGAGATGCCAAGATATTCATGACACCGAAAGAGTGCAAAGTTTGGACTTTGAGTGTCTCGATTTTATGAAAATTTAAAAAAATGTATGCTACTGCAGAAAATAGGATACTATAGGATACTATAGGAATTTCTATTTTGGTGCGTGTAGTGCTAGGTAGTTACATATTAAATATCTTGTAGTGTTACTATAATCATTGCATGCGACTATTATGTATTTCTTTATACTCTTCTTCTTTAGAGGGCTGTCAGCCCTAGGAACTTTCTGAAATAAATACAAATACAAATCGACCCCAACTTATATTTATAGTGTAATCTAAGGTAATTTAAGCCGTAACAGTATATAACCGTGACATTTTACTTTTTTCATGTCCTAACTGTATGTAGTTTTTTAGTAACTTCCTCAACGCTGATTAGACCTGAAAAAAATTTTGATCGGTCATATAAAACGCTTCGTAAAATTTAAGTCTCGTTGAACTAAGACTTATGCATCAGTTTTTTTATCGAGCGACTTTTTTATACAGATAGTAATAAATCTTTTTCTCGCATAGTGATTTGAGGTAACATCCGTAACAGATTACGCATTCCTCGAGTTTCTGATGGGGCAAAAGGTACGAAAGTACCTTCTTAAAAGTCATTCTTGCGAATCAAATAGACGTAACGGTTTTGATGCGGAAATTGTATGACTGAAGTTGAGTGATCGGTAACATAGTATTGGCTTAACGGGATACGTAGACATGCTAGTTTCTACTCACCATGTGATCATTTACTTAGTTTGTTCTCAAATCCTATGCAAGTGCTTGTATGCCCAAAAATCAACACAAGGGAACGATGTCTATATATGGTTTCTATATGTATGGACATAATAATGAGCTGAATAGAAGAGGCGCAAAAAGTTATATTACATCTCGTCAATTCTCATTTAGTATCTTTGATTATAGGCAGTGTCAGAAAAATGAAAATGACAAACCTGTTTAAATTCTAGCATTAAGTATAAAAATCGACATAAAATAGGTGATGTTGGTCTTGTCTTAAATAATATTTTGTTACCATGTGCCGAGTCGTTTACTAATTTCTTTACAAGTTTCAGTCGTTCAGACTTCCGATCTTATTTTAGAATACGTCTTACCACATCTACACTTTATGTACTCAAAAAATAAATTTACGCAAAAATTATATCAATTTAGAAATTTAGAGCGCTTACTCTATTTATACATATATTTGCTTATTAGCATACGTCAGTTTGACATCTTATTAAAATCTGTTTACACTCAAAGTTGTTTCAATTGAATAGAAATTATTTAACTTGAATTGATATATCGAATTTTATCACGATTTAAAAATAGATGAAGTGTTGTGAAAGTTTAAGAAAAATAAGGACATAATTATTAATTAAAGTAATTTCGGTGAGCTTATAGACACTCTTCGTAAAAAGCAATTCAAAATTTAAAATGGAAAATCTTCAAAATTGAACTATTCGAAAAAAATTAAAAATCACATAACTTCAAAAATAAATCTTGCAACATAAATAATTTTCGAATCTATGTTTTTCAAAATTGAAGATGTACGTAACTCTTAAAAATTGCAGAACCGTGAGTTTTAAATATTTAAAATAGAATTTTTTAATTTTAAAAATATACAATTAACAATTATGCAAGTTTAATGTATTATAATTAGAAAAATCTTTAATTTTAATGATTTATCTACATTGGAAATTTGGAAGATTCAGAATTGAAAACTTGACTTTTGATCTTCAAAATCGCCCAAATTGTAGAATTTTCATTTTTGCATCATTAAAATTAATTAGTTTTAAATTGTACATTTTCAAAATTACTAATAAAATTTCTGTAATTCGTATACTTAACATTCGAAATGTGTTCAATCAGGAAAATTGAGGATTTCGAACTTGACGCTTGATCATCAAAATAATCCAAATTTAAGTATTCTTATTGATGCATTATTATAATTGAAGAGTTCTCAATTATAACCCTTTAAAATTTTAAAACTTAGTATTGTAAATCTTTAAAATTGAAAAGCTTTGAATTTTGACAATCTAAAATTAAAAATTGTTCAAAGTTTTATAATTAATTATGTGAATCTGCGATAGTTCTTTTAGAGTGTGACTCTCCATATAAACTTATATACTTCCGGTCACTTCCGGGTCGAAAAAGTAGAACGTTATCAGATTGAGCATAGATTGAAGTATATTATTTACATTCGAAAACTGAATATAGAATATCGCGCATATCTCCTAAACTGCGACAGACCTATGGTTTATTTTTTAATAACTTAGAGGTTTTTTCAAATCACTTTTACAATCATTTACATCATATATATTATTTTGCATTATTATATGATTTGTATTTTAATGGTTTAAAAGTAAACCGAAAATATAATTTTTCACCTGAGAAAACGGGGAAATAGCCGGGAATTTTTTCTGAATGGTGAGGTGAGTGGCCAATCTGATCTTATAATGTAAAGAATACAATTTGATGTTTGTTTTTAAAGTAATACATTACTAATGGCTCTAATGCTATTGTAATACAGGATCTTGAAAATGTAAAGAAAGTGCTAATTTCCGCCTATTATTGTGTACGAAAAAATTCATCTGAAAGGCCACCTTTTGTTCGACCAGCTTGTGAAAGTTCGATGATATTATAACGACGCGAATGAACTCGCCTGCGTGTCAGCGAATTCCAAGTACAGTACATTGATTTAATGACACTCCTTAAATTACACAACATAGACAAAATAATCCCGGAGATGAGTAACCGATCCAAGTAACACCATCTTCATCATTTATTTTATTATTGTGAAATAATCATTTTTTTGACAATTGATATTCTTCTTCATATATATTCTTGAATTGAGTAATTGTAGCTGAGTCTATTTTTTCTCACTTTCAGTCCATATTATCGCGTTACTAATATCGCATTCAGTTTCATAAATCGCGCGGGCGACTTTTGTTGTGAAAGTTCTTTTATGAACAGTTAGAAAATGAAAGTAGTCATTATGAGACATAAATCTTGGTTAAAAATGAATCATGCTCTATATTTTTCACTAAAAATTATTATAGGTACAATAAAATTTTCTTTCGCATTTTTAATATAATTCGATTTCTTCTATTTCTGAGAAATCAAATTAGGTTGCAAATGATTGCTTACAGACGTGAAAAACTCAAATAAAAATTTTGTTCAAATTTATTTCTTATAACTATAATAGATGTCCTAACTGATGGTTCCAATAATTATTCATTCATTTTTTGCTGAAAATAAAAAAATTCATTTGAATATAAAGATCGTTTTTCCATTTTTTTGTAGTGTTTAACTTAAGCAATTTATAGGCAGCAATTATAATCATCTGATCGAGTTTTTCTAGCGTACGCAAACTTTATCATTTCACTTAAAATTTTCAAAATTTTAAGTCTTCACTTTTCAAAAAGCCTTCTTCTGGAGCACCCTGATATTCACCCTACTTTTTTTACCGGATTTCTCCGAGTCAAAATTTTAGTCCTATACTTTAGACCTCTAAATGTAGGTCTTAATAGGTTTTAGGCGTATCTGTAGAGAGCTTAATTTATATTGGATTCATGCCCTCTTTCAGTCCTTCAAAGTGGCACATAAGTCCATTTTTCCCACTTGTAGGACTAGTACAGGGGTTAATTTAAACCCTCTTTTTGACATCCAATGTCTTTACGGGAAAATAGAAAAAAGTTGCATTATGAAACAGATACCAGCTTTGTGGGTTTTTCTTCCATTACAAGGTTATATATAACATTTAAGCATTATTTATCCAAGCAAAAAGAGTTAGTTAATGTAAAAAATGAATTTAAAAATCTAAAAACAGGGGTGTTATATATAACATCCATCGTGCCCCACACCGCTACACAGTGTGGCAAAATGTCAAAATTTGTTCCAAAACATCCTAGAGCCGACAATTCTTAATCGATTTTGATTTTTTAAATAATATTAACTATATTCCAAAGTGAATTATGAACTCTAATTTTTTAATATCTTCTTAATTACACTTCTACGTTGCCAAATCAAATGAAAATCGAACTTTTAAGCAAAGTCCATAAACAGGAGCACTATTTGAAGATTCATTCGCAGAAGTACATTCTACTTTCACTAAAATCGCTTTAAATTGATTTAATAGTGATTTTTCATCAGAAAATCACATACTTCCAACATATTTAATAATTTAATACACAAAGTTATATAAAATAATGCACTATTCGCCTATTTGTTTACATAAACGTATTCTAATTTCACTAAAAGGACTTCAAATTTACTTAAATGCGTTGTGTTGGACAAAAAGTCCATCTTTGAAAAACAAGTGTTATTGTTTTAAAAAAATTGTATTAATTTATGCACCGTTTAAATCAAAGTATCTGTTTGCACAATTCCTTTGTAACATTTCATGTGTTAATATTGTGTATTAGATGCTACTACTCTTATTTCGATTGATCCGGAGTTTATTTCGATTGCCTGCGGAAGGATAAAAAATAAAGTTGTAAGAATTGCCATTTTTCTCTCTTTATTTGTTAATTCAGAAGTGCAATCAATGTAATTTCTCTAGGAATACCGTACCATACCCGGTTCTTCCCTACCTCATTTGTTTAGTTTTAATTGAAAATTTATGTTATCAATTATAAAATAAGATATTGCAGAAAAATAGGCAAATGATTTTTGACTTTATTTTATTTCTCTTGAAAGAATAAACGGTTTCGAATTTTAATAGTCTTATTTTGCAGGTATAATTGATAATAAGATTCAAGATATACATTATAATATAAAAACTGAGAAACACTGAACAACATTAACGTTCAGAGAACTGTCCTCTTGTGTAAAAAGGAAACGTTTTGGGACAAATGAAATTTCCTTTTAAATTTAAGGTTGAGTGGATTTTAATTTGTCTCAAAAAATAATCTTTTTCTAGCAAACATTATTCATTTGCAAAAAACTTCATCTAATCTTAAAGCTAAATAATTCAGATTGTATAAAGAAGATGTTCTGGTGGTTCAAAAAATAATAGGCTATAGAGGACGATGCTTTTTTTCAAGACAATTTTTTCTCAGAGTGAATGAAAAAAGCAACTAATTTGGCAAAAGTGTTTAATGCTTCGTCATTTTCCTTAAATTTGAAGGAAAACTAAATGGTGAAACTTTTAATGCTCGGTTTAATGACAAGACCGATCTAAAGAAAGAAATTGATTCTCCCTCAACATTTTTTATTCTGATCTGATTTAAAATACTAAGATTTGTAATTTTGACCAATGAGAAGAAGGGGAAATAATATTCTATAATATTTTCCACAAATTTGGTCAAAAATAAACTATTTTTAAATGTCAAGCTTGTCGCTCAAACCTAAAATTTTAATTCGAAGCCTTGAACAATAAAACACACTGTTAAAAATAGTGATGAATTAAAAATACCAATGTATGTATATTAAAATCACTCAGATAATTTCATTTTACACAAAATTAAAATAAGTTTAGCAGTATTTTTTTATTCTTATGAATAAAGCATGCTACCTTCTCCCTGTTACCCAAAAATAAAATTGGATTTTAAATCGAAATGTGTAATTACACACATAAATAACAGATGTAACCTACAACCTACTGTCCTCATATTTAGTTTATACCATTTAGGGAAAATTTTAGAAAAAGTCCCTCTCATACGTTGCACTTTAACTATAAAAATCAATTCAATAGACAATTTCTAGATTATTACTTTAGTTGCGAATATTGAAAAAAATGTGCAGAAAAGAAAACACTGAATTTTCAAGCACGATCCTATTCCGACCTGCATAATAAATCTACTATATAAAATTCAAATTTGTGCCGTTGAGGCTCGATACTGTCCACACCGTTGCAGAGATCGACTCGAAAATTTATGCACGTGTAGATTAGGCACTGGTGATGCTTCCTTCGGCAACCTGAATCGCTAATTGATAATAGCTTTTCTTAAAAAAATTATACAAAATTTTGAAAAATATACTTTGGTCTCCCAGGCAGG
>JAWWLR010000034.1:43800127-43812345 GCA_035041075.1 Acraspis erinacei
GCAAGATTGATAGTAGTTGTCCTTACTACTTTACTTGTTGACGCGACAATGTTCTATAGTACCTAATATTATTAGGTAGTTTTACTTACTGCTTTAAGTAGTAAGCCTTACTATAATTGACTTAGTAAGTCTGACTATTAAATCAGTTAGTCCTACATATCAATTAGTTATTCTCACTACTTAAAGTAGTTATCCTCACTATTAAAATTAGTAATTTTTACCATTTGAAATAGCCGTCCTCAATATTAAAATTAGTAAGTATCACTAATTAAACTAGTAGTCCTTACTATTAAAACTAGAAACTGACAAATGCATTTCTCATGATCCTAAAGTTTGAACTCGTTTTTCTTAATGGCAGAAAATTAAAGTTTCGTCCAATTACGAGCACGGGTTTCCCGACAACAATAGTTTCAAATTCTTGCGATTGGTTTCGAGATAGTTTCGAAAAGTAATCGAAAATGGCGCTATGCGCCTTATAATAACTGGATAAATAAAGAACTCCTGAAAACGGCGGCTGGTTAATTTAATTTTTTTCTACCAGCCTCTTGTTTCTCTTTTATTCGGGGAGACCTCGTGTGAATGTAGGAATTTCAAGACGGGCTCGCGATTGACTCTCGCCATTCTCAGACGATACACGAAGGTCGCACCTCCACGTACCTACGTACCTCCGTACCTCCAGATCACAATATTGTATCGAGGTAACGGTAGATCGAACCGACTTTCGTCCCGGTAAGATCGTCGGAGCGGTGTGCATAAAGATCACAAGTTGCTCTGATTTTTTGGAAGAAACATACCACTTCTTCTACCTCTTTCTCATTGTGTATTGAGCTTTTATCCGCGCCGCTTTAAGAATTTACACTTGCACTTACCACCGGAAATTATTGTACTTGAAATCAAAGGAAACTGAGGCCTAAAAGGATAAAAGTTTTTATTTTTGATTTCCAGATCAAATGTAAGTGCGCGTGTGATCGTGTGTGTGTGTGCTGCTGCAGCAATAACAACAGCGCAAGAAAATTTGCAGGAAGGGCTGTGGAGAACCGAAAATGACGAGAAGACTAATTTTAACTTCTGGCCTGATATTCTTCACTTTCCTCGTGCTGCGTTTCGGTAAGCTTTTTTTAATAATATAGATTATTTATTTGTAATTTTTCTTCTCAAAACAAATATGCGCTCAAAAAGTATAGTTTATTTGCACTATAATGATTGAATGAGACGCCTTATATACATGAAACAAGAAACTTATCGTTAGACGTTTTAGAATATGACTTTTTTCAGTGGTCGCAATTTTAGACACGAAGTAAAATTTTATGAATGATCGTAAAGTTGGCTGGTGCACTTCTGTATTTATCACTAGTTTCTCCCTGACATAACACAGCGATAAATAATGAATGGATTGCTTTAACGAATGTGTCTAGCCAAAGGCTAATGCACTTAACCTATGCAAAATATTTCGCTGATTGTAAAAGTGAATTTCTGTTTATTGTTAATTTAATCAATTTGCTGCTAAGAGTGATAACAGTTGAATTTTCAAAATTATTATACCAATTCCAAACTAGGCGAAATTTTAAGAAAAGTCTAGGCCATGCTGTCAGAATAATTTTTAATTTGAGTATATCATTCTATGGTGGAAATATACGGCACCTATTTTACAGTCTTACCACACATTTTTTCACAATCATTTGAAGACTGCCTGCGAATTCTCAAAAAATCAGATACATTTGTTCAAAATGCAGTATTTTCTGGATAAGCGTAGGTATTTGAGATTTTTGTTAAAAAATTTTTAAAAGTAGATTTTCTCAAAAATCCTACTTTTAAACTTTTGTTTTTGAAAAATAGACGGTACGGTTTACTACATATTTCTTAAAATTCGTTTTCGGTAAATGATTCACATTGAAATTGATGTTTTATGTGCTTCATGCGAGTGGAAGCGTTAGTGACACCTGTATTACACTGCTTTGAAGATTATTCCCCGAACATAGTTATATACAATTCAATATTGAAGCATGCTGATTTTTACCAAACCTTCATTTAAATTTTGATATAAACTAAATTTTTAAGTAAATAAAGAAATTAATCCAGGATCTCACTCACTGGTCGCATCTCACTTACTGGGGTCTTCGCTTTACCTAGTAGGGTGATACATTTTATAAGCAAAAATAATTATTTTTCAAAATAAATATGCCCATTAGCATCAGTTGTACCTTTTCCTTCAACAAATTAAAAAAACAAATTAAAAATCGGGCATGATTTTTGTTGTTTTTATTTTCTCAATGCCTAGAAAGTGCATTTATTCAATTTTGATACATATAGAATTATCTCCTGTTACATTACCATAATTATACACAATTTAATGAACATTTTCGAGGAAAATAATAATATCATCTTACTGGTTTCACACTTGGCACACGATATGATAATTACAAAAAAACTTTAAGTAAATTTGAAAAAGTTACTTATTACAGAAAAATGTGAAACAGGTAAGAAAAAATTATTATTTTCCTTAAAAATAAGCTTAAGCATTTTCATTTTCTTTATTATTTACAATGATGTTAATATAAAAGGGGATCATTTTATATGTATAAAAATTAAATTGAAAAGATACAACTTAGGTTATAGTTCAGATTGAAAAATCATTTTTTTAATCATCCTATGATTGTTCCGAAAATACTGCAGTTTGAAAGAGCAGGTCTACCATTCTAGAAGAATTCGCAAGTCATCTTTTAATATTTATAAAAATAATAAAAATAAAAATTGATGTCAAACTGTAAAATACGTATTCCTTTATTTTCACTCTAGGATGATATACATATATACAAAAAATCATTCTGACCATCATTCTTGATCTATTGTGAATGCTAAAAAACACTTAAGAGAAGTTTCACAATCAAAGTCTAAGAATAACAATTTTTTAATTATTGAATAGGAAAATAGGGAACCTTACTATTAAATTTCCATATTGCGTTTCTATTTACCGATACCTTTTATCAATTTTCCATACAAAAATTATGTATTCTTTAAGCGTGTCTTATTATACTAAATTACTTCACTTAAATAAAAAATATACAGATTTTAAATGAATAATGTTACGCTGAAATTGTTACCTTAAGAGTGAAAATTCCTTTTCTGCATGTTTGATTACTCGAAAAGTCATTGGCTCTGGAAACTTAAGCAACAGTTTGCGTTTTTCATTCCTAATTATAGTGGTTACAATAGCACTTATCCAATCCACGATGCACTTCTGCTGACATTCCAAGAGTGACATCAAACCGTGTGCACTTATAATTTTCCACCGGAATCACATATTTCTCTTTTTTACTTGTGCTAAAATTATTTCTGAAAAAGTGACCTTGGCCAACGAAATTGATGAATCATTATAAATTTAAAGTAGTATTTTTCGTTTGCTTTAACTTAGCATAACACGTTTAGACTTCAGAGCCTTGAGGCTATTTCCTTACTTGGAACTAACTATAGAATCATGATACATTTCGTAGAATATATTTATTAATGTTGACAAGATTCAGAATTTAAATTAAGTTTCATGTAAAATTGTCCTGTACTTAAATTATAGATCACCAGTCAGGATTATGAGAGATTATGTTGAAAAGGGATTACGATTTTATGCTAAACTAGCTCAAAGCGAATGAACTATGAAAATTCTGTATCCAGATACTTTCAATTTTTTACAATTATTACTAATATTAATCGCTGGGGAGATTTTTGGCTTTAGGTTCGAAAATTTTATATTCTTTGGTTAATATCATAGTTAACAAATGACATAAGAAATATTATGTTTTAAAATTTAATGAATTTTCTGTTATAATTAAAAATTATTTCTGTAAAACTCAATTTAATTCAAAATCAGACTATATTAAAAATATAATTGATTAAAAACACATTGCAATTAAATAATTATTCAAAAATGCTTTAAAACATTCTAGCAAAATTTGTACGAAATTGGATAAAATTATCAAATTTTACTGGATTCTTTGAGTAACACTATTTTTAATAAAAACAAGACATTTATCGTGAAAACATAAAAATTAATTGCGTTGTTTAAATATAAAACAAATTTATGCGGACATAAACCTACGTTTCAACCTAAGTCTAACCTAGAATGGACCTTGTTTTCACCCTGCAACTTGGACCAAGTCCCAAGAAAACACATTTTTGCTTGGATGTGTGCCATATGGGTTATAAATTAAACATTGGCGCAGAATTTTTTGTTTTTGTCTGAGGACAAGTTTTAGATTTTCACAATTAGCTATCACGAACATTTTTATTACTGTGGGAATTTGCTGTTTTTTACTATGAACGACTATATGTAATGGTTCTTATAAGTTTTTATTATTTTTTAAATTTTCGGCCATACCCCTATTCCGCCCAATGATCACGATATATCCTTTTTCAGAGAATTTAACTCTTATTCCTGTAATTTATGATAAAACGATTAAAAATGGCAAAACCAGTATATCTATTTTAGTTTCATCGTCGATGCGAAAGCATTAGGTTTGCTTTATATGTCATTTAATACTTGTATGAACATTATTTTTTAGTGAATTGCAATTACAATTCTTTACGCGGAAAAAAGGGTTCGAAACTTTACTTGACAGTTAGGACTTTATGATAGGATTCAAATCTATCACAAGATTCAAGACAGTTCTCAAAATAATGAAAATAATCCGCGAATTATTTTATGACTCTCCAAATATTATTTCACTATTCCGAGTCATGGAATAATTCTTAAACTATTTTCATTATTTCAAGGATTGTCCTAAAATCTTGGACAGTCAAGTAAAGTTTCGACCTCCACATTTCGTGCATTGTTTGATGGGAAATAAAATATGTGCCTGATTTGTATGTAACTAATATATAAGAACTGATTAAGTGTAGCTTCAAACTGGAAATAGGGCAATTTTATAAATCACTATTAAGGTCGTCATTTTTGTATCATAGTTTGCCTAAGATACTCAAAAGATCAAGAACTATAATGGCAAGCCTAAGTTGAGAACTTTCGCGTTCAAAATGCAAATTACGATGCGAAGGGAAATTGGGGATGCGACTTCGCGTAGTACACCGAAGTCATACATATCGTGGTCGCAAGTAAGTGCGGTACAATAATTGCATAATGGTTGGTCTCCGTTCTGAGATAGGGAGCCATGGCCTGGTTTTTGCTAGAGAGGACTTTCACTCAGTGTCTCTCAAACCTGGCTACCTGTCCAGAAAATAAATTGCGGACGTAGACCGTAATTAGTGTACATAGATGTATCGGTAATCGCCTATAAAAAATATATTGCTACCGGTTCGAGGTTCTTGTGAGCTTTGATTCCTGGTTAAGCAGATGTTTTTCTAGGCAGCACATTTCTTGAGTTTCCTTTCCCTATAACCTGTTTATTTTGATGAACATATAACATTGTTTCTGAGAGACGGAAGTTAATGAGAGGCTAGCATCTCACTTTCCAGTTACATAAGCATTGTATTAGTTTATTTTTTCTCTTTGCACTTTCTCTGCGTTGGTGAGAAGGTTGAGGCATTGCCTGTATGTACTTGCCGGTCATACCATACCGACAGGTTGTGATTACTCACGTTCAATCTGATTGATCAAAGTCAAAGAGAAATATCATATTTGTGATTGATGGATATTATATGATAGTTTCTGTAATGGAGAGAATTTAACCTTTCATGTGAAGAGTAAATTCGTGTAGATAGATTACAAAGAAGAAGATTGGAAATTGTATCCTATCTAAAAAAGAGTGGGTGAAAATCTGGCTATCATTGTTGTTGAAAACCTGCTTGGATTTTCATTGCTTGAAGATATTTCATATATAAAAATTTGAAAGTTTAAAAATTAAATCTACAAATAATCCGTTTTAATAAGATTATTATGGTAATTGTGAAAGGTGTGTGCTTTTTAATACACTTGTGCTACTAAATTATGAATTTAAAATTATCTAATATAAATTATTGTAAATATTTTACATGTTTGTGCAATTTGTTGGAAAGTAGTATTTTGTAAAAAGAATTTTAATGTCAACCCATAAAATGTCGAAGGAGACTTAAAAATTCTAAAAAATGTAGGTTGTTTTTAATTTTTTTCATCGGAAATTAGCATTTTTAAACTAAAATCATCATGAAGAGGCCCAATTTTCAACAATTTTAGGCTATTTTAGCGTTTTACTCCTGAAATGGATATTTCTAATAACAAATTTCGTTTAGCTTTTTTCAAAAAAAACCCATCAGATTCTAAAAGTTCATAATTCTTTAATAATTTTTTTTACCTTAGAGTTTTACAACAAAAGTTCATATTTCAAAGGAAGTATCATCACTTGAATGAGATTTTGAATGTTTGATCAATTGTTGATTATTTTAGGGGGTTTCGTTAAAAATGGATTTTTTTCAACTAACTTTCAAATAAGTTTCACAATTTTGAACAATTTTAGATTATTTTAGCGTTTTCCGTAAAAAATTGTATTTTAAAACAAAAATCCCTATATTTCGATCAAGGTCTACAGTTTTTTAACAGTTTCAAGTTATTTCAGCTTATTCAGTTATTTTAAAAGAAAATCTTTTATCTTAAACAAAAATCAATATATTTTGAAAAAGATTAACAATTCTGAACAATTTCCTTTTAAGTTATGTTAGTTTTTTCGTCGAAAATAATTACTATTTTTGATAGGAAATTATTATACAAAGAATAGAAATATTTTTATTTCAAAGAATATTTACAATTTCCGGCAGATTTAGGTTATATGTATTGATTTTTTTCGCCTGAATTTACATTGTAAACAAGAAATCATTATGTTTAGATGCAATGATTTTTGTTTCCAATAATAAAATTTACAAGCTCAAACAATTTCGGATTGTGTTATCATTCTAAGAGAAAAATTGAAATTTTTATTCAAACAAGATATATTTTTTACAATTGTAGTTCAAGCTAATCGTTTTCACCTGAAATATCGATATAAATTGCAAGGAAGATTTAAAATAATTTTGGAACAATGTAAGGTTATTCAAACGTTTTTTTACTGGGAATCTCTTATTTTAAAACGAAAATCATTGAATTTTACAGAAGATTTAAAATTTGAAACGTGTTTGTGTCATTTTGTTACTGTTTTTCACCGAAACTTGGTATTTTTATTTTTTTAACTCATAAATTTTTCAGATTATGATTCAGTCATTAAATTGAAAATTTGTGTAGAGCTTTTTATTAATAGAAGTCGGTGATTTTTAACTAAAAACATAAGGTTTTAAAGCAGATTCACAATCTTGGAATTTTTTGTCATCTCATGTTAGTGTTTTTCGTCTAAAATTACTATTGTTAGTAAAAAAATAATTGGATTTCAAATAAATGTACAATATTTGAAGAGCAATATTTTATGTTAGTATTCTCGTCGGAAATTGATATTTTTGATTAAAAATGCAACAGTTTTACTTTTTATATATTTTATGTATATATTCAGACTGTGTCTACATGTCTCAAAAAATTGGGGGAGTTGGAAAAGGGGATGGACTAGTTGTCAATTTTTATATAAAAAATAGGTGAATTTAACAAAATAAAAACAAATTTTGAATCCTTAGCCAAAAAAAATAATTTTCAACTAAACAGTTGCATTTTTGAATAAAAAATATGAAATTTTTACTAAAACAAGATGAAGAATTCGGAAGACTGGACAAACTTTATTAATTTTATTAATTCTGAAGTGAAGTCATCAGTTCATTATTTCGTAACAAAATTTTAGCTGACGATACTAACAAGACGTTGTTTTTTATTTTGCAATCTGTTGTATCGCTTTTGATGTAAAAAGAAAACATTTATTTTATTTTTGAAAAAAAAATTGTTTATTTAAATCAACTAAAGATTTATAAGTCAGAGATCATCGTTGTAAGGCAATGATTACAATTTTATTTTAATCAAAGACAAATGTTATTACGAAATTTGCAGTGCCAGTCAGGATTATAAGACCGATGCCGTTTTTATTGTACATTTGTTGTCCGCTTGGATGTCTGGAATTATTTAAAGCCCCATTCCATTACTAAAGTTAAGCAGCACTTGTCTTGATTATACTAGGATAGGGCCGTTCTGCCGAACTAATACTTATAATACTAATAATAAAGTACACTGAAAAAATGGTGTAGCTGTCCCAGCTAACCGTTTAGCTGGAACACCTAGAAACATGTAATTTAATTAGTTTTTCATTTGAATTTATGGTAATAATATTTTTTTTAATAAGGAATAATCGTGTTATCATAACAGAAAATTTCGTGCAGGAGGAACTTTATTTTAAGGGATCAGGTTGCTCAAATTGCTGACGTTTAGAGGCTTATCTGGATTACTGTTTCCCCATGCTGTATATATGGGGAATGAAAGTGAGCTCCACTCGATGAAAAACGCAAGGGTCTAAAACGTGCGGAGAAAGTAATCTATCAGACGTGATACGCATTCGCAAATTATTTCGAAAGTGATATCTCCAATCTTCATAATTACTATCACATTAATATGGATTATATTCTTTCGGATAAAAAAATCGAGGAATTGATATGATAGACCTAAAATGGAATTTCAAAAATAATTTTTTGACAAAAACACAATTTATAAGTTAACAAAAGCACAATTTATATCATAAAAGTTTTACATATTACAAATTTTACGATATTATATATTTATATTCGGTGAAAAAGTAGTTTTAACGTCGTTACATTTTCTGCATTAATTCCTTGCAGGTTGAGAATACACTCACATACCAGGCATTACTGTCAGTCTCGAGATGAAAATGACGAGTTCATGCCAGAACGTAAAGCATGCAAAGTACGCGATAAAGATAATTAGTTTATAGATGTCTTTTTAAATTCCTGTTTGGTCGAGAAATGGGAATTTACGGCTTTCGAAATTTTAGAAACTCACTTCCAACTCATAACAAACATAAACTACATAGAAGTGGTTCTTTACTTCACTTTAAACAAAAATAAAGTTACAGTAACAAAATAATATTATTGAGCTTTTTTTGTCCGTTATTCAAAAATTTCGTTGTGTTTACTAAAAAAGTGTTTAGTGTACCATAACAATTTATTTGTTTCCAACATAAATTTTTGTATGTACGGTCGTTACTTGTACCAAAGAATTTGATAGCTCGAACCAAACACGCGTGCGCGCACACGCAGAATGAAATCCCAGTTTTGAATATGTCTGATCTTAGCTGATATGACAGAGAAAAGTGGACATTTCATGTAAAATGCGGCAAGTCTCTCTGCGGCATGTCACAGTTGAAGCATGTCACTTCTGTGGCATGTCACATCTGCGGCTTGTCTCATATGCGGCATTTCTCATAGTGAAATTGACTTTTTTGCGGCATCTCTCAACGCACCCCTGTGACTGGTCACATAAATAATGTAAGGTTACTCTCGTACCCCTTTTCCAACGTCGCGTGTGGGCGGAAAGGCATCCTCGTGACTTATCACATAAATACTTTAAGGTCACACCCCTTCCCCTTTTCCAACGTCTCGTGGGGGCGCGAAGGCACCCCTATATCTGACCACAGAAATAATATTGGTCGAATCCCTTTCCCCTGGTGAGAGAAGCCGCTAGGTAGAAATGCCACAGGTTTGACATGTCGCAAGTGGGACATGCCGCAGATGTGAAATCCGCAGATGTGCCATGCCGTAAATGTGACATGCCGCAGATGTGACATTCCGCAGATGTGACATGCCGCAGATGTGACATTCCGCAGATGTGAAATGCCGCAGGTGTGACATGCCGCAGATGTGAAATGCCGCAGATGTGACATGCCGCAGATGTGACATGCCGTAGATGTGACATGCCGCAGGTGTGACATGCCGCAGGTGTGACATGCCGCCGGTGTGACATGCCTCACGCGTGACATGCCGCAGGTGTGACATGCCGCAGAAGTGACATGCCTCACGTGTGACTTGCCACGGAGAGACTTGACGCATGCGACCTGACCTGTTCACTTCAGAATCATCCATAAACTACGTTACCGATATTAAGATATTTTTTATCCCCCGTCCTCCTTTTTTTAAAACTTAAAAGAAATAGTTATATTTTCAAGAAAACAATTAAATTGTTCAGAAAAGATTTGAATTTTCAAAAAAGTATAGTTCAATTCTCAAACATAAGCAGATAAAGTTTTAAGGGAAGAATTAACATTTTGCATTTCAACACAACAAATTTTCAACTTTAAATCAAGAAGAAAGAAAGATGAATTAAAAAAAAACGAATTTACAATAAAAAGTTAAATTTTCGACAGCGATTTTAAGCCGAAAAAGATGAATAATCAATAAGAATGTAATTTTTAATTAAAAGAGGCAAATTTTAAACCAAGTAGTTGAATTTTTAAGTGAAAAATTTAGGTTTCCAGCAAAAAATTGAATAATTGGGTAATTCTACGGGAGATTTACCCCCTAAAATTTTTTTTTGTGAAATATTTTTTCTCGTTCTTTGTTGAAAAATGTTTAATACGTATTTTTCATTTCAATATGATATGCAAAATTTCCGAGAGATAAATGTTTGCAAATTATTTTGTTAAAAAAAGTGATCGTCCTTAATTTTTTAATACTGAAAAAGTATTTATCAAACAAATTTCAAACACTTTATCTTAGCCGTTACAGGGTTGGAGCGTATAAAAGCTTCAGTTAAAAATGCATTATTCAACAATTATTCATTTCTCCCTTCGAAATTTTTACAGTATATTCTGGAATGTGTTAGGGATATTAACCCACACAAAGAAGTGAAAAAAATGTTTGAATTTTTTTTATAAATACTTTTTCAGTTATAAAAAAGTTAAGACGATCACTTTTTCAACACGATAATTTTCAAAAATTTATTTCTCGGAAATGTTGCATATCATATTGAAATACAAAAATACGTATTAAATATTTTTCAATAAAGAACAACAAAAAATTTCAAGCAAAAAGAATAGGGGGGGGGGGGGGTAAATCACAAGTGGAATGACCCAGTTGAATTTTCAGTTTAAAAATACGAATTTTCAACAAATACATGAAGTTATCGCAAAACCGATAAGTTTTTCAGCCGATAATATGAATTTTCAACAAATAAGTGAATTTTCTTCCCATTAGGTAATTTTTCGAACAGATAGTTTAAGTTTTAACCAAATAGTAGAATTTTCTACCCAAATATTCGAATTTTTTAACCAAAAAGATGAAGTTTTTAAAAATAATAAAACAATGAAGAGGTAAGGGTGGCTATAAAGCAGATGGAAAATATGAGGGAGGACCCGAGGATCAGATATGAGAAATAGAAAAAGGAGGTAAAGCAGCTGGTGGAGAAAGTAGAAGGATTAGAAAGAGAGGTGTTGGCGGCAAGGGAGTAAAACGAATTTAAAATAAAGCGAATGGAAGAAGAGATTAGCGTGTGAAAGGAAAGGTCATAAAAAAGTCTTCAGAAAGTGGAGGGCAGGTCGAAAATAGAAGCAGGAAACAGTGGGAAGGTCGAGATGAAAGGTATTTGGGAGAGGGTAGAGATAGTGGGAGAGCATATGAATGAAAAGAAGGAGAGAGCGGATAGGCAAATGATAAGGGGAATAGAGTGGAAAATTAAAAGGAAAGAGAAGGCAGATAGGAGAAATAATATTGTAACGAGAGGATTGAAGCTATACAGCGGGGGGGAAAGGAAGGATGTAAAATCGTTGCCACAGAGTATAAGGTGGGTTAAAGGCAATTTAGGGAAAGTTAGGCTGTGGAGGAGAAAGGAGAACGAAGTAGCGGTTGCGGAATCTGAGAGCTGGCAAGAAAAAGTGGGAGTACTGCAAAAAAATAGGATAACGAATAAGAAGGATTTCATCGATGACAATTTGAGGAGGAAGCAAAGGGATCGGCAGATACTGTTGAATCACAGGACTAGGAGGAAGAGAAGTGAAGGGACGGCGGCGAAGGTTGGGCTTTGAAAAATACAAGTAGATGAGAGCATGTGGATACGGGCGAAGAGAAAGAAGTTTTGAAGGAAGTAGAGTGGAGGAGTGGCAAAGGTGCTGTACTGGAACGTAGCAGGGGTAAAGATAAAAGATAAGGATTTCTTGAGGCACTATATCTAGGAATTTACTGTGCTGGAAATGGTAAAGACGCGAGTAGAGAGTAAGGAATGGAAGAGATTACAGTTAAAGTTGCCAGAGGGGCACAGGTGAAGGCTCCAGGAGGTGTTCAAGAGAAAAAGAAGGTATATTGGAAGAGTTACAACAGCGGTTAGGGAT
>JAWWLR010000034.1:43838203-43852783 GCA_035041075.1 Acraspis erinacei
AAGGAAATCCTTTTAAAAACAATCAATATTTTATCAAATTTAATACAATTTTTTTAAATCAGAAAATTCAGTGTTGTCAACTCTCTCGAAAAATATGAATTTGAGGATAATAGTGTAAATACAAAGAATATGTGGATAAGGTCTACATCTTTAATATACAAAACCTTCATCTCAAATAAATATTTGTTGAGATTTAAGGAAAAAACTAATTAGTGAAGAAAGTAAAAAATGATAATAGCTTCATTTATATTAATCCGCGTCAAAAATCCTTTTTGGTGCCAGGTCAAGTTTCAACACAATATTCTTGGGTGACCTTGTAAGTATGCCCACTTATTCTGTCATAATTTAAAAATTAAGCAATAATTATTATTTTCTTTTATATAATCTATCTTTGAAATAATTAAAATAATCTTTCAATTCTTTAAACTCAAAAAAGATTTACAAATCGATATTTCTAGCGCATTTCTCTAATTTATTATCGAAATCCTTATTTTTTATTTTTTATAACTACAAAGTGGTTGTGTGCACTAAGGTATTGCTTTTAAAGTTTCACACTCGCTGCCGTAAGTTCCAGTCTTCTGCACATTATACCCACTTTTACTTGACTCACTTGTGGAAGTCTATTACATACGGTAATTATAAATATTAGTAAATTTTTTAAAACGTCGAAAAATATTACTGCACTGTTGCAATACGTATCCACTCTCATTAATTAAAGCAAACTATTTCAAAAGGCTGGAATTTTTGTTATTTTTATTTCTTGAATATTCTTTTCTTTTTGTAATTTCGTGGATTTTCATAGAGTTTTATATACAGAAATATGCAATGAAATGAGTTCCAAATTTTATTTACTCATAAAAGTTTATTTTTAATAAAATCTGCTTTCACAAAAAATTGGATTAATTTAATTTAAATTATTTGATTTTGTATAGAATAATCAATTAAGTGAGAAGATATTTAATATCTTCTCGTCCAATATTTTCCTCGATAAATGACTACCAATATAACATCCTCTAAGAGTCTATAATACAGATTCATTATTCTTGAGTTGCTGCTAATGGATTTAAATTAAGTGACATTGCAATTAGAAAGGATTATTTTTTGCTTATTATTATTAAGTTTTCATTTCTGGAGATTTAAGGCTCAATTCTGGTTGTATATATTCCAATTACTAATCGTTTTATTGTTTAAAAATAAACAGAACAAGTGCTCACTATTTTATTCAGAATTGAAACTGTCCTTGATCCATTGATAGAATTCTTGCAATGTTTCTAACAATTTTATATAAAATATAATTTTGGATTTTCCAAATTTTCATCAGAATAAATTAAATATAATTTCTAAAAGTTTATTGCAATTCATACAAAATACTTTATAATTAAATAAGTTAAGAAAACTGTCGTTGCTGATACTTTTCGGGTGACAATTGGTCACTTAAGGACTTTGGCCTTGCCTTGGAATCAGGAGTTTGAGTTTTATATACTTTTCCATTTTTTCCATTTTTCATAATATTTTCAACAAATTGACATTTAAAAATTTCCTTATTAAAGATTTCTTACACCATAGAAATTCTCGAGCATTTACAGTGATAACACATTATTTTTTAATTAAACTTTTTCTCGGGTTTCTATGCCTGTTTTTTCGTCATCAGTCATTGTAAAAATATAAAAAATGAGGGAGCTCAGTTTTCTCTCAGGGGCCGTCTCGATATGTATCATCAGTCAGGGAGGCAATTTTGTAACGCAATCAAGTGATACGATAAAAACAGTATGCCTAATTTGATATATTGGGCAAAACCTGGTTTCTTCCCCACAATCCACGGACTGGGTTACAGACAACTGCTCGATGGGGGGTCCTACAGCTTAAGGTGCGGTCCGAACCACCAGAACCTCATTAAAAGTTTATAGGAAAATTCACAGAGGCACCGTTTCAGGGATCGATCCCCGGTCCTCTAACGTGAAGTCGGGCGCCTAACCACTTGAGCTACTGAGAAGCACGATCATTATTATTATTATTATCATTATTATTGTTACAATCGTTGAATTTCTCGAACCAAATAAAATTCCTAGGTGCCGTGTGTCTATTGTAACCTTCTATTATTTTATATTTTGAAGATTTTCCAACTAACTTTTAAACTATAAAAAACCTTGCAAAAATTGTTAATTCGTATAAACTTGGTAATAAAATGTACAACTTCTGAGATGACTTTGACGCTAAAGAATGGTTTTGGAAAATGAAGGGCCTAAGTGAGGGTGAACTTAAAAAAAGTGAATCAGAATATTTCATATAGATATCATGATTACTATAGTAGCGGGCACCTCAATCAGTAAACATTCACTGGGAATCACTGGTTATTCAATGGAATTTTAGTAATATTTAACAGTTTTATAGCAGACGAAGTTACAAATTCCAGCAACTAGTTGTTGTAATTATTCAGTTATTAATATTAAAATTTAAGTTACCGCTACATATCTAACAGAACGATGAGAACAAATAATTTAGCAGTATCACATTCCACTAGCAAACTACCTTAGCCTAGACAACTATTTCCTTCGGTGCAAAATATGAGCGTCAGAGAGAATTTTAGAGATATTATTGTGGGAGCATTATTACTAAAAAAAATCTTTAATTCGCAGATATCGCTGACAAAGCAATTTCTTGCAGATCATCCCCAATCCCTATTGTTTTTGAAAGAAAAGAAATGGAAGGGGTGGTTTGCATGGTACCGTATAGACATTAACGAGACTAACCGGATTCATCTCGAGGAGATTGGGGTGGTACAGGGAAAACTGGGTATAGTGAAGGGTAGAGGAAAGAGCGAGACAGAAGAAAGGAAAGGAGAGAAGAGATGGCGTTGGCACTGATTTTAATCAAGATATGGCCTGGCAGCAGCCAACGCCGGATCAAGTGAGCCAAGCTATTGATTTTCTAAGTGCTCGTGACCAAGTAGCCTCCCGAAGCGCGATTTTCAAACTGACGTAGCACTGGGATTCTTGAGTCTTGTCCTTTTCCTTGACGTATTGAAAGACTAAAGCCAATCTCTTTTTTAAGAGAAGGAATATTGTCAGTCCATGCTTTTCTATTCAAGATGTATTTCATCCGTAATTATGTCAATTGTCAGTCCTCATTTCAACGTCTGTCGCTGTAACGATTGTTTCCAATGTTCTTTCAAGATAGAAAATTTTCAAATCGTTCGGGTTTTATGCGAACTTTTAATTTCATCGGATAAAGAAGTTAAATAAATGTGGACCCACGAATAGAAGCATCATGGACAAATATGTGATGGTGGCTACGTTTACTGAAATTCTGATACGAATAGCCGAATTTTTTGGTATGTGAAGGAACTATGAAATCCGCTTAGATACATGCAATTATTTATGGATCTCTATTCAATCACCGAAGTACATTTTTATCTTAGGAATTTTGTTGTAAAAATACTATATAGTCGGGTGGACCAAAATATTTTCCTTCTGTGCTATCTTGTCCTAAACAATTTTAAATTTATTTGATTGTTTTTATAATTTTATTCATCTATGTTTCTTTAAACATTTTTTTAACTTTCAGTATTCTCTGCCGGCATATTTTTCTCTTCCAGGTAAAGGAGTACCTAACCTTTAATTTTCTATCCCGTCATTCATTACCAGAGATGAGTATTTAAACTTGTTGGAATTTATCTTAAATTATTTAGAATTCTTTAGAATTGCACCGCGAGTTCGGCCAAACTCATCGCTCTTTCCAAGTAGTTGGGAGAGGGGATGAATTTATAGAGTTGAAGCATATCCTCCTTCTGTCACACAGATAATATTCCAAGCTCCTAAATAGTATATTTTGCTGGAGATGAATTTTTAAATATTTTGGAATTTCGCTGAATTATTTGGAATTCATCATAAATGGAAGAGAACATGAAAACCGGAATATTCTGGTGGAAGGCAATACTCACCTCTGAACATTGAAATTTAACATGTTCAATATTAATTCACATTGGTCGGCATCCCTTTAAAATCTAATAAATTCTTACAGAATTCAAAATTTAGGTCTAGATAGAATTTCGTTTCGAAAGACGTCATGTGCAATTTTGGGAAAAATCAGTTTACGTGGGTTCAATTCTTACCGGAGCAATAAAGAAGAGGTTCTGGAGATCGATCTATGTGCCGGTAACAATTGAAATGTTTCTGTGTGCTTCTACCGGTGCTTTAATGGTACGGAACCCACATTAAACAGCAGGTCCCTCAAAAGAGGCTAATTACCTCCCAAGGAAGAGGCTGTATGTCCAGGGGGAAATTGCTTAGGGGTCACTAGTTGACTTTGAGAAAACTTGGAAAAGAGTTATCGATTTCCTTGGGAAGGTGCTCTAGGTCGAAGGGTCTATCCGCTCGGTGGTCGCTGATCGATTTTTAATAATGAGCACACACATGCACTCAAATAAGACACCAAGCCAGTGTGCTGAATTTGTGCATCTAACTGATGACCTCAGAAAGACGGCTTCATCAAATCTAACCTGGCCGTCTTTTTCCACGGCCTGGCTAGGGAAGGCTGCCGGATAGCAGAGTGGGTGAGGAACTACGAAATGCACCTAGATCTAGCTCCGTGACGGTGTTCAGATTCTATGTATTGTACTGAAAATAAATACAGATTTGGCACAATGGGCTTTACAGCCTCAGCCCCAGGAAAGGCCACCCCGTCTCGGTGGCGGCGTAGCATGGGTTGGCACTCGAGGCGGGTTTCTATTAAGACTAGATCATGTATTCTTAGATTATGGCTACTAACTAAGCTGCGTAAGTGAAGTGGCACCACTTGGTGCTTGGCACCTGGGGCGGGCCGCCCCCACTGCCTCCCCTCTACGCTCCCACTGCCCCGTCCACATTACAACTAACCAACTGACCAACTAAAACTCAATTCCAACGGAAGAGAAATTAACGAACCTATAGGAAATGAAAATTCAAAAATTAATTTATCGTCTAAAAATGTTTTATAATTATAAATGTAGGAATAAAAACAACTTTGAAAAATGCTTTTAGATCAAATGGACTGTAGAGACATTCTAGTAGAAAATGATACAGAAGCAAAGCATTCTGGGTAAGATGAGAGGTTTTCTGAAAAGCAGGATATGATCGTCGAGTGGCAGAGGGAGATTGGTCAACATTTGATCGGGGCAAACAGCCCTTCGGCCTGCGCATAGGCCTTTTGGGAATTTCCCTTGATGCTCTAGATCTTATAGTCGTGAAACCATGATGCCCTGTGGCATAAAACATATTGTACGTGCTTCGAGCTTGAAAGAAACATGTTATAAATCCGGGACACATTGAGACTTGATTGACACCCAATTGAAGAGGGTGACTTGGTTCTCTGTATAATATAAATCCATATTACAGTAAAATAAAAATTATATCAAAAACCAGGTGTAAAACAATATTTGCGGATTTGTTTAAACCTGTAGGGTAGTAGCTGATAATTTAACGCAAATAAAATAGAATTTACAATTGAAGGGTAGTCCTGCATACTAGTAAAGACGCCTTTTTGACGTTTTTTCATAAAAGACAAAAAATGTTCTCAAAAGTATTATCTTTAATGTAGAGAAAAAATGTTTCAAGGTGTATCATTTTCATTTTAGAAAAAATCTTGTTACTGAGAATTCAGTGCTGGACTGAGATGTAAAATATTGGATTCAAAAATTCATTTAGTTCAGAAAAAAGAAGAATTTGTTTTTTCATTAATGTCAATTATCACAAAAAGGATCGGCATTGTTGGGGTTAATTTATTGGAGATAATAGATGAAGAGTTTCCAACTAAATTTATGCTAGATTTGTTTTCCTCTTTGCGAGGTTCGGTCTTCAGTTATTTTATTTTTAACTAAGTTTATCGCTCTTACTGGGAAGACAATAACACTGAGGGATAAATAATTTCGATTTTTAATGCATTTTCAACATTTAAAAGAGCTATAAATAATCACCTAATAAAACGTCAACAATTATTAGCGAAATGCCACTGACTAAAACTAATTGGAGACGACTACAAGAATTGCAAGTAAATGTAAACGATTTTTGAATTGAGGAATTGCTAATTACGAACATTGCAGCCAATTCTTTGAAATGAAAGCATTTAAATCTGCACCTCTTTTAACGAAGCATAAAGCAACATGCAAGTATGAAGTATCATGCAAACATTATGCTTCATGCAGACATGCATCATGCAAGCATAAACCGTAATGCAAGCTTGATCATTCCAGCATTTAGCATCATGCAAGCATGTAGCATCATGTAAATATGTGAAATTTGACTGTAAATCAGTGACGTATTAGTAATTGAAAAGTTACGGCTATTTTGACTTTTGAAAATGCATTGAAATTTGAAGTTATACATTCCTTCTTTCTCACGCTTGCATGATGTTTCAATCTTGCATGCTTGCATGATGCAAGCATGACCCATCATGCAAGAATAAAGCTTCATACAAGCATGAAGCATAAGCATATATTTACATTTAAAGAAATTATAATATTTGAATGTAAATTTGTTTAACATTAAATAATTTTTAATTTAAATCCTAGAACATTTTATGTTATAAGATTGAAGCATTCGAAATGAACACTTGTTAAATCATAATCGCATATTTTGATAACGTTAAAATAAATCTAAATTTAACGCGAGCTCCTTATATCTTAGGATTAGTAATCCAGAAGGAAGAGTAGAGACACTAGGTACTCCAATTCTGATATATAGGATTAAAAGTGAAGATGCTCTTATCTTGAAAGCTATTTAAATTAATTGCTAGTGTTAAAGTGCCTTTACGGGAAGAAACGCAAAACCTCTGTAACATTAAATCCCATATTTTCTCAACTCACTAATAAGTTTCCAGAAAAGTTAAAAAAATATATGGGATTAAAAGTGAAGATTAGAGGAAGTAAATTCGTTAATTCGTGTCGGTGATTATGGATCCATTAGCGTAGCAGCCAACAAATAGCACGGTACAATCCAATAACCGTTCAAAGCCATAATAAAAGGGGCGACGGTTTAGGCACCAGTCAGGGGTTGTTTAGCGCACTGCCTCGTACAGGGGCGTCCACCCTCCAGCGGATAGTGATCATTGCATTCATTGTCACATCACTATAATACCTCGCAACCGGTAAGGGTGGAAGTGCCTATGGTGTCGACTGCGGGACACGCTGATACCGAAGCAAGGACAGACCGTCAGGAAACTAAAATGCGAGACTGAAGCTTTTTGAACGGGTAAAATGGGCATCAAGGAGGGCGGGCTAAAAGCTTCTGAGATTCACGCTTTAGATAAAGACCTGTCTCCTGCCTGGTATATTAATTACAGTCGCCATTTACAGCCTCGGTGTTACGTGAATTTTGAGATAGTTAGAAAATGTTCTAAGGTTTTCTTAATTATTTAATAAAAGCTCTATTTTATATTGAAGGAAACATTTGAGTTGATTTTAATTAATGAAAAAGTTGAACGACTTTTGTTGAAATATTAATAATCAGCTTGGCCACTAAAAGTTGAGAAAAAAATTGCTGGTTATATCCTGATTTTCAAAAACATTTTCCAGTTATCTATGTTATGAAATTTAAACCTTTAAAGCTAAATAATGTATAATTTGAAGTTACTAAACATGATTTAAAAAATTAACGAATCTGATGTGGAACAATTCTAAATTTGAAGCGTTTAAAATTGAATATTAAATATTCAAATTTGAGCGATTTTAAACTTAAACGTTCAATACCTTACGAATTCGAAACTTTTCAAATTAGAATATCCCCGAAAGAAAAATATTTAAGATTCTATAATTCCATAAGTCTTCGACGTCCTATAACTTTCCACTAACATTTTCCCAAATCCACAGAAATTATTACAAGAACCTCAAAAAGTGATTTTTACATTCTCATCAGAAAAGATATTAGATTTAAATCAAATGTGACACCTGCCCCTTTTTTGTCAAATATCCACGTTTTGAGAGCTTTTACACACTAAAAACAGGTTTTTGCGAATGAGACTACCTGTATGTTTGTTCGTGTGTCTAGAATATAGATTTTTAGACTGTCAACATGATAACTTATGAAAGAGTTGACAGATTGGATTGGCCTTTGATATATTCTTTTAGTGTTCTAAATTGAAGGTCAACCTCGGGAATTCCAATAAACAATCGAAAATGAATATTTTAAGCCAAACAACGCAAGATATAAAAAAGTCAGAGGAATTTGAATTTTGAACACGCTACAAGATTACTATAACAACTTTTTGAATTTAAAAAAATTAATAAGTTGTTTTGGACAAGCGACGCAAGCAACGCAAAATAACAACTAAACAAAAGTTTTTCACCCAAAAAAGAGCTACATATTTGATACTCATAATTTTTTGATAGGAAAATAGAAAAATAATTTTCTGTTAGAAAAACGACACGAGGTAGGAACAAGACTTAATCAACAAAATTTGTACACTGAGAAAGATCGGTATGTTTGCTAAAAATTGTTTTTTTACGGAACGCGCAGTTCGGGTTTCAATAGTAAAGAATAGATTTAAAAATTAAAAATAATTTTTTTTAGAAAGTGCTACAAAGTACGACAAAAAATTAACAAACGAAAGCTGTTCCGTCAAAAACTGTTTACTAAGTTTTTATTATTCATTTTTGGATAGGGCTAGTAGATTTTCATTTAAACGTAAAAAATAAGATTAAAAATAAAACAATTAATTTTTTGGAAAAATGACCCAAAGACGAAAAAAATGAATATACAAAAGTTGTTTAACCAACAACAAAAAATCTACTTCCATACATTTTTTTTATAAGAATACACGGGAAAAAAAATTGCCTTATTGGAAGAACGATGCAAGTTGCCATAACATTTTTAATAGCAATGTTTTTTATAGAATGCGCAATTTTTTAAAATTATAAAACCCAGTCAACGAAAATTTCTATTTTTTAATACCAATGCATATTATGAATTGTAATAATATACATTTATGGAAATGACGTACATTTTGAGGGACAAAATTGAGTGCGAAGCATGACATACGTGACGAGAATGTGTTTGTTAAAGCCGAATGAGCTTTAACAAAAGAGAATCCGTAACTACCAAATTACTGTTTTGAATGAAAAACAGGTGCCCAGGGGTACCTGTTAAAATAACAATTCCGGAGAAACAGTAGCAGTCTACTCAAATTACATTTCTTCTACTAATAAAAAAACTTTTAAATTCCCTGTCAGAAAATAAATATATGGCCATTTGCCGTTTTTTTGGTACAGTAGGTACGCTGTGATTGAGGAGTACTATCAAATATTGACGGATAGAGCAACAAACGTTAGAAAAAAGTGTGTTTCGAGTTTTGAACTTATATTTTCAAAGTTGGGATTTATGCCGCATGTAGTTATTCAAGTTTTGAGAAAATTTGAAGGTTAAGATTACTTTAGATTTAAGATTCATTAAATACAAGTTTTAGACTTTTGGAGTTAATATATTGTATCAAAAATTTTATTTAGCATAATGCTAACCTGTTGGTCTTAATTTTGAAGTGAGGGAAAATTGCATTTTCTGAAGATTTACACAATGTATGCATCGTAATAGGTTGACTCTTGTTTTCTGACATTTTTATCATAAATAAATGATTTATTGAAATCGATATTATGCTTTAGAGATTTTCAAAGATAGGCCCGGATACGATCTCTCCTGAACAGTATAACTTCTAATCTTTATTGTCTATTTGCTCTTTTTCTCGTTCTCTCGTTTCGATCTCAGCTTTTATAGCTCTGTCAAGCAAATGAAATCAAATTCATGCAAATCAACGAACATAGCAGTATTCCGATTCGCCTGCCTGTTACCAACATCCCCGATCCAAGCTACATACATATCGCGATGCATCGCATCACTTTTGTATCGAGGCAGTGATGCGTCTATCCAATCTCTATATATGCAGACTCCTCCTATTGTATAAAATAAGCTATGCAGACGTATACGTTTCTCGTTGTCCACTTAGCTATCCAAATATAAAATCCGTCACTCACTCAAATTGACGTTATACAAGGAAGTATATACGCATACTATAAATTATTTATTAATTATCGGGATTTGGCATTTATACGTGTCGAGTAGAAATTTCAAATCCATCGCAGTAAATGCCAGTTGATCAATTTGATTCTGAAATTGGATTACACTGATATGTAACGCTTTCATGCAGATAATCAATTTTTTATTTCAAAAATTCAAATACCCCTTTTTCGAAAACTAAGCGGGATGCGAAAAAAGTTGAGCGAGCCAAACATTTCCTTGGAAAAGTATCTACACCTAAAAATCCCTTATAATTTTAAATCTCAGTTGGCTTTCTAGAAAAAATTAATTTTCGATTTTATTATAAATTTCGTTTTTTCTTATTTCTTATTATAGATATAATTATTTTAAATGTTAAAGCTATTAGAAAACGAATGTTGACCTCTTAAGATAAGAAATCAAGTTTTTCAAAGAAATAAGGTAAGATTGAAAATGATTAAGAGGTTTTTTGTAGTCATTTTTCCAAAGAATAATTTTGCTTGTTAATTTTTTTCCATATCTGGCTTTTTTCACGAAAAATGGGGTATTTAAGGTAAGTGTCCCAGTAATCGTGAAATTAGGTTATAATTTGTATATATTCTTAAAAATATATGTTAAAAGAAAAATTTAATTATGAAAGTCGCTTATTTTTAGCCTTTTATAACATCAAATAGAAATAACATTCATTCAAATTAAATAAAAAGCATGAAAATCGGCATCACGATTACTGGGACTAAGGTCCCGATTACTGGGACGTTTACCTTAAAAAAATTTAAAGTAAAAATGAATTTTTTAAATAAATGGTTTAGAGGAGCATTTCGTTTTTTGTCAATAAACAAATGTAAGACATCCCAGATAAAAAATTAAGAAAAATATTCTTGTTGTTCACATATTTGGGATGAAGTCATTTCAACGGAACCATGAGTAATAATTTTCTACATGCAAATTGCAATTGTAAAACTGAGCTTTGGCAGAAATTACCTAGATTGTTTTTTAAAGTAAAATAAATTAAGTTTTGACGAATACTTGAATTACGTCAATCTATAAAAACACTTTCTAGAAGTAAAAAAAAATCATTTCCCGTACCATAGAGATGTATAGAGAAATATTATATAAAATTTAATTTTTAGCACAACTGTTGTTGGTCCTAGAAAGTTGTAAATTTGTCAGAAGTGGGAGTCGGGACTAGGTTAATCTAAGCATACTTTCAGGAAGAGAAAAACGTTCCAGAGATGAATTTTCATTTTTTTAATTTAAAGGAAAATCTTTTCGGTTGAAAGTTCATTCCTGTTGGTTAAAAAGTTTACTTTCATATTTTTCGTTGAATATTCTTTGGTTACAAATTTAAATAATTATTTTAAAAATTGCATTTTTTGTTTGAGAATTCCACAATTTTTTTTAGACATCTACTCTGTTTTATTGAATATTTTTATTTCCGGGTTGAAAATTTAACTATTTATAGAATATTTGACCTTTTGCCATGAAAATTCAACAATTCGGTTGAATTCTTTTAACAGAAATTTCATCTGATAAGTCAGAAATCCTACTGCATTTGGTTGAAAGTTAATTATTTTTAGGTAAAAAGTCTACTAGATTATTTTTTGTAACAAAAGTGTTTGTGTTCAAATCAAAAACACTTTAGTTCAAGAGTTGACTTTTGTTTTATCTTTTAATGTTTATTTTTTTATTTTACAGAATGTCTTTTCATGTCCCAGAAAAATGCCGATTTTTTTCCTTATCTAGTTCAGTAGTATAAACCTTTAATTCATCTCTTTGGCTAAGGATTAAACTATTTTTTCAAAATTAATTAAACAATAATTTTTTAACTGAAAATTTAGCTATTTAATTTTGGGTAAAAAATTACCTTTTTATTCGAAAATTAATTTTTTTTGTTAAAAGTTCATTTATTCAACTTAAACTTGAACTCTTCCATTTATTGAATATTTGCTTGATAATTATGTTATTTTAGTTCAAAAGTTCAGTCATTTAGTTGAAAGTTCATGTATTGTATTAAAAATTCAACGACTTGGTTAAAAGTGAACTATTTGTTGAAAATTCAGTTCTTTTGTTGAAGATTCATTATTTTAGTTGCAAATTCATCAATTTTGGTAGCAATTTCATCTCTTACGTTCAAATCCCAACTATTTTTGGTTGAAAGTTCAATTATTTTTGGGTGAAAAGTCTACTACTATATTTTTGTTGAGAATTAATACTTTTTCGTTAAATAATAAAACTTTTATTATTTGGTTGATGATTTAATTATTTTATTGAAAATTTGTCTCTGTTCGTAGTAAATTAATCTTTTTTGTTTCAAAATTCAACTGTTTGTGTAATTTAGTTGTTTGTGAGATATTCAAGCGGTCAATGTGTGAAAAATATATTTTAAAAAAGTTTTTAAAAAACGTAATATCTTACGTCAGCGGTTTGAATATCTCAACATGGATATACAAATCTCCACCTTCATAGGATACTCTAGCATCTCCTCAGGATATTTTGGGACATACTTTGGATATACTTTTTCAGTTAAGGTTTCATGAACAATGGACAAACTATACTATTTGATATAAAGAGAACGAATATATTTAATTTGCGTATCATAATTTTTAAAATAGCCCTTATTGGTTGTTTTCGTTTGTTTCCATATTAAATATGATTTTGTACAAACTAAATATTTCGATTGGACTGGTTCCAGGACATGCCAAAATTCAGAACTACGGCAGAAGCATTGGAACCTTGAAGGAATATGCTCATGGCATCAAAGGAGATGTTTATGCAGTTGATGACACGACGATATTCATCAAAGGTTTCACATATGATGGAACCGGTCCTGACGCATTTTTTTGGGTAGGGAACGGTACCAGACCCTCGCCTGATGGATTTCTAGTCCCTTATCCAGAAGATTATGCTGGAAGGTTTGTATAATTTTAATTATAACATTTATTGTTTTTCTTACTTCTGAACAGTGAAATATTATGCAACTCCAAAAATGTAGGATCGAATCCATTTTAAATCAGTTTCTACACTTCAATTAGCAGAACCTCTTACCAATAAAATATATTGTATTTTAGATCGAATTTGGCGGAACATACCTTCTTCCGATTCAAGAAAAAAAAATTATCCACGAAGTTGAAAATATCTAAATTTTAACATTCATTTGTCAAAAAAAAACACAAATTCTTTCTTAACAAATCTGTACTTTTTTTATCTAAATCAGATGTTCCATTTTTCTTTTCGGATTCTGGTGACTTTCACCATCCTTCTTTAAAATCTATCGAAAAATTTAAAAAAAGATTAAAATCAACGAAGTGGCGACGATTTGTTGATTCATAATATCAATTAAGAGGTGAAATTTCCCATAAAGCTTCTTTATTCCATTTCCAACTGCTACACAATTTTTATTTCAAAATTCCAGACCATTTCCAGGGCAATAGGGCAATTTAAACAAAAATCTATACCTCAGTTCAACAAAATTGGAGACTTACAGGAAGACAAGAGTATGGTTAAAGAATATTTTAAAATTACAAAATGAACCTGATTAAACTCTAATTTTCAAGGATTTAAACAAATAAAGAAACCTTTTCTAAAACTCTACAAGTTGCACATTAGTGTTTATTTCCAATTTTTAAATCCAATTTAAGTTACAATTAACAACAAATGAGAAATGATTAGTGCTTGAAATTTCCTTCCCAGGAATTTACAGATACATTAAATTATTTTAAAATAAAGTGGATTTAACATTCAGAGTATATATGCTACTTATCTTTAAACTGAAAATTGAAGGATTCCGTATTTTTAAAATATTTATTTCTAAAATTGGAAACTCTTCAACTTGCATTAATTTTGAATGAGTCAAATTTATAGTTGCGATTTATTTTATTCACGGCTGATTTAAAAGTTTCACAATTTGGAATATTTTTGAAGTTTCTCATTTTTTGTAAATTGAATTTTTTTATCATACAAGCTACTTGAGTTCTAAATGCTTTATTTAGAATTACTTATTCTTGAAGCTATTTACGTTAAATCATTGTTTATATACTATATAATTATAATTTTTATATTAAACTTAAGTTTAACTTATTAGTCAAATTTGATACATTTGCATAGCTGTTTGAGTTTTTCCTTTAAAAAATGAACAAGAAACGAACCATAAGAGGAACATCTCGAAATAAGCGACCACTTCCGAGAAATATCCTTCTCAGTGGTGCGGCGCGTTCCCAAAATCGCAAATATTAATACGTGAAGAGTTGCATAACTTTTTTATTTAAATAAAGAAGAAATGACATTCGAGCTATTACTTATCTTTATTGAATGTTAAAAAGAACTGGACAATATTCTTTGACAGGCATGAGTTAGGTCAACAAGTTTGATATACGTCAATAAAATGCATTTTCCAAATTTGGCACTTATGCTATTGTGCCCTGGGACCCTTAATTTGTATTAAATTATGTGAGATCAAATGATAATTAAGTAAAAGAATTTAAAGATCCATGAATCGTTGTACCAGGTTGGAATCTGAGTCCGTGTCTTTTCTTAGGGGATGTTTTCTTCATTATGCATGGTATAA
>JAWWLR010000034.1:43869644-43879698 GCA_035041075.1 Acraspis erinacei
CGTTCTTCCGCTCACCCGTCGAGTTATGTGCCTACGTCACTTATACTATCATTACCTGCAATAAAAAAAACATGTATGCTTATATTTGAATCGTGTCCAAAGTTATGGTGGAACATAATGTACAACAAAAATTACATGTAAGTCTCCTTTATGCTGTGCGTATTCGACTAGAAAAACGGATAAATCCAGGAATTCCAATTTTCAATAATTTAATTTTCCGGTTCACGTTGGAATCAATCTTGAGAATCAAGGTCACATCAGCTAACCTTGCTCTAGTAATTTGCATTCTCAGTGAAATTGTCCATAGATATTAAATTCTCTCTGATGAAAAATTCGATTTATTTACGAATTTACGTTTCCAAAAAAAGCTTAATTACAACTGTAACTTTAGATGGATTTTATGCCGGACACACACTAAGTAGACTCTTATATCATCATTTTTTTAAATGTTGGCTATTGTTTAAAATGTAATAAGGTAATCGTTAGTTGTAGTAATTTACCCTGCGATGGGGCGAATCAATACACTTAAAGTTTTTGATTTATTTAAAGATTATAAAAATGTGCATCCGACACTAAAATCAATACAAAATAAAGTCAGTCTGTCGATATTCAGTCTGTCGAAAATTCATTTTTTTCATTAAATTTAAATATTAATACTATAAACGCTTATTAAAATTTCTTTGTACCGAATAACGTAAAAATAATAATAATAAAGAAAGATACAAGAATGAGCTGTAACTTATGAATATAAACTATGTTTTATAATATATAAGTATTAAAAAATCACTGTAATTATACTTTCTTATAAAGTTATTTGCCAAGGTAAAATGTTTACTTCATTTATTTATAATATATTTCAGTTGTAGCGATTTGCCGCGGAATCTTTGGATGTGGGTTATTTGTATAAAACTTTAAAACGAGGCCTAAAAAAATACTGATTTGGAAAGGTATTATTCTTCTCCGGGAGGGCTTCAATCGTCAATATTTGATTAAGCCCAATATCAATTTGAAAATAGAATGATTAAGCGTTTTATGATTTTAAAAATTGTTGTAGAAATTCGCCGCGGAGTAGCTATTTGCCCCGGTGGACGGTACTTCTTTGTTTTGTAGAAAAAATATAGATTGTCAAAGATTTCACAGCAAAATTTTTTTTCTATTTTTCTAGCTAGGACACTTTTTGTGACTAAAAAACGAATTTCACTATAGCTAACTAAAGAAAGTTTTATTTTAATTTGTTAGGTGTAAAAAATATCATAGAATCAAAGTTTTAAAGGTCTAATTAATTCCAAAAGCCTGATTTTCTGTATACTTCTTTATTTTCTACATTCAAATGTTCTTTTAGAGAAAAAATATGTAACCTACCTATGTGCTTTACATAAATTTATTCAAAGAACTTTATCTTTACTTCTTGCCTAAAATTTAATTTTCTTGCCAATGAAACTCTATACTCTTCTTTATGCTACAAAAATAAGTCGTAAGAAACTGGTTGACATTCGAAATAAGCACAGAAAAAAATTAGAAATCGGTTAATTTCGAGATGACGAAAAATTCCACAAAAATATAATTCGAAATATAAAAAATGATAAAATTATAAAATTTCCAGCAATTTAATCTTTTCGAACGGGAAAATTCCCGAATAGTAAATTTCCCGATAATATATAATTTCGGAAATAAAATTGCCGACATAGGAAGATATCCGACACTATAAAATTACCGACGTCGGAAAATTCTCCGTGAGATTAATTTCCCGAATATAAACAATTAAAAAACTGTTTTAATAATAAATAATAAAATAATGAATTATATAAAAAATATTTTCATCAAATAAATGTATTATATTTGTTTTATTATTGTTTATTTTATTATTGAACTATTAACTAATTCTTTAGATTCAGAAATTTGTTGGTGATGGTAATTGGACAGTGTCGAATAATTTAATAATGTCTCCAATTTAATTTAGGAATTTTCAAATTTAGTAATATAAATTCTCGGGAATTGTTCAATTCGTTAATTTTAAATTGTCTGTAATTTTCTAATTTCGGGAATTTTTCATTTCGTATATTGTCTTATTTAGTAGCACGATATGAATATATTATCTAGTGCAAGGCGCTAAAATCAACAGTCGTGCACCCTAGTGGTGTAGGTTGTAAATTTAACTATGCAGTTACAAATTCACTTATTTTTTTGAAAATTCCACTATTTTGTTAAAATGTCACCTTTTTCGAAAACTAAAATTCTTTGTTGAATATTCGTCTTTTTTATAGAAAATTCATCTTTTATGGATTATAAATTCATGTATTTAGGTAGACAAGTTATTGGTTGAAAATTTATCTGTTGAAAATTCAATTATTTGGTTAAAAATTCGCTTTTTTGCATGAAAGTAACTATTTTGTTGTAAACGCAACTATTTGGTCCAAAATTAATTTTTTTATTTGTTGAAAATTCATGAATTTCAAAAATTAAAAATGAATTTTTAGTTGAAAACAAGAATTTATTCCCATATTTTCATGAAGAAGCATCCTATTTCCCATCTTCTGAGAGCATTTTGATCTTTGAATGTCTGTTCGAATATTATGCTTACTAATTCCCTGGGGGTATCAAGATTTTTGTGATGATATGTGAGAAAGAAGGGAAGAGGTAGGAAAAGTTTTAAAAGTAGCGTGATTTAGTTTTGAACGGCCCCTTATTGAACTAGCGTAATCCGGTGTTGTACAGAATCAAAAAGTGTCTAAAATAGAAAAAGTACAGTAACTTTTTAAAAATAAATTTTAAAGTTAAATCTTTAGAATTCTGTAGTTCCTCAACTAAACAAATCAGTAGCCAAAATTTAAAAAAATTCTACATGGCATCCACCTTTTAGTAAGCTCTGGAGTGTCTGTTGGTATCGGTTCATTGTCAGGAAAAGTAACTTCCTCCAGACTTGATTTGAAAGTACGAGTCGACATTGGAATTTGAGGCACGTAGTTTGTGGCACCAATATAAGCATCGTATAGAATCCTCACAATAGCGATCACTGTTCATCTTAAAGTATTTCGAGGCCTCGAAGCTCCTGAAATGGTCCGAAGTGGTCCGAAGTGCGTCCGAGGTGGGATCAGTCAATAGATGTCCGTTGGAGGCGAGGGTGGTTGAGGAATAGAGGGAAAAATCGGAACGGTGGTGATTTCGCTACAATCGGCGAATAATGTCGGATCATGGGGTGGTTTGTGGGGTGACGGAAAGTTCAGTGAAGCGGGACGAGATGGGGGGGTGGGCGATCAGGTATTGAAGCACGACATTCGGTTGATATTCTTGGGCAAGGCTTTGCGCTTGCGCGAGACCATGAAACACCGGTCGATGCTGGCCGGGCTAGCTTCGGCGAGGACGCGACTCTGTTTCGGTTCCTCGACTTTAAAGATCCGCCATTTTGAAACCACACCACCCCCAACGCCACCGAAGAATCACTCGGAACCGGAAATGACCTTCAGAGGAACCATATCTTCGGGGACCACTAAAAACAGTGACCTTGAAGCACCCGGTTACCACCACAGTATATGCCAATTGATCAATTTGATCTCGAAATTGGATGAACATGATATGCAAAGCTTTTATACACATTACGGATTTTTTAATTGATCAGGAAATTGCGCATCAAAATGTTCCGATTCTCAAGATCAATTGCCTGACACACATTTCCGTGAGTAACAACTGTCGAGTGGTAGTTGTTATGTCACATCAAAGTAATGAAAATCTAGATGTACATTAAAATTTAAAAATTGAGGGCGATGAAACACTTCATATTGTTTAATATTATATTCAAATTATAACCAAGTTTTACGATTATTGGGACAATCACGATTTTTGGGACATTTATCTCCCTCGAACTACGTTAATCTAAAGTAACACTTTTTAAAGATAAAAAGGTAATTTCCAGAGCCACAGAGATGTATAGCCCAATATAGGAGAATTTGAATTTTGGGTCCAACTTGAAATTTTCTAAAACACTCCTGGTTGGTTCTAGAAAGTTGGAAGTCTCTCAGAATTTAGAGTCGGAACTAGGTTCTAAATCTATAAGTTGAAATCTATAGAAATTCTTTTGTAAACAAAAAATAATTATTTCTCGAGCTTAATATTCCGTTATTTTTGGGTTAGAAATGAAAATAGTTTTGGTTGAAAGCTAATTTATTTTATACAATATTTTCTTTTGCTTAATTCTCTTTAGTTAGAAATTCATCTTTTGTTGATAATAATCTAATTATTTGGTTGAAAATTTAATTATTATGTTCAAAGTTCAACAATTTTGTTAGAAAATTATTGTTTTTGTTGAAAATTCAACTCTTGTTATAAATTCGTCTTTTTGGTGGAAAATTCAACTATTTGATTAAAAATAAACTTGTTATTAAAAACTTATACTTTTGGGTTGACAATTTAACTCGTTGCTGAAAAATCGTTCTTTGTTGAAAATTCAACTCTTGTTAAAAATTTGTCTTTTATTATTTGGTTGAAAATTTAATTATGTTAAAAATTTAACTTTATTGATCAAAATTCATCTCTTTGGCTTAAAATTTAATTGTTTTGTTGAAAAACAATTTATTTTATTAAAAATTAATTTTAAACTGAAAATTACCCTATTCCATTTTTGGAGAACGGCTATATTTTTTTTAGTCGAAAATTAAACTATTTGGTTGAAAATGCATGTGTTTTGTCGAAAATTAATCTTTTTCTAGAAAGTTGAACTATTTTGTTAAAAATTTCTCTTTTTGTAGAAAGTTCAACTATTTTGTGGAAAATTGATCTTTTTGGTTAAAGATCGTTACTTTTAGTTAAAAATTATTCTCTTTCGGTTGAAGAATCTACTATGAAATCATATTTTTTCAACTGTAAATTTAACCATTTCATTTTTGTTTCAGAATTAATTCTATTTAGTTGAAAATGAAACTATTTGGTTGAAAATTGGTCTTTTTTAGTTGCAAATTCAACTATTTGTTGGAAATCCATATATTTTTGTTGAAAATTCAACATTTTCTTTATTCCTTTATTCAAAGTTAAATTTATAACAACTATCACTCGAAAGAAACAGAGGGTATTGTTTTCAGCCAAAATAGGCAACAAAAGTGAGATTCTTTTCCTTATGAGTATTCCAAGGATATTATCCTAATTTTAGTTAAAAATTTATTTTTTAAATTTTCACTGGGGCTGAACCAAATTTAATTAAATGTTGCTCGCAATATGGGATTTTCTGGTTGATTATGTTTTCCCGGTACCCCATGAAAGTTTTTAGACTAAATTTGAAATCATCGCTAAAGACCTTTTTTAAAAGAGACCATTTTTTGTCAACAATTTATGTAGAGTTGGCATACAAGTTGATGGTAGACATTGCTTCAAAATTTTACTTTGTACATTATCATTCATGAGAGTGTAATGTAATCCTCCAAATTTTCGATCTCTGGTTTTTAATTGATCTTTACATGTATGAATGGCTACCTGAAGTCTGTATAGCCATGCTAACTTTCGAAGAATTTGTCAAATTGAATCGGCCTTTAATACACTTTTTTAGGGTCCCAAAATCAAAGTCAAGATCGCTGGACAGATATTTCCGACCGAAATTAAAAAATGTAGAGCATTTTCAAAATATGAAAAACAAATTTTAAAGAATTTTAGAAAATTTTGTTCAAAGATTCTCGTTCATGAAAAGAGGACTTGCAAATTGTTCTCATGGCATTTTAAATTTTATTTAAAACTTAAAATTTTATATATTTTTCAAAATTTTGAAAAATTTCAAAAAATAGAAAAAAATATTTTTCTGATATATTAAGAAATTTCATTCAAAATGTTGACTAGATTAAGATTTCAAATATATTTCGAAACCATTCCTATGTAATTGTTTTATTAGATGACAATTCAAAAAGTTAGATCATGTTTCAAAATATGCAGTTTTGTTTTTAAGAGATCCGTAAGTTAAAATCTTTTTCAGTATAATTTCAGAAAATTTATAAATTATCTTAATATAAATTTTTAACTGCACACATATTGAAAATGTTCTAGATTAATTAATCATAGTAGAGTTGTCTTAAAACTGCAGTTTGAACGCACGAAATCAAAACCTAAGGCTTAATGTCTCTCTATATATATCAAATTTAATAAAAAATTGTTATTTTTTAATATTATAGTAAAAAAATACCTGCTTCTTATAGACTGTTCAGTTTTGTTTACATTGTTTTATTTTTTAAAGAGAACCGTCTCTATAACCTAATTACCGCGAGCGAAGCATGAGTATCGCAATGAAAATGTAATCGTCTAAGCCGCAAGTGCTTTGAGAAACGTCTTTAAAAACAAATGCAAAAACAATTTCAGTTGGAATTTATGACTGTGGTTCATCAGAGGTTCAAATGACAGTTTTCGTTTTAAATTACAATATTTATGATTTTTTTTAAATGTAGTTGAGATGCAGTGCGCAATGAGAATGTCCCCGCACAGAGGGCATAATGTTTAATCTTTAATTTAACTTTATAGTTTTGTATTTTCTGAAGTATAATAGAGACCATTATTTGAAAAATTATTTAAAAAATTAAGCTTGTTAATATATCTACTCATGTTTTTATTTATTTTTTTGCTTGGGTTGAAATTAACTTAAAGCCAGATATTCAATTTCGGCAACTAAGTAAATGAATAAAATTAAAATAAGTACATTGATAAGCTTGATTTTCAAATGAAATTTTTAAATGATGATCCTTGTCATACGTTAGTATGTACAAAACTAATAAATTAAATCTTATGCAAATTCTACATCTAATAATTTTTGAGAAACAAAAATAAAACAGAAAATCATCTATAGATTCACCTTTCGATGCAGTTTTGTTTAAAATTTGTTCAATTTATTCGAATTCCCTCTCTTCTTATTTCAGTTCTTAAATATGGAAATCTGTATTTTAAAACTCAGCACTTTTGTGTAAAAATATTTCACGTTTAAAACAAGTGAATTCGTCCTAGATTTACTTTATTTAAATGCTTCAACTTTCTCCGACTCGTATAGTTTTCACCATAAAATAGAAAGGGTGGACTAAATAAAATTAGAAAGGCTTGAAATATCGACATTTAGGTAAATTATTGTCAATAAAAAAAATCAATAAAATCAAATTTATTAATTTTATGACCTTCTAGAATTTCCTTTATGTGGGTAAAATGAAATTATTTTGTAACCATTTTATAGTTTTTGTGTATTTCTTTATACATAATATATGTTAAAAATAGGTATTGTAAATCACAATTATGAAAGGACTGCATTTTTGCCTGGAAAATATGTCTGGTTATCCAATTTGAAAACACCATCCTATGTTTCAAATTCGTTTTTTGTCGCATCAGTACATTGTTAAAAATGTTTGGAATTCTACAACACTTCTACAAGACTTCTACAATACAAGCTTAAGTTAAAATTGCAGGCTTGTTATTGGAACGACCATATTGCAATGCATGTATCGTAAGTGTTGCAAATCGTGAAGTCACCGTCCAGCATTCCAATACATGTATTAGAGTCTTTGTAATACAGAAATTGTGCACAACGCATTCACATACTTCATGTAATTAAAACAATTCAAAGAATTCATGGAATTCATCGAATTCAAGCAATTTGTCCAATTCAATAAATTCCTCGAATTCAAGCAATCCATCCAATTCAAGGAATTCAATGAATTCTTGACATTCATGGCGAAATTCACGAAAGTCACGCAGTTAGCAGGATTAATGGAATTGAAGGAATTGACGACATTTACGGAATTTACGGAATACAAAGAATTCTTGGAATTCATGAAATTCTTGGAATTCATGACATTCTTGGAAATCATTGAATTCACGGGATTATTGAAATTCACGGAATTCGTGAAATTTACGGAATTCATGGAATTCACAGAATTGATATAATTTAAGGAATTCTTGATATTCAAGGAATTCAGGGAATTAAAATAATTTAATTTAAGAAATTCAATGAATTTAAAGAATACACGGAATCAAAAGAATTTAAAAAATTCAAGGAATACAATGAATGCATAGAATTCACGGAATTTAAGGAATTGAGGGGATTTGAGAAATTCACGGAAATCATGGAAGTCCCTGAATTCCGCGATTTTATTAAATTTCATTAAATCCTTGAAATTCCATGAAATCCGTTAACTCCATGAATTCTGTGAATTCTTCTGTGAATTCTTTTAATTCTGTGAACTCCGTAAATTCTTTGAATTTAGTTATTTCCATGAATTCTACAAAATTCCTTAAATTCCATGAATTCTATTAATTCTTTGAATCTCGGGAATTCCGCAAATTCAGCGAATTCTGCGAATTCCATGAAATACGTGAATTCCAGGCGTTACATGAATTCCGTGAATTCCGTAATTTCTGTCAAATCCACGAATTCCTGAAATTTCATGCATTCCTTGAATTCCATAAATACACGCGTAATAAACTAACTTCTATATATCTTTCTAAATTTTTCGCTTCAACAAGTGTCGAAATATCCAGCCGCAAGTATGATACAGAAGTCTTTCGGCTACTGGACTTGTATTGTAAAATTCCAATACATGTAAGGTACCATACTAATGCCAGCATTAGAAAACTACATCTTTATGGATTGTAGAGTTACCTTACGTTTCGGAAATAAACTTCCAATACATGTAGTAGAAGTTTCCAACTGAAATTGTTAACAGAGTAGGTAAGATTTACCTCATTTATTTGTCTATCATTTCTTATGCAGGAATTACCATTCATGATTGATTTATAAAGTTGCTTAGGAAGCTTCAAATTCTGGTATCAAACTTGTTGATAATATTTTTTACTCATTTTTTCTTTCATCAGTTTTAGTTTTTTTATGACTCTCGCCTATTTATGTAATTTAGCAGCCTCCCGTATCATAATGATATATGAGAAATCAGAAACATTGTGTTATATTGAAGCTTCAGTAAAAGTGCAAAAATAAGAGTCAGTCCAATGAAAAAACTTAGCGAGCATAAAATTGAAACTTTTTAATTATAGAAAATTATAAAGTTAGATAAATATGTTTTTATGCAATGAATTTAAGATGTAGTTATAATTTTGTAATCATAATGATGATTGCATTTTTTTAACTTTTAATTCCTAATCCTATAATAAAACCATGAGCTTACTCTATCTTAATAAAATGTTAACTGAAATCGTTCGCTTATATGAAAAAAAGAATTTAGTAAATTGCGACTCGAAAACTCTAAATCTGGAAAAATTGTCTAAATGAAATTCATAGATTTAAAATAAAAATGCTTTTTCTCTTTTTGGAATTTTTCTCAAATTTTTAAATATAATTATCTGTCAGTAATTGTACACGCACTTTTGTTGTTTCGAATTAAAAATAATAAAATAACTCCCACATACGAATGAGATACCAAATTTGTGGAGTTTGTAGCGTCTTGCCCCAGTCTGGAAGTTAAGCATTTAAAATATATATTACTAGATGATTTTTCTTTTTCGAATATTGCAAATTTTTTTCTCTTTTTTTTATAAAATAGAACATAATTAATCTGCAGTTTACTCGAGGAGGCCCACTCCAGAAGTAGGAAAAACTGGACAGTACCTTACCAGGCCCACATTTATATTTCTGCAGGGGTATCAGTGGTTTTTCAGTGATTCCACCAGTGGAAAACGTCACTGGTTGAAACAACGATGATAATTTTACCTTTTCCGCAACACACCGTAAAACGGGGATAAGTAAGATACAATACTTTGCTTTGACTGTGAAATGATTTTTATAAAACTGCTGGAATTTAATTTTCTCTTCCGGAATATTTTTCTCTTCTGGAGAGAGGAGTTCCTTACCTTATGTCGTGAAAAGAAATCGCATGATTTTGTGCAGGCGGGCAAAAAAGGATTTTTCCAAACCCGCTTTACTTCCCAAATCATTTTCCAGGAGTATAAGTACCGCCGAAGAACAGAATTAACCGAAATAACGTACTCTCGTTGATAAAGTAAAGTTAGGTATACTCAACAGGCGCTTTAATTTTTTTCCTTAGGCGGGGGTGGGGGGGGGGGGGTAAATAGATATAGAGATAAAATATAAAGT
>JAWWLR010000034.1:43879798-43892061 GCA_035041075.1 Acraspis erinacei
TTTTTTGTAAATTTTTATTATTTACTCAGATAAACATAAAAAACCATGATTTTTATGGGTTTTTCATGGTTTTCACCGTGAAAATCGACTAGTCGCAAATTTTCACTATAATTTTCGTAATCAGTGCGTCAAAATACATAAATATACATAGTATGAACGAAATCGTCGGTTTACGCTATTGGGAACTCCATCCTTTTTATGCTGTTACTCATCATATTTTTTTGAATTTAATCTAAAATAACGATATAGGCTTTCAATAACGCTTATATTTTCCCGCTTGGTATTACTGAAAAGCTATTTTTTACGACTTAGCCCCAAAATGAGAGGTAAAGATGGGCAAACTGTGAACTGCAATAACTAGTAAATTATCGGCAAATTAAATATTTTAACTATAAGATGCGAAATTGTTAGTAATAAGCTGATAAGGTCCTTTAAAAAATGTCTCGCTTAGCCCCGTCTTATGGTATTTTACTCACATCAGTATAAAGCGCTAAAGCTAATGGTAGGAACATTGTGGGTTGCACATCATACACCTGTATATATAAGATACATTATGTTCATGTGAAAACTCGCACCATCACACAAAAGCTTTTGGAAAAGCAGAGAAAAGCGCGAAACGGCTGGTGATTAAAACAGAGGCAAATTGGGGCAAAGTTAACGGCGCTGTCTGACCACAGGTTTATTTCAGCAAAAGTTATCATTTTTCGTACGCTTTGGATACGAAATCCCCCGGGGTCTACAGTCGTGTAATACCCGACGCCGATTGGTCGGGAGCTTGCGAAAGTTCCAGGTATTCCATAGAACCGCCCACCAAAGCTCAACCTCGACCGGGAAAGTTTTGTCGCAAGCCCCGCGTACTCTAGCCCTCTGGCCTCGAATTTGCTTCTGTTTCTGTTTCTGTTTCAAGCATAATTTTCACGGATCTTCAAAAGACTGTGTCGCGTGCGTACAGAAGCTCAGAGTCACCGTTTTCAATAGACATCCTCTCGTTTGCTCTTCTCCCAAAGTGGAACTTCGTTTCTGCTAAATTACTCACCGGCTTCAAGTTATTTTCACTTTTTCTTTCGTTATGTTGCAAACTGTATAATAAAATAAACTCGATGCAAACTTTAAAGGGAGAGTCTCAAAGTTGTACTTTTCATCCTAGTTAGAACATTTCAGAAGCTGAAGCTTTGCTTAATGAAGCAGCTTAATTGTAATGGAAAAAGTTTATATTTAATCAGGGAATGATTTTCGACTTTCGGTCATTCAGAGAAACTTTCTTTTAATCAGATAATTCGAATTATTTACCACAGTAAAAACAAATGCTTTCAATTTTTGCACCCTGAAATGTTTGGCATTAAATTCATTAGAACTAGCCTGGATTTGACCATAATTGATAGGATTTAAATTAAAATCCTCTTAAATGTAGAACAATTTTTCTAAGATTCAGACTGAATTTGTTTCATAAAAATACAACTGTTCTTTTTTGCTGATGTGATTTGTGGGAGCAAATATTTTATGTTCATTGTACGAAATAAATATCCTCATATACATATATATTAATAGCGAGCATTTCTTTGTAGATTACAAAAATGCTGGGTTAATTCTTCACTTTTTTATTATCAGCGCTTAAAAAATATTGAAAATTGAAAACATATTGTTTTTTGCATCACTACGCTGATATCTTATCTTTTAGTTCTATTTTTTAGAAGATGGCTGAAATTGACGTTCGTTGAATGTAGATATTCATTAGGGGATACAACTTTGTATTATATAGTGATGTTTTTTTGGTATCAGCCGCTAAAAATAAGAAAAATAAAGAAGTTTCGTTTTTAGACCACTTTATTTGTCTTCGACGATGGCTAAAGCTGAAGGTCTTGACATGCAGATGTACATTAAAAATAAAGTTTGCTATTTCTTTTCATTAATTTTTTTTATGTTTGTGAAAACTTGAAAAAATGTTTAAATTTGGTTTTCTTAAATTATTATGCAGGAAGCTTTTCTTTCAGTCTTATTTTCTAGGAATTCTTCGAATTATCATGTATTATATTCGACATCTAACACGTTGCAGTTTTTCATTTTCCCTATAGCCTTTTCCAAATTTAAATTCTTAAAATTTTAAATATCTTGAGGTTGCCTCAAATTTAAAGTCTTGACACGCAGATGTTCATATAAAAATAACTTTTGCTAAGTTCTAGTATTGCTTTTTATTATCAGTGGCTAAAAGATTAGAAAAAGAAAGAAATTTCGTTTGTTAATCCACTAAGAAGGAAGCTATTTTTTAGCCAAATTTTTATGGGGATTGCTCAAATTAAAGTTCTTCGCATATAGATGTGCATTAGAAAATAAAAGTTGTTATGTTATAGTATAGCTTTTATTGTTATTATTGCGTCCAAAATAAGAAAAATAATTTATATATATATATATATATATATATATATATATATATATTAGAGTATTGTTTTTTTATGAGAGGGTAGAAAAAGAAGGAATTTAGTTTCTTAAAGAGCTGAAACATTAAGTTCAATCTTAAAGTTTGTCATGATTTAGATTTAGTCCAATTTGTTTCTTAAATTAAAACTCAATTTTCAATTTAAATTATTACCTGATGTAGAGTTTGCTTGAATCCAGGCAAATTTTACTGAATTTATGCAACGCTTACTTTATTGAAGATGGTCAGCTAGTGCCCAAATATCTCAAGAAGAAGTCACGAAATATTATTTTACTTTTTGCTATACTTTTCTTCTACTCACTCGATATATAGAAAGTATTCTTTATCTTGGTAATTATTTTTTTAATCTGGTAACTGGCTCAAATTCATTCCATGTATCTGTTTGGACACACAAGATTGTTTAAGGCCTCTTATCTGATTCGAAGAAGTTAAGCAGCGCTTACTTGGACTATACTCGAATGGGAGCCGAATTATTAAAATACCAAAACTAACACTGTTAAGATACGATGACTGTTTCATTCAGAAATTTTGTTGTAAATTTAAGCAAAATTTTCTAAAACAAGAACGTCCTAGGCAAAATATCGAATGTATATATTTTTAACCGTTTTCCAATTTTTTATTTTTTAGAAAGATACGTTCTATATTTCAGACATAAAAGATAAATTACAATTTGGTTCAAGAAAGAGCTTTCCAACATTTTTAAAGAGAATATGTTATGAAAGTTGCACTGGGAAAACATCCAATAATTTAAATTAATGTTCTGGCGATAAGTTTCAATCAACCAATTCTATTTTTAGCTTAAAAGGATAAAATGTCTATCAAAGAAATGGGTTCTCAGGAACGACTGAAAAATCCCGAAAAGTAAAATTGTCGAGAAAGAAAATATTCCAAATATAATATTTCCGAAATTCGACGTGGCTGACGATTTGAAATGCCCGAATTTTAAAATTCTCGGCAGTTTATTAGCGAATTAGAAATATCCCTATAATAGAAAATTCCTCAAATAAAATTGCCGCCTCATATTTTATGGCCAAGCTTTTTATTTTATGGTTTATTTATTTAATATTAAAACACTTGTTTCATTGTTTAGATTCGAGAATTAGGAAATTGGGCAATTTCGTTAAAAAAAACAATATTTCTAAGTTAAATTGCTTAAGATGTTACAATTCTGGACATTTACAAACATCTTGATTAATTCCTTAGTATAGAGCATTGAAAATAACAGCATGGATTTATGTTTTTTAACCAGAAGTTCATTTTTGATTAGTTCAAATGAAAAAAAATGTTGCTCTAAGAGTTCAAACTTTTTTTGCAAACTGAAAAAAAAACCGGGAAATGACCAAGAATTTTTTTCTTTTCTTTTCTGATCCAATATCATAGATACATAAAACCACAAGATAGCTCAAGACCTAGAATTTACTAAAAATCCAATTTTTCCAACTTCCATAAAGCCTTTGTGACATTTAGAGAGTCAATACAGGGAGGTGAAATAAATAAAGAAAGCAAGATTCAGTCAAGTCTGAATAATTAGATGTTCTCGGAACGTATTTAACGAAAGCTTAACTCGGGATATAGAGTTTTGGCGAAAAGAAACTTCTATTAAAACTGGCGCACAAGGAACCGGTGGTGGAAGAAGAGTGCGGGCGGACCATTTAATTTATCGCCTACTTAAAGTCCAACGAACAGAGAAGGCTGTCTGTACAGGAGATCCTTTTTAAGCTCGCGTTTCAAGAACCAATTGCTTGCCCGTGCAGGGAAAACGGAATCAGATTTTATAGAGTTAGTAAAACCGAATACAGCACTGAATTAAAGATGCGAATTCCACTTGGTAAAAGTAGCACTCTTTTCGATAAATCAATTTCTCTCAAAAGTTTTTTTCATTAAATATTCGTATTTCACTTTATTGAATCAATGCATAAATTTACAATTATAACCCTTCTTCTTTATGCAGCCGTAAACGGAAATTGAATCGTCTTCCAAGAGAATTGAATTTATATAAAAAATTCTATAAATTCTGCTTGCATTTATTTAAATTAAGGTTTTTTTATGATGAAATCCTGCTCTACAAAACTGAACATGATAAAATTCTACCGGAGAACAATCCCAGGAAACTCAGTTTTCTAGTACCTTTTTTACAAAATTTTCTCCCTATTTTTCTCAAAATCCTCTATAATTTCTATATTATAGTATTTTAATATAGTATTTTTGAAGAAGAATTGTAATATTTGATCAGACAGTTTCGAAAAATATTTAAAATTTATAAAATATTTAGGTTTTGATAGTTTTTTCACAAGAAATTGACGGTTTGAAAAAATCATTATTTTCAAATTAGATAATAAAGATTCCTTTGCAAAATCATGATATTTTAAAGGTTTATAATTATTAAGAAATTTCAGGTTACGTTAGCGTTTTACACCAAAATCTGTTCTTGTTTTTAGACAAAAATCATTAAAGTTCTCATAAGATTTATACTTTTTGAACAGTTTCTTGTTTTGAACTATTCTAATTTGAACATAATTGGTCAATTTAAGGATTGGTATTTTAAGTAAAAAGTCGTTATATTTGAAAGAAGATTTATAATTTTTGTACAATTTTTGCTTAACCTTGTGGTTGTAACCGAAAATTTCGATATAGGTTTCAAAGATAATTTACCATTATGAACAATTAAAAGTTATGTTAAAGTTCGTAGCCGAAAATCATTTATTTTAAACAAAAATCAAATTTATGTTATGTTAATGTTTTCCATTGGAAATCGCCACTTTTAATCAAAAGTATTGGATTTTAAAGAAGATGACAAATTCTTGAACAAATCTACGTTATGCTAGTATTTTTCACCGGAAATTAGAAGAAATTTTAAAAAAGGTTTAAAATTTTAAAACAATCTTATGTTATGATAACATTCCTTGTGGAAATCGGTTGTTTTGAAGAAAAAAAATTTGGTTAAAGAGAAAATTTATAATCTTAAACAATTTTTTGTTACTTTATGTTTGTGTTTTTCATCCAAAATTTATGTTTTTAATAAAAAATCATTAGATTTCAAAGAATATGTACAGTATATAAACAGCAATAGGGCATAATATATGACCATTTTTCACTAGACTTCTGTGTTATTTTAAACAAAAATCATTTCGCTTCAGAAATTAAAAATTTGCATTCGACGAAAAAAATAATAATCGCTCGCGTTTGTAGTTTAATAAAATTTGTGTTTTCCTATAAATGTATTGCATTTATTAATTTTTGTTCATAACCTTGTTATTTAAAAAAAAATCCCCTTTTCGAATAAAAATGCCCCAATTATCCGTACAATAGAAGACAGCTGAATGACTCTAATTCCTGAAATATACGCAGGGTAGTTTGATAATTATTATTTTTAATACACTATGCACAATTAAAATACATTTTTTTAAATTATACACTGTTAAACTTATGCCGTAAAACTCTACACATACAAGATAATATATGTACTTGTTAAAAATAATTAAAAATAACTCCACATAAGTAAATCCTATGATAGAAAATTGTGCACCTACACAAAAACGTAAAATAGTGAAAATAGCGTTGCTATTATTTCGAATGAAAATAATTAAAATGATTAAGGCGACTTTCGCAGAGAATTCACGGTTAGAATGAAAAGGTTTAGAGTTCATTTGAGCCTAAACTAGAATAAATACGTGTAGGAGTTTTCTGTAAAGAGTTTATTTAAATATAAAAATTGAATAACTAATAACTTTAAGGTTAAAAAACCTTTAGAAAAAAATTGGGTGTAAAGAGCAAGATAAGAGAAGAGCGTGATTTGCCTAGCAGAAAAAATAAAAAATAATTGGAATGGTCGTAGATGAGGATATAATAATGGACTATAAAGGTACTACGGAGAAGGGAATAAGGGCGATGGTATATCGTATATTGAAGCTCAACGACGCTCGATGTCTCAATTTCCGAAACGATGCTCGTCTAGCGACAGGGGTCTGACCCCTGCCCTGCTCACAATCAGAGAGGGGTGATAGTAGTGATAACGCGGCAAAATAATAATATAGCTTCTCGGCCCACACCGGATTTTGCCGGTGATACATCGTGCGAAAACGCAAGCTATTCCCTGCGTGCTTATCCGGTCCTGGCATTCACGATTGTTTCTCGATCGTATCTCTACCTCTCCAGTTTGTTAGGGGATTTATTTGATTGAATAATAACGGCAGTCTGTTCTGCCAATCTACCTCCTATATACCCATCCACTCCGAAACAAATAAATCGACCGAGAAGAAAGTAATTGGCCTACTGAGATTAATAATAATAACATTATCGAGAATGAGTGAACAATCATGAACAAAATTATGCTCTTTTGGAATTCAAGACCATAGCACTTATGTATAAATTTCTCAAACTTGAGAAAATAAAGTATTATTCGGTCATACGTTTATTATTCAGAATTGCACTTTTATTGGTCGAATATTAATAAAAGTGTTAATACAAAAAGGCCGACGTTTCGACACCGCTTTGTGTCTTTCTCAAGGCTGTATAACGGAGAGTTATTACTTTTATTAAAATTAATGAGGTATAAAATGTCATTTTTGTTTAAAAGTCAAAATACATAGTCAATGAATTAAAAATTATAAAATTATTTTTTTAACCTCATCCATAAAAACGGAGATTAGAATTAATAGAACTTTTGAGGTTCCAAAATTTAATACGTTATTTGAGTGTATTAATAAAATTACTTAACTTTGATTTTTAATTAAAATATGCTAAAAATATATGTAAAATAATTATTTTTGTAGAATGGCAGCAAGGGCGCAAAGGCTGGAGTCCCGCGTGTCAGGTCCCGTTTCAGATGAGATCCCGTGGGTTAGGTGGGATCCCGAGGGATAGGTTAGATCTTAAGAGATAAGTGGAGCCCTGTGGGTGAGTTGGGTCCTATAGGTTGGGTGGGGATAGTAATGCATGTCGAGCTGATAGCTCTCGCTGCTCGAAAATTAGCTTTTCTCTTAAGGATACAAATTAACTGTCGATATAATCCGTAGGTTATCTGGTATCCCGTGGATAAGTTTTGCACCTAGGGATAAGTGGGGTTACATAGGATAGGAGAGGCTCCCGGGGGTTTATATAGAGTCCCGTGGGATAACTCTCGCTGCTCCTTGATAATCGATCTTCGTACTTTTGTTATTTCCAGATCGAACTCAGTTCGAAAGTCGACATCTCTCGCATGCATCAAAATTTTTTGTCAATATAACCCGTGGGCTAGAAGGAGGAGTATCTTGAATATAGTGGGATAGGTTGGGATTGGATGGATATATAAAGTGAGTCCCAAAGGATAGATTAGATCCCGAGGGATATATGGATATATATTGGGTCTCGTGGGTTAGGTGGTGTTAGTGATGCATGTCAATCCGATAATTCTCGGTGCTCGTTCATGATCCATGGTTCCTTCTTTTTTAATTTCCAGATCGAACTAGGTGCGAAAAATGGGATTTCTCTTAATTATACAAATTAACTGTCATTATAATCGGTAGGTTAGGTGAGGTTTTGAGGGACAGGTGGGGTCTTGTGGAAGAGGTGGAGTGTCGTGGAATTGGTCTAGTCCCGATTTATAGGATTTATAGAATATATGGGATCCCGATGGATAATGGGGATCCCGTTGTGTAAGGTGGATCCCAAAGGATATAGATTAGGTCCCTTGGGATAAATGGTGCTCTGTGATTTAAGTTGGGTCTCGAGAGTTAGGTGGGGTTAATGATGCATGTCGAGCCAATAATTTACTCTGCTCTTTCGTGTTCAAACGTTCCTTCTCTCTCTCTTTCTCTCTCGATTCCGATTTTGCATTCTCTTGTGAGCATCCTAACCCGTGGGTTAGGTGGGGTCTAGAGGACAGGTTGGGTCCCGTGTGATAGGATGGGTCCTGTGGAATAGGCTTAGTCCCGAAGGAGAAAAGTGTCCCGCATGATAGGGGAGGGCAATGCTGAGAGATTATAGGGTTCTATGGGATAAGTTGGTTACCGTAGGATAGTAAGGTCTCGAGGGATGAAGGATCTCGTGCCTTTACAAGAATTAGTAAATCTGAAAGAAGACTTCGCTCTAGCTTTAATAGCATCAAAATTATGGCCTTCTGAAAATGACCGTTTTTATAGAATTTTGTTACTCATACATTTTTTAAACAAAATCTCGCGTTTTCAAACATAACGCATTTTCGTAGCATATTAGGTTAATATTAACAATAAATAAATTAGGAAAGACTGAATGTTGAGAAAATCTAGAAAAAGAAAGTCTTTAGCCCTAATACCACTGAAATTATGACCTACCCGTTTTATGGAATTTTCTTGAACATATTTTTTTATATTTCTCGTTTCTGGATAAAGAAATATTGCAAAATGTGTCATTTTTAACAGGCTATTATTTCAATGCTATTAGAGATAGAGCAATCCTTTTTAGATCTAGTTAAGATCTTGTTATTTCATAAAAACAAGGTTTCTTTTTTACCAATTTGTTTTCATTCACATTTTTGTGTTGCAAGTAATTATTAAATTTATTCATATAAAACCAATATAATAACCTTAAAGATTGTCTTGAACGTTTATCATTTTCGAAGCGAATATTTCAAGGATAAGTAATTTCCGCATATACTTGAACTTGTATCCCTCATGCAATTTTTTGTTAAAAAATATCATTCATTACTCTAATTTCAAAATATGAATATACTAATAATGATAGAAAACATATTTGTATTATATTCTATTTTTATACTATTTATTTTACTATTTCTTTATATCCAAATATTTATTTTATTATATTATTTATTTATTTACTTATTCTTATTTTTTATAACATATGACACTATTAATAAACAAATAGAAATGTTTCATTGAATGAAGGTAAATGAAAATCTTCTATAAAAAAACTTTCCTTCGGCCAAAAGTGATAACGATTGAAACTCCCCAATTTAATAGTCCATTGCCATTTAAAAAATTCGTATGGAAAGAAAGGCAAAAAATGCCGACAGTAGACAGTAGTATGAGTTCAGACAAAACTCCGAAGGATGTAGATTCCACTTGCCAATTTTAATAAAAAATTCCCATTTTTTTCTGAATTTTTACGTCTTTTTATGTAAAGCTTAAACTACAAGGTAAACACAACTTTAGGTTGTTGTAGAAGCTGCAAGGTTACATTTGGTAGACAATAAGCTTTACGGGATGGCGAGTGATATAAAGATGGATGTTTGAGAAAGTGTCCAAAAGATTTAAAAAGTTATCGGACCAATAATTCCTCCCTGAAGACATCGTATAAAAATCTCCTTTTAAGGAGATTATGAAATGTCGAAAAATGTAAGGAGCAGGTTTATATAAAACGAAGACTCCTTCTCCAGAAGACAAACCCTATATTATCTACTTGTAGGGAACCTAATACCTATATTGTGTATGGTACCTCTATGCATGGATGAGCAAACTTGAATGAAGGGATGATACAAAAGAGCGAGAGGGCAAAATAAAAGAGAGGAGTGCATATAATAGCCTACGATCTGAATCTAAATCCAAGCTTACGAGATAAACAGACTAACAGACTATTAGGGGCCCTTGCAGCCAGGAAAGTTCCGTACCAGGAAAGTCCATAACGACCAGATCAAAGGTATCGAATTGACGAGGGGCTCCACGACGTCACCACATCCAGGATTATAAACTGGGATAATCAAAATTCGTCCGGTAGGCAAGTGAAATAGCTATAAAGCCTTTTATCGATTCCAGAACGAGAATTCGGTAGATTTTATGACGTGATAATATATACCCTTCTAAATAGATATAGCTTATTCTGTACCAAATAAGAATCATAAAAAGGCTCAAGTACAAATTTTTTCAAATGTTTTTAGAGATTATATTATTTTAGATCTTTATTTTGCATTATGAAGTAAATAACGTATTTGATATTGATTATAGTTTGAATATTTATTATATAAATTAGGTAGCTATTGGTTTAAAAATGCATATTATATGAAATTTTTGACGTTTTACTTAAAATAGTATGCTTCGAACATTTGATAAACGTTTTTTTTAATTTTAAGTACTCATAGATTATTTAAAACGATAGTACCGAGGCAAGGAGATTTTTCCCCCTACAATTACAATGTTTGGAATTTTCTCGTGTACAATGTAAGATATCACAAAAGAGAAAGAAATATTTTCTGTAGAAGTTTTTTAAAAGTATAAACTTGCTTGTTAATATTTTTTGTGCCCTTCGTTTTTTTCAAGAATAATGGAACAATTCGATTTTACAAAAAGAAAATTCTCTTGGCTACAAAAATTGTTTAGCCCACATAAAACTCACAGGGCGTCTTGTTGTTATCTTTTCCTTTTTTAAATAAGTGATCAAAATCATAATAGAGATAAAGATTATTTTTCCCGGAAAATGTATTAATGAAGCGTTGAATACTTGGAAAAATTACTTTTACTTGTTCTACAAATAAAAGTTAATAAATCTGAGAAAGATTTTTGAAAAAAATAACCAGTTTCTTCAAACAGCATCCTGATTTGACATTATGCTAGTGGTTTAAAGTATATTTTAGCAGTATCTTGTGACGTTTAATACACTTAAATTTCCCGGTACTTATATTAAGTTTCGAATGCCAGAATATCCTAATATTTCTATTGTTATACACGACCAAATCCTCTTTTCCAGAGTAGATCTTCTTTTTCTTCTATGTGAAATTTTATTTTATTGCTCTGCTCACGCAGAGATATTTAGGAATTATGTATATTGATTATAGATATTAATAAAAATTCTAACTATTACTTTCTAAAAGTATCTCGTAGACACTATTTTTGTGTTCTTTTATGCAATATGAATGTAATTCTTTAATAACTAAGTCTAATATTAAAATATTTACCTTTAAGCTAATAATATAAAACGTGATAATGTTTTATGTTTTTTTATTATATGTGATTATACGCTTCAAGTAAATTAAACATTTTTCGGGTAAATATTCCAATTGTAACCTAGCTCAACTTTAATGCGAGTGATATTGAATAATTCCTCCAAAGGACTTTTCAATGTATTCTTTTAGATACTTAGATTTAAAAGCAACTCTGTAAAAACGAATAAATTTCAATGTTAAATCTTCGAAATTTAATCATTTTCAATTTTAAATCTTCAAAGTTAAGCTATTCCAAAAAGAGCATTTAAAATTGCATCATTTTCTATTATGCGCATTAAGTATTCAAAAATATTTAATATAAAATATTCAAAATTTAAGTATTTTCAGTTTAAATCTTCAGAATTCAACTATTACAAAAAATAAAGCCTTCGAAATATTATTCCTTCAAAATTGAACTTAAAAAAAGCATTAAAAATTCCATCATTTTCTATTTTAGAAATTAAAAATGAGGAATTCTTCAATTTCAAGCATTCCGAATTAATGAATCTTCAATTTTAAGTCTTAATAATTAAAGAATTGTAAACTGCAATTCATCAGAATTATATTGTAAAAGTATGTGATTTTGAACTTTTTTTTAATAGTTTAATTTTTAAATTTATAATTGAAAATTCTTCAATTCTAAAGTTCCTAGATATCCTAGTAACCCTAGGATATCTCGGCAGGATATGGGATATCCTGAAAAATGTCCGTCCCGCACTATATCCACTCCATGTGTGGGATATACACACTTTGCACAAATCTTAAATATTCGGTTTCATTCATAATCATATCTCAGTATGATTAGAAAAAAATTATTATCGCGACTGATTTTTATAACCAATAACATCCTACTTATAATAAAATACAAGTCACTTTCTAAAAATTTACAAGTTGCCTGTTCTTGTATCTGCAAAATCTAAAATGCGCAGTTTAGAGATC
>JAWWLR010000034.1:43892161-43906868 GCA_035041075.1 Acraspis erinacei
GTATTCCATTGCCAAAATTGTGTATATCCCACATAGGACATTGAGTGGATATCGTACGGGGCGGAAATGTCGATATCCTTGGAATATGCCACGGATTTCCCGGGAGACTTGTGGGACATTTTTCAGGATATCCCATATCCTGCCGAGATATCCTAGGGATATGCCAAGGATATCATTCTGTTGTGACCGCTCATACAGAATTTTCAATTCTAACCCTGAAAACTTGTAGAGCTTCAAATTGTAAATCTGTATGGTTAAAGAGTTAGTAAATTTAAAAATTTTAAATTAAACCTTTTTATCATTTTGATGATTTACATACGAAATTTCATAAATTTGTAAGATTCGTGATTAAAAATTTGATTTTTGATTTCCAAAATCACTCAAATTTAGGAGTTCTTATTTATACATCTCTCAAATTTAAGAGTTTTCAATTGTATCTCTTTAAAAATGTAAAGCTGTGAAATGTTAATCTTTAAAAATGAAATTTTTTATTTTGATAATACACAATTAACAATTATGCAAATTTAAAGTTAAAAATTTTTTAATTCTGCAATTTTGCTCATATACATTTTAAATTTCATCAATTTGGAGAATTAAAAATTTTAAACTCTCGACTTTTGATCATCAAAGTCATACAAATCATCACAATTTAAAAAATTTTATTAATACATCTTTAACATTGAAGAATTTTAAACTGCGAATCTTTAAAGTTAAAGAATGTTCAATTGTAACCCTTATAAATTATACCTACATCTTTAAGTTAGAAATCATTGAAATTAAAAAAAGATTTGTTAATTTTGTAAATTTACAATTACAAATTATTGAAATTTTAAGTTTTACAATAAAAGATTCTGTAATTTTGATAATTTTGAATTTTCAATTGAGAAAATCTATTACTACATTTATATTTGAATTGAACGACTAGGTAACTTAGATTTGGAAATTCTGTTATCAAATTTGGATTCAGTGACTCCAAAAACTTTAGAATACTCATTTTTATGGAAATCGGATCATTAATGCAGATTTTGAAAAATCACCGTTGACTTCTGCAAACAGTTTTTTCAAAAAACATGAAAGACATCGTTTTTTTTTATTAAAAAAACACATATTGCAAAAATCTGTTGCACACAAAATTTTTCCTGTTAAAAGTGACCTTAATAGGAGGAGGAAGCGAACCAAACATGATAATTCCACTTGAGTTAATTTCTTAATGTTTAAAGATATGTATATTATAGCTTGAAATGCATTCATAAAAATGAAATTCAAAATGGGCTATTACAATCCATCCATGTCCACCCATCCCATCCATCCATTATTGATGTTCTTATGATACTAAATTAAAAATTCTTGTACATATGGAATCAAAATGTCATTTTATACATGATTATTATAATATCAATTTTTAAATAAAATTGTTTACGTTTCATAAAATTGTATATTATAATATAAATTCTGGAAAGTATTTATAAATTATAAAGTGTTTACATTTTGAACAAGTTTTACCTACTTACAAACCATCAAACGGGGTAATTTCGAACATGTTATGTAAATTCGGACATTCCCAAATTGATAGCTTTTTACCAGATTGTGGAATCAGTTTAAGCCTTAACTGGGGCTAGATTATGTTTAAAACCACCTTAAGTAATTAAACTATCAATTGAGGAATTTTCGAATTTACCCCACATTTCCGAAAATTCCCCGTTTGACTATATGATCGAGAAGAAAATTTTTTTCGCCAACGTAAGTTTAATAATGAAACTGATGATATTCCAAGCATAGATACAGAAATAATAATTATCTTAATTTCGTTTAAACAATGATTTATTATCTCTTGTTTCTTTACTCTTCTCAATTTGGAAAAGTGGGCGATATTAATGAAATTCCAAATCTCAAAGGTCATAACCTCAGCAATAATTTGTGCATTATGGCTGATTTGAAGCAGGCGCTTCTCGCCCGTCGACAAGGATCGTATGATTGACGAGCTCTTAAACGAAATAGGATTAATGTCTATGCAAATTTCGCAGTCCTATCGTCGGTGGGCATGCTGACAATTATTATCATGGATGGAGTAATTAGTGCCCAGACACGTAGTATCATATACTGCAGAAGGCCTTCAGGGATTCCTCCTCTCTATGTAGTATATATACCTATAAGAGGAATGAGAAAATAATGCGGAGGATGCTATTGAAACTTTTCAAAGGGGGAGATACGAGACAGTCTATATATATCCAAGACTTTTTGTTGACTCGGATTTCATTCCTCTCTGCACCACAGAGAATTAAATAGAAAAAGTTTTTTTCGGTTTTATCTTAATAAGTTATTGGGAATTCCGATTTAAGGTAGTTTTCGGTGATTTTACAATCAAATAAAAAGTTTAGAGACTATACAGTAGGGTTCTGAATAAAAAAAGTCCCATTGAGATCCCATTAGGATCCCTGTTTGAAGTCCCGATAGAGTACTGGGTGTCAGACAAGTCAGTGCTTAAATACCAACTTTTTTAAACAATTTTTAAGAGTTAATATAGCGACCAAAATACTGGAAAAAATTCGATTAAATTTTTTGTTTTGTTATTTTGACACGTGCTGATGGAATTTGTGTCTCAAAGTAGTACTACTGAAATAGGACTAACCCGACTAAAAATTCTTCGACTTGGTTTTGACTTAAATTGCCCCCAATCAGGACATGCTGAAGTCGAAAAGTTCAACTTCAGCATGTCTCATTTTTGAGACTGAGCCAGACTTCAATTTATGTCTTAGAGACAAGCTTCTATGTCTTGTAGACATTATTATATATAATATTCATTTACTTCATATAAAAGATGTAGAAAAAAAGTAATATTTTATATAATACTTCGCACTATGTATAAACTATACATAATATTTTCGCCTGGGTACATACTCAATATATTTAAGGATTTTCATTAGTATTATACTTGTTTGACGACGATACCGAATTTTTTTTTGTTTTTACGCATTTAATTACTAATAATTAATTATATGAAGTTCTAATTTGACAATTAAAAAATTTTTATTCATCAATTTAATCTCATTTCTGAGTCGAAAAAGGCTTGTCTTAAGACAAATTTTCGCCGAATGAGATTAACCATGCTAATACCATAAAAGTAAGACATTATCTTACGCCTCATCTTAATTTTGAGACATAACCAAACATCGATGTCTTGGAGACGATCTCAAGACATCATAAACTCGAACTCAAGTCGAAGCATTTTTACCCTGGAAAGTAACAAATAAGTTCAAAATATATCCCATTTTATCAGAACTTGTTCAAGATAAAATTTCCGAAATAGGCCTACTTAATATTGTTTTAATTCTTATAACTTCTGGATAATTTTTAAGACAAAGTACTAAAATAGTTCTATTTTATTTTTTCATGTTCCTATGGGATATACATATATAGTTTGAATGTTGACAAGTTCTTATTAATTCTTGGGACAAAAGTACTTGAAAAGTTCCGTTTTTTCGGACTGCTAAAATAGGACTTAAGTATCGAAAAAGTTCGAAATATGTCTCCTTTAAATTTACTTGGAAAATTGTACAAGTCCTGAATAATTTTTGCGATAAAAGTACCAGAAAAATTCCAGTTAATTTTTTTTGGGCGGGACCTTTCTTGATCAAAAGTATCGGAAAAGTCTTATTTTTTATTTGAAAATTGCGAGTCCATTAAGAATAAAAATAATACAAAATTTAAGAGAATCAATGGGACTTTCCGGCTACTTTTGTCCTAAAAATGTCCACTAAAAAAAATAAGAGAGACTTGTTTGGTACTTTTGCCTTAAAAAAGTCTTGTTGAAACGAGACATATTTTGAACATTTTTGGGACATTATTAATAAAACCCATTTCAGCAGGACATTTTTGGGAAATAATTCCTATCAACACTTGTGGAAAGTTCGTAGAAAACGAAGTAGAATTTTATTATTACTTACGTCCCTATTTTAACTTTTAAAAATTTCATGGGAAACTTGGTTATTTTTACATTATATTTTCCAGTTTGTCAATTCTAAAGGATTATAATTTAAATTGTTCAACTTGAAGATGTATTTCATAAATTTGAAGCTTTCAGCTTAATATTTCAAAAATATTCACTGCAGAACGCCTCTACTTAAAATTTCTAAAGAAAACTTAGACAATTACAAAATAAATCTACTAGAAACTACAATTTTCTGCTTAACATTTTTTATTATTATATTGTATTTATGATTACTATATTGTATTCCATTGTAAGACTTTGCTGTGTAAATATATTTTCAAGTTTTCGACTCGAAATCAATTTGTTTAAATTGGAATCAATCCCACATTAAAAAGAAGTATTGATAAGTATTGGACCTAATACTTTTTTCATTAATAAGTATTAGAAATCCAATACTTTTTAGCGAGAAAAGTAGTGGATCCTATACTTACACATACTTCTTTTTCATAAGGGATTGTTTTCAAAGCTTCAAAAATTAAAAACGACTTTGAATTTCAAATGGGGGGAGAAATGTCTGTAGTTTTTAATTTGCCACCTACAATTTTACATTATATGAAATTCGTTTGTTTTTTCATAAGTTTTTTACTCTTTTATAATATCGTGAGAAAATTTAGAAATGACAAAATCTTGGATATTAAACTGGAGGAATTGGGGCAGCTTTTTGCAGGACACCATGAGGTCCATATTTTCTGAGAAGTTTGATGGAACTTAAAATAAACGACTTTCGCACAAAATGACTCCCCTACGCGGTATGTCAAAACCGGAATTTTGCAGGAAAGAGAAATGATTGATTGACTTTTCGATTCGCTCCTTGAACGGGAGAATAAGTATTACGGTGCTAGGGGACAAAAATTAGAGATCCGCAATTTTGATGGAGTAACTTTTGATTATAATTTGTGTTCAAAAGATTACCTCTTTATAATTCTAAAAGGCACCTTTATACTTTATCGAGTGGGAAATTTGTTAAAATTTTAATAGCGAGCATTTATAGAATTTGATTCCGGCAAAGAAAAATGTTTATAACAATTGATAATATTTAAATGGAATTTTTTGATAACCATTATGAAAAAGTATTATAGGAAATTCAGTATTTCTATTAATATTAAGGAAAGTATAGGTAAAAACATTGGATTAATCATTAGTACCTAATGGTCATTCAATTTTCGTCCGTGAAAAAATGAAAATTAGCGATGAGTTAGTTTATAATTCATCTCCACCTTTCAACTTCCTAATACACCTATTTGTTTGAAAATTTTACTACTTTATTGAAAATTCGTTTTTTTAGTTCAAAATTAATTTTCTTAAATGAAAATTTATCTTTCTTAATTGAAAATTCAACTATCAAGTGTTCAATTGAAAATTCATATTCCTTGGTTAAAAAATTCCAGAACTCGGTTGACAGTTTAACTGCTTTGTTAAAAATTCATTTTGTTGGTTTAGGATTGAACAACTGGTTTGAAAATTTTGTTGTTGTTCTTTAAAGTCAATTTTTTGAATTGCAAATTCAATTATTCCGTTTCTGGTAAAAACTTGATCATTTTTGTTTAATTTCAACTATTTGGTTGAAAATGAACTTATTCTAGAAAGTTCATATTTTCGAGTTAGAAATGAAACTGATTTATTGAAAATTCGTGTGTTTGGATTAAAAATTTAATGGTTTTGTTGAAAATTCGTATTTTTTAGTTTGCACATTCTATACCATTTATATTAAAAAATTCAGCTGTTGAGTGGACATTAACTTTTTGATCAAAAATTTATCGTTTTTAGTTTTGAAATAAATTTCTTGTTAAAAATACATATTTCCGGGTTGAAATTTTCACTCTTTTGTAGAAAATTTTTCCTTTGGCTTAAAAATGTATTGATTTCGTTTAAAATTCGTTTTCTTGTGTTAAAAATTCTATTCTTTCACTTAAATTCAACTGCTTTTTATTTCAAATTAAAAAGAAATTTAGTTGAAATATCTTTATCAACGATTACCTTTTTCGTTTAGAATCCATCATTCTTAGTTAAATTCGACTGTTTTTTGTTTCAAATTAAAATATGTTTTCTTTGATAATTCGAGCAATTGGTTGAAAATTAATCTTTGCAGGTTGAAAATTGAACTATTCGGTTAAAAATTCAACTATTTTGTGGAAAAATCGTCCCTTCGTCTTGGAAGTTAAACTGTTTTGTGGAAAATTTATGTTTGTTTGTTGAAACTTCAACTGCTTTGTTCGAAAGTCATGTTTTTCTTCAAAAATCCCAATGTTTTGTTGAAAGTTTATCTTTTTCGATAAAAAATTATTCCCTCTGGATGGCAAATTCGTCTTTTTTATATGAAAGTTTTTAGTTGAAAATTTATCTATGTAGGCTGAAGATTCAACTATTTTGTTGTATTTTTTGGGTAAAGACTCAAATACTTTACACGGTTATTTTATTTAATATAAATATGGTACCAATGTATTAATTTTATTTACGAGAATTTATTCCCCTGTTTGCGTGTAAAATCACCCTATTTTCCCGTTTTTAGAGGATTTTGGTCTGTGAAGTCTGTTTTATTTTAATCGTGTATTAAATAAAGTCGTATAACTAAAATTTTGACTTTAAAGGGATGGCAAACGTTGTTTACGTATGAAATCATCATAGGGGATTCAAGGTTTTTGTAATGATCTGTGACGAAGAATTGAAGACTATTTTGTTAATGACCCTTATGATTTTACCAATACCTTTACCTAAACTCGCAAAAATAATATTGGTAATATAAGGACATCCAATATTAAAAATCGATATATTTATTCTTCAGGTGAACTTTGGAGAAATCTTCTTTCCACCTGAACTTGAAGTACCAAAGCCCAGAGTTCTGCCAGAATTTTCGAGATTAGCTCATGGTCTGCGAAGTGGCAACATCAGTATTCTAGACAGCAAAACCTTCTACATACCAAACCTCCATTATGACGGCGCCGGTCCAGACGCATATTTCTGGGTTGGAAACGGCTCTGAACCAAATCACCTCGGATTTAAAGTACCCAATGAAATGGGCAGGTAAGAATTTGTTTAAATATTGCTTTCACAATGCTTACTACGTTGATAAATTCAGTCTAAAAAGATACAACGTAGAGAAATAATTTTCATTTACATGGTTATGATCCCAATAGTGGGCAACCTTTCTAAACTGAGATACACCCCATGTAAAATAATTGTCCTAATTATTTAATAAATACCTATAATAGTTATTTTTTCCAATCGTTATTTAGTTTGAGCATATTGACTATTACTACATGAATATGATTGATTCTTATGTATATAAATACTTATTTTGCATAGTGTGGCCCATTATAGATAGGTGGCCCTCTTTTGAGATCGTCAACCTATGCCTTTTCTGACAAATAAAGTCCAAACTCAAAATTGTACCTATTCCACATGTTAGATTTTTCTAAACTCTTTTTTGGTAACTAGAGTCTCTACATGATCAGGAAATCGGGAAATTACTAGAAACGTGATTCAGTAGCCTTGATTTTTCTCTCGAATGTACTAACATGCAAATTAAAAGTCGTCTCATATATTTTATTTCTCTAATTCTGAGTTTGAACTAGTAATTTGTGAAAAAAGATAATAATTTTAACTTAAAATAGGGAATTTTTCAAAAGAATTCCAACCCTGATTTGGAATAGTAAATTTTCTAAAAGAATTATAATTCTAAGTTTGGGAAAGGGTGCTTCAGTAAACAATTATAATTTCGACTTTGAGACAGAGTAATTACTAAAAGGTTTATATTTCTGAGTTGAAACAGGGAATAAATAAAAGAAATATAAAAAACCTTGTATAGAATTACAATTATCCTGACTTGGGACAGGTAATTATCAAAAAGAATTATAATTATAAGTTGGGACAGGTGATTTTAGTCAAGAAATATAATTTCTAGTTTGAGACGGGGAATTTTCTTAAAGATTTATAATTCTGAGTTGGGAAAGGGATTGAGTAAAAGCAATTTTTTTAATTGTAAAGAACTTAAATTATCCTGAATTGGAACCGGGGATTTTCGAACAGAATTATAACCTTTAAGTTTAGAGCAAGGGGTTGCAGTAAAGAATTATAATTTTGATATTAAAACAGATAATTTTCGAGGAGATTATAATTCTGAGTTGAGAATGGGCATAAATAAAAGAAATATACAACAAAATTGCCGTCAAGAATTACAATTATCATAACTTACAACAGGGAATTTTCTAAAAGAATTATAATTCTGAGCTTCGACAGGGAATTTCAGTAAAGAAATATAATTTTGAGTTTCAGTCAGGAAATTTTCTAAAATATTTACAATTCTGAGTTGCGATAGCGAACAAATAAAAAAAAATATATATATAAAATCTTGTATAGAATTACAATTATTCTGAATCAAAAAGAATTATAATTATAAGTTGGGACAGGTGATTTTAGTAAAGAAATTTAATTTCAAGATTAAGACAGGGAATTCTCTTGAAGATTTATAATTCTGAGTTGGAAAATTATCCTGACTTGGAACAGGGCATTTTATAAAAGAATTATAATTCTAAGTTTGGAGCAAGGGATTTCATTAAAGAATTATAATTTTGGTATTCAAACAGATAATTCACGAGGAGATCATAATTCTGTGTTGAGACCGGGAATAAATAAAAGAAATATGCAACAAAATTGCCGTAAAGAATTAAAATTATCATAACTTACAGGAACAATGGGACAGAGAATTTTATTTCCATTTTAGAACAGTAATTTTTGTTAAGAATTATAACTTTTACTTTAGTACAGGGATTTTCTGTAAAGAATTCAAAAATGATATCGAATGGGAATTTCGGGAAAGATTTTTAATTATAATTCGGATGACGGGTATTTTTTTAATCCCTTTTCCATGTCACAATTTGACACTTTCCTCTTCCAAGTTTTGGAACAAGAGAGGATATTTCTGAATTGTAATATAAAATATTGCAAATAAATATAATTCTGATTTGAAACAAGAATTTTTTTATGAATTTAATGGAGACTTGTTATAGGAAATTTCGGAAAATAATAATAATTGTGACCAATAAAAGGGAATTTACGGAAAGAATCCCTGCTTCATGTCAGAATTTATTCGATTTTGAAAAATTCTTGTTTTGCAAATCAGAATTCATTTAAAATTAAGAATGCGTTTTTTTAAATAAAAATTTGTCAGAGTTTGAAAATTTCATCCTTCAAATTTTATAAAAATGGAGTTACTATATTTCTGAATCATAACAGAAAATGTTGTTAATAAATATAATTCTGACATGAAAAAGAATATTTGGAAAAAAATGTATAATTGTGACTTAGAAGCAGAAATTTCCGTAAAGAATTATAATTTTCACTGTGGAAGGGAATTAATTAATTATAAACTTTACACTTTCGGACTGGAAATTTTCAAAAAAACTGGAAAAGTATATTCCTAATTGGAATTGGTTATTTATAATTATAGTTTGGAACCATTAAGAGGATATCAAGGTGAAGACATTGAAATAGTTCTGCCAAAGAATCTGACTGTATACGACATCGAATGGTTGGCCGTGTGGTGTGTCCAGTACAAGCACAATTTCGGACACGTTTTGATCCCAAAAGATCTCGAAGTTCCTCCTGCCCTTGGACAAACGAAGATCACGGTAATTCGAGACAATTTTTTTTACGATAGATTGAAGCAGGAAGTTCCTGAAACTCAATACATCAAACCCTTTACTAAAATACTTCCAAAAAGACGTAGTAACTTCCATCGAGCTCTAGATCATTTCAGACCATTTAAATTCTTGTCTCCATCCATTGACGAAATTAGATCTGAGAACTGGAGATTTACCAAGTTTTAGACAAAGTAACAAGAGAGACAAACAATAATTATGCATTATAAAAAATGCTATGTTTTCTTCGATTTATTACCTAAATAATAAATAAGCATCCTTTTTTAAATAGAATTTATAAGAAGTTAATTTGCATAAAATAATGCATCATATGCCTATGTTACTTATTTGACTTTGAGGTAACATTAGGAATACCAAAGCTTTTATTTAATTTAGAATATTCATCTTTGAACGTAATTGTACTTTAACAGACTCCAGACTTGAAATTACCTTTTAATTCTCACTGCAAATTAACAAGGGAGGTTTTTAACAAAAGTTCGCTGTACAAAAATCGCTATAATCTTCGCAGTAGAATCCATGTAGTTAATCTTATCATAATAATAATAATAGTTTTCTTACTTACGACCTACATGGTTTTCACTCAGAAGACTATAGTGTTGTCATAATCTTTTAATATAACTAATATTTTCATCCTTTGTGTGGAATAGCCGCCTTGGTGGTATAACCCTGTGAGTATTATATTTAAACAATTTTACATGTTATTACTACGGTTATTTTTATTCATTAAAATAAGTTAGATACCAAATATCCTCAACTTTAATCAATAAAAATGTTACTACCAAATGCTGTGATCATTTTAAACTTTTCTGCTGATTTTAATTATTATTCTTTGAGGTAGGTACTCTTTTTTCATTCTGTTCAATCGCATCGTATTTTACTATTTCATTTTTCTTTGCATCCTTCATCAGTATTGAAATCTGTCTACCTCTTCATCTGCTTTTTCTTTTTTCTCAACGGTAAGTCGCTTATCATCTTCTTTTATTCTTTGCTTCATAATAAGCTTCATAGTATCTTTTATTTTGTATTCTACTTTTCCCTAATTTATCACAAATAATGCTTAAAAATACAGGTAGTAAATCAATTACGTATTTTATCTTTAAATTTAATTTAAAAAGATTTAAATGTTAATAATTTATTTGTTAATTAATTTATTTGTTTATATAATATAATAATATAACTTTCCTAAGATTCCTGCGAACATTCAGAATGATTTTTGAATATTTGAGGCATGTAAAATCAAAATTACAAAAAAAGGTTATTTTTAACCGAAAGAGATTAATTCTGAATGAAAAATTTAACACGTCATTAATATTTCAACACAAAAAGATTTTAGTTTGAATAAAAAACAGTTGAATTCATCAAAAGAAATAAAATATTTCAACAAAATAGTTCAATACTCAAACAAAAAATTTCATTTTTAGCTAATAGTTTATCTTTCAACGAAGCTGTTGAACTTTTAACAAAATAATATGAATTATCAACGAAAAGTGAGATGGGTAATTGATATTTCAACAAAAAATATTTTTATTTTTAATAAAAAGGAGTTAAAATTATCCAAAAATAGATGAATTCTCAGCCAAAGAATTTCATTTTGAATAAAAAACTTTTTTTAACAAAAGTTGCGTTTTTAACTGAAATTATGACATTTCTACCAAAAGAGTTGAATTTTCAAACTACTTTTAAGCTAAATTAAATTATCCCTAAAATTTAGAAATATCTTCTAAAATTTAAATAATTGCCAAGAAATTTTGCAGATTTTTTTCGGGATTTTAGAAAACATTTAAAACTTTTCGAATTCTCTTAAAATTAATTTTTCAAAATAAAAGATCTTTAAAATTTTCCCACGAATCTTAAGAGAAACTTTTTTATTATCTTGATACCTTTCAAAATACTTAGAAAGTTTCATAGCTTTTTTCAAAATCAACAAATTGTTTTAATTTTTGCAAATAAGAAAAAGTTTCCAATATTTTTGTAATTTTTTAAAAAGTTTTAAATATCTTTTAAAATGATTAGATTTTTTCTTAAATTTAGAAAAAAAAACTTTTAAATCCAAAACACTTGGCTTAAATTATTCCACATTTTTAAAACATTTTTTAGAGATCATTTGAACTGTAGTTTTCCAAAATAATTTTTTTTGTAATTTCCCCAGGAATCTTAAAAAAATCTATTCTCGTGAAATCTTTAAAAATTCTTAAAAAGCTTTTTATATAATATGCACAAAAAGTTCCACTGAACATTCCTGGGACATTCCAATGGAAGGTTCGCAGAATTCCGAAAAATGTTCCAGAAAGGTTTCCATAAGTAGGTAAATGTTCACGTATGAGAAGACGTTCCCAAGGAAGGTTCGGGGAATGTTCGTGAGGAATTAAATAAATTCATTTACGTAATTAAATTAATTTAATTCAATTAATTTAAACATTAAACATTTTTCGGAATCTTTAGAAATTTTCATTGGAATGTTCCAGTAATATTCAGGGAAACATTTATGCTATCCGGGGTAATATTGAATAAAAAGGTCTATTACCTACTTAACATAGTTGGTAACATAGTTTGAGAAGATTTAACAAATAATACATAGAAAAATATATGAAAAGAAGTCCATTTTCCATTAAACCGACACTGTTAACAATCTAATAAAAAATTTTCTTATTGTAGGGCATAAAGAACAATTTATTAAATAATGCATTTATTTTATAGACAAGCAGTACACCATCGCCAATTCTGCCAACACCATCAACTCATGAATTCAGCAATTGCAAAGAAATGTTAGATGGTCGTGTCCAAGTTCAGTGGGAAGTTATTGGTGAAGACATAAAAATCAAAGTATCAGGAAAAATTAACGAAGATCAGTATGTCGCCTTTGGTCTCTCTGGGCAAGAAAACAAAGCGAAAATGATTGGTGGAGATGTGGTCGTCATTGCATACAATAAAAAAACACGAAACTTCATGGCAGTAGATTATTATATGTCCCACTTGTCCCAATGTGATGGGGAGAGAGGTGTGTGTCCAGATGAACGAGTGGGAGGCAAAAACGATGCTGTTTACATTGATGGAAGCCGCAAAAATGGAGTAACTTCAGGTAGCTTTTCCCTTCAATTTCTAATTATCTTTTTTAATATAAACAATAATGTCGATTTACAATTACAGGCCTCGGCCTCACGATACAATTTATACTTTCTTTAAACAATACAACTATTTTCATACTATCTTGACAAAATAACACTAATGATACTATTATATGATTATAATATAATATTTCTTTATTAGTTATTATATTATATTATTGTTTATTATGTTTATTATTTGTTTTTATTATTGATATTAATATTTGTTCACTTTGCCTTTTTAAATTTTTTTCCTAGATTGGCTAAAATCGGAAACTTTAAAAGATTTCAACATCTCGAAAGATTTAAAGGGATTACATTTTTTTAACATTGCAAGGAATTTCAAGAGGTTGTAAGGACTCCAATAAATTCCAGGGGGGCTTAAAGGATTTTAAAAGACTTTAGTGATTTATAAGGAATTCGTATGGTTTTAAAACTTTTAGAGTATTTAAAAATATTCCAAGGGATTTCAGAAAATTTCAAAGATTTAATGTTACTTATAGGGAGATTAAAAGAAGTTGAAGAGATTACAAAAATTGGAAGGAATCTGTGAAGGGCATTAAAGATGTCAAAGGATTTCAAAGAATTTTAGGAAATTTCAAAGAATTTCTATAGAGAACTTTAGGGAGTAGATGAAATGGAATGAAATTTTGAGGGACTTCTAGAAATAGTCAGAGATTTATGCGGATTGTATGGGGTCTAAAAGGATTTCAAAGATTTAATTAATTTCAAACGAATTTTAATAGATATTAAAGATTCGAAGGGATTCTTAAGGACTTCAAATTATTTGAGGGATTTTACTGGATTTTTTGGGGTTTCAATACCTTTGGAGAATTGAAAAATATTTCAATGAAATTTCAGAAAAATTCAAAAATTTCAAGATATTTTGAAGAGATTTTAAAAATGTTCAAGAGATTTAAAAAATTCTGAGGAATTTCAAAAAGATGTCAAAGCATTTAAAAATATGCCAAGGGATTTCAGAGAATTTTCATTATATTGAAGTATATTAAGAAATATCAAGAAGTTTCAAGAGATTTAAAAAATTTCAAGAGATGTCAAACGGGTTTCAAAGATATCAAAGGATTCCAAAAATTTCAACAGATTTTCAAGAATTTCAAAGAATTTATGTACAGAATCTTTGGAGAGTAAATGAAATGGAACAAAATTTTAAAGAGTTTTAGGGATTTTAAGTGTTTTCCACAGATTTAATGTGATTTTATTGGGTCTTAGAGGATTTAAAAATTTAAACATTTTTAAGCGAATTTTAAACGATATTAAAAGTTTTAAGATCTTAAAGATTTGAAGGGATTTCTAAACTTTTTTAAAATTTGAAGGAATTTCTAAAATTTACAAGAGATTTTAAAGAGTTGAATATATTTTTCAAATTACTTTAGGGATCTGAAAGGATGCTATGGGTCTGAATTGAATACATTTAGATTCTTTCGAATTATTATAAAGCATTTCAGAGAATTTCAAAGATATCAAAGAATTAAAAAATATTTCAGGAGATTTCAGAGAATTTTCAAGATTTCAAGGAATTTTAAGAGATTTCAGGATGTTTCAAAGGATTTAAAATTTTCAATAAATTTTAAAGAGTTCAAGGGATTTTACAGAATTTCAAGGAATTTGTATAGAGAACTTAAGGGAGTAGATGAAATAGTATGAAATAATAAGGAAATGCTTGGGATTGTATGGGGTCTAACGGGATTTCAGAGATTTAAACATTTTTACATGAATTTTAAAAGATTTTGAAGATTTTGAGGAATTTTGACGGTATTTACAAAATTTTAAGTAATTTTACAAGATTTGGGGGAATCAAAAAAATTGGAGAATTTTTCAGGAATTTCAGAGAATTTCAATTGAATTCAAGAGTTTTTTATTAAGGGATTTCTGTAAATTTCAGCGGATTTCAAACATTTTTGAGTATTTTAAAACATATGAAAGAATTTCAGAAACTA
>JAWWLR010000034.1:43933605-43948587 GCA_035041075.1 Acraspis erinacei
CCCCCCCCCCCCCCCCCCCCCCCCCCCCAAGAATGCCAAAATTGATGACGGTAGTTTTTGAATGGGCCATAACTGGACAAATTGCCCCTATGAAAAGAAAGTGAAACTGAATAGTTTGTTTTTTGTAATTTAAAAATAGGTTCGATGTGGTAGACTCCAGAAGGCACAGGCATTGGCTATCCATTGCGGCCAACCTTGGAGGGCTGCGTGTTTATTGGGTTGGACCCCATATCACGATCCAAATTATACAAATCCACTAAAAGATATGAAGTTGCCAATAGAAGGCAATCCGAACAGAGCTCTTTGGAAACTTTGTGCCTGGGAACTTTCCGAAGATAAACGAGTGGGTAGGTAAAGATTTTCTTTTTTTTTTGGTTTCGCGGTCATATAGCGTGAATTGATTCCTATTTAATACATAGTTTCGTTATTAATTTAAATTTAATTGAAAGACTTAAAGCTTGTTTATCCAATATAGCTTTTCATTTATCAGGGCTCGTACTCACGCTACTATTGATTTTTTTTGAGTGATGCGATTTAAAAAAAAAAAATCCACTTTTTCTTAACTTGCCCTTTAAAAAAAATATTTTTGAACTTTTTTACTGATTCGCTGATATTGAAAACATCTCAAATACAAGAATATATAACGGAAAATAGTTTCGAAGCTCATATATAGAAAAATTAATTAAAAATATTTTTAATGTATAGATTCTTTATTTCCTTAGCTTCAGATTGTATGCATTTTTTAGGAAAAATCTTTCAAACTTGTATGATTTTAATGTGTAACACATATTGGTTTAACATTTTAAAGTTGAAAAAGTCCGAAATCGAATAATTTCTAATTCAATGATTTAATCTTAGACAAATTAATATTTCAATAATACTGCTTCAAAATATAATTTTCAAATGAAAGTCTTAATTGTCGATATATTTTTCATTGAATATCGTTTAAGAATTAATTATATATCAAAGTAAAAGAGTTTTGAAATAATCAATTTGATTTATTCGAATTCAAGAGTACAAATTTTCAAATCGGAAGCAATAACATTTTAAAAAAAAGGTAATTAGTTATTGACTTAATCAGTTGAATGAAGGGAGATATTATATATTTATCTTTCCTTGAATATTCGTTCCTATTTCGAAATGTTTACATTATTATTATTTTGAATGATAAATTATGACAGGGTAATTAAAAATCAAATTCGGGATAAATGTGGTATATCTTTTTTTTATTTGCTATGTACAAAATCAATTTAGGAACAATGTAATTTGAAAAAGGTATTTTTTTTAAATTTCACTGGAACCTTCATGTCAGTTTAAAATTTTTACTTTTTATTTGGATTAATGTTCTTCTGAATGATAAACAATTTAAAGCAAACATATATTTTTAAAATCAGGGGATGTTTTATTAGCAGGGACGAAAGTAGTCTTGAAAAAATTTTAGGTTTTTTTTTAATTGAGCAATTTCAAAATAAGTACATTCCGAATTTAATAATATTTGAATGTGAATGGCTTCAAGAATAAAAAATGCTAAATAAAAGTACTCATATTTTATTAATATCAAATATTTCAAAGTTTTCTGTTTGAAAATAGTTCAAATTACAAATCCTTTCCAATCATTATTAAGAATTCAGATTTAGATGCATTCTACTGGTATTGTTTCAAAAATAATTTCCAATTGCAAAACCTAATTGCCGATATTTTTGGAATTATATATCATTCAAAAAAATAGTTACATTTAAAATAGAACATTTTTTAAAGTCAGCAGTTTGATTGAAGATCATTCAAGAGTGTAAAATATTAAATTGGAATCATTCAAAATGAAATAAATTTATAATTGAACATTTTAAAAATAAATAAGTTCCAAATTTAACAACATTTAAATGTTAATAACTTAAAGAATAAAAAACATCAAACAAAATATCAAAGTTTTCTGATTATTTTGTGGTTGAAAGTTAAACTATTTTGCTAAAAATTAATTTTTTGGTTGAAGATCCATAATTTTAATTGAAAATTGATCTCTTTCGTGAAAAATGTTTTTTTTTGGAAATTCCATTGTTTTAGTTAAAAATTCATCTTTTTTGTTGAACATTAATTTTTTTTAATACTAATTTAAATATTCATTTTTTGACTGAAGAATGATCTTTTTTAGTTGAAAAGTCGTATTTTTTGGTTAAAAATAGATTTTTGTTTTATTTAAAAGTCAGTTATTATAGTTAAAGATTCATAATTTTAGTTGTAAATTTATTATCTTGTGGTTTAAAATCAATCTATTCCAGTTGAAGATTAATCATTGAATTTGAAAATTCATGCATTGAGCTGTTTTTTTTTAGATCAAGATTCAAGAATTCCATTAAAATATTTGTCATTTTGGTTGAAAATTCATATTTTTGGTTGAAAGTGAAGCTTTTTTGTCAAAAATTCATCTTTTTGGTTTAAAACTAATCTGTTCCAGTTGATGACTCATCATATTAGTTAAAAAATTCAATACTTTGGTTGTAAATTTGTTTTTTTTTGTGTGTCAAATTTATTTTTCATAACCGAAAATTTCTTTATTCGATTTTTGGTTGAAAGCTGATCCTTTTCTGGTTCGAAATTCAACTATTTGTAAGGAAATTAATATGTTTAAGTTGAAAATTCAACTATTTGATTAAAGAATTAATGTCTTATTTGAAAACTAGTATTTTTTGGTAGAAAATTAATCTGGTTGAAACTTAACTATTTGCCTAAAAAATCATCTATCTTGTTGGAAATGCAATATCTTTACTTGAAAAGTGAGTAATTTGAAGCGGTTTAAATAGAATTTAATAGAGTAACAATATCAATTTTACCTAAGCATGCACTGAATTTCGAGTATTATAAGATAAAATAAAAATTTGGTTGAATTACTGTTAAATTCATGGGTTTTAGGGTCAAATTAAAAAATTATTAATTATGTTTTAGTATTATTCAATTTTTTGATTAATCGAGGATGTTAATATATTTAAGAATATATTTTAATGTAATTTTAAAAATCTTTCTAAAATAAAGATTTTAATTGAATCCCTAGAAACTAAGGAAAAAAACATTATATTAAACTCGCGAAACTGTGTGCATATTACGAGGAGGCATTCGAACGAAATTGAGGGGCATGTTTTGATATTTTTCAATTATTATTTCGATAAATTTAAAATAATTTGGCCAAAAACCAAGCACAGTTTGAAAAAGTATCAAAAGATAATGAGGCTGCGTAGACATAATGTCAAACTTATGTAATAATTATATTTTGTATAGAGAAAACCGAAAAGAAACGTAACGAAAATTTCGTTACGTTCCTTTTTGTTTCTTTGTACACAAAACTTTGAAGAAAGATAATTTAGACATTGTGCCTCCTTAGTTGGATTATTTTTTACTCATTTTCCATACTTAGCATAGCTTGCAGGTAAATTATATTCAATTTACATAAATAATTGTAAAATATCAGAAAAGGCTTCTTAATTTTGTCCGATTTTATACCTGGAAAAAGCCTGGAATTACCAGAGGATTTTTTTCCAGAATTTGAGTAGACACCCTGATAAAATAGAGAGATCATTAAAATTTTTTTTCAGGTCGATTTTACCGTGCGATTTACGCGAGTCTTTGTGGCAACGTACAACAATTGCTGCCAATATCCATGTCGTGGCAAGATGCATTGTGGGCCTACATGAAAGGCTTGTTAGACATAAAAGTAGAATCAGAAGTAAGAGGTTCAATGCCAAAGAGCTACACATCGATGCCTGAAGATTACTGGAAGGGTGAAGTGACCCTTGAAGACATTTTTACAGAACTCCGAGCGTCGAAAAATCCCATAATTCGTAATCAAGCGGCTAAACCAGATCATCTCATCCAGAAGTACCTAATCCTCGATCAAATTCCACAGTTAATGGAAGAAATCGAGACAATGATTTACCTAGGCGTTTGTGACTCACAGTTGCTCCGATTTTTGGCGCATTTGGTTCTTTTCTTTCGCCAGATAGGAAAATGCACCAACGACAAAATAGCAAATAAAGTGCTTCTGGCATATGTCCGAGTTCTCATAGAAATTGGCGATCCGATTCTTGTGGCCTATTATACCGCCACTCTGCCTCAGGAGGATCAGGTTACGAATTATGCTAGTTTTTTGGAGGCTGTAAGGGAATACGATCAGCGGAAAAAGTGTCTCGCTGCCGCGGAAGAGGCGAATCTCAATGTTGAAGCGATCACGAAATTGGTCGTTGAGAATATTCGACAGAAGAACGTGGAATTGGAATCTCTGGACTTGAAGGGAGAAATGACAGCGGCTGATTTGGAAAAGATCAATGCTTTGGATTGGGTCATTTTCTATCCGAGTCAGAGGGAAGAAGCTCTGTGGCAAGCCAATGCGCTGCTGAGGTATTTCCTCTCGAGCGAAAAAATTGATGCAGCCAGGAAAACCTTCAATAAGGTAAGTTTTTTTTTAAATTCAAAATGGACATTTTTATTTTCTAGACGAGAGCACTTTGACTTTACAAAAATATTACACTGTGCTTTATTCATTTAGTTTGCTTGTGGTTAGATATTTAGCTAGCACAACTTTATTTTATCTTTTCACATATGTCTTCCTCGCCGGAAAAAAACACTGGAAATGTCAGGGAATTCTTTTTAAAGTCAGGGAATGTTTTCGCGAGTGTGCTTAATTTTTGTATAAATTGCAATATACAATTTAATAACAATGATTCTTCATTTGTAAGAGTAGCTTTGTATTACTGTATTTAAATATTTTTTGGAAAATTCGTTTTTTTAATGTTTGGTTTGAAATTAATTTTTTTAAACTGAAAATTTAACTATTCTATTTTTGGTCAAAAGTCGATCATTTTTAGTTGAAAATTCAAGTATCTTGTTGAAATTGCATGTATTTTGTTGGAAATTTACTATTTCGTTTGCAATATTTTCGACCTCTTGTTAGAAAAGTCTTTCATAGTTAAAAATTCAACTCATTTTGAAAAGTCCTCTTTTTTAATTGAATTAAACTGTTTCTAATTATTAAAAATTGAAATATTTTTAATGGAAATATCTATTACTGCCTTTTTTCAGAATCCTTTTTTTAATGAACGTTTAATTAATAGGTTAAAAGTTAAACTCTTTTGTTCGAAATTAATTTTTGTGAAGGTTCATCATTTTAAACGAAAATTCATCTTTTTGATTGAAAACTGAGCTATCTTGTTGAAAATTTGTTTTTTCCTTAGCTCAACATTAAGTTTATTACTAAAAGTTTTAATATTTTAATTAAAATTTTGACTATTTTTTTTAAATTCGTTTTTTTTGTTGTTGAAAGTTAAATTTTATTAACTGAAAATGTAACTATTCCAGTTGAATATTCCATCATTTTATTTAAAACTTCACATTTTTTGTTGAAAATTCATCTTGCTGGTTAAAAAATGAACTATTTCAATTAAAGACTCATCATTTCAGTTGAAAATTCATCTTTTTAGTTAAAGTTCAACTATTACATTTTTGGTTAAAAATTGATATTTTTTAGATCACAATCCAACTATTCGGTTGAAAAATTTTCTGTTTTATTTGAAAATATAACTATTTCATTAAAAATTTATGTACTTTGTTAATAAATCTTCCTTTTTCGTAACAAATTATTCTTCTTGGTTGAAAATTAATCTTTTTCGTTTAAAATTCAAGTATTCCACTTAAATATTCATCATTTTATTTGCAATTTTATCTTTTTTCTTGAAAATTCCTATGTTCCAGTTTTAAAAATTGTTTTTCTTTTGCTTAAAAATTGTTTTTTTATTGAAAATGTAACTATTCCAATAGAATATATTATTATTTTATTTGAAAATTCATCTCTTTCGTTCAACAACCAACTTTGCCTGTTAAAGATTTATAATTTTAGTTAAACATTTACACAACATTTCTAATTTTAGTTGAAAATTTGTTTTTCTGTTGTCGAAATTAAATATTTTTTACCTGAAAATTTAACTATTCCATTTTTGGTTGAAAATTGATCTTTTTTAGATCAAAATTTAACTATTTTGGTTGAAAATTGGTCCTTTTCAGTTTAAAATTTAACTATTTCATTGAAAATGCATGTATTTGATTGAAAAATCGTATATTTGGTAAGGAATGGAACTTTTTGTTTGAAAATTTATCTTTTTGGATTTTTAATTAATTATTTCAACTGATAATTTAACTATTTTATGTTAGGTTGGATTCTAATCTTTTTTAGTTAAAAATTTAACTATTCAGTTAAAAATTGCTTTTTTTAGTGAACATTCAATTATTTAGTACCCAGTTTTGTTTGCAATAATAGTGATTGGTCCAGTACTCAGGTAGAAAGGTTCGCCCGTCGGTAACAGGGATGAAATGATGATTTACTTCTCTCTTTCTTTTTTTGCAGATTCCCAACGACACGATCGAGGTCGTAATGGCTGATTATCCGAACGTAGGGGACACTATCGCGAATTTAACTATGTCCAATGCTCTTCCGAAGAAACCGTCGTCTTCGATTCGCGAATACATGTGTTACAAAGCTTACCTGGATGCCCAAGAAGGTTTTGCCGAATGGTTTTCTCACTTTCATCACGGGAAGCCGGCTCCTTTGGAAGATTTGCCGACTTACGCTACTTTCACAGAGAAGGTTGCTTACGATCACAAAAAGGCGCAGTTTAATTCTGAGTTGGAGCGCTGGAAATGCACTATGCAACATCAAACAAAGGTAAATAGTAACGCCAACATTTTCTTGATACTTTTTGTTGCAACCAAACGAGAAATATTACAGTGGAAAAACATTAAAATTTAGAATTATAGGTAGTCAGTATTGACATTTTTTTGTGGGATGCTACTAGTGTTCTTAAAGAGTTTAAGTGCTCGGAGAAATTCTCACGAGCATGAGAGTATGCTTGAATCTATGCTCGACCTTTATGTGATTTGAAAATTTAATGAGAGTTTATAAGCATTTTGATTTAGGATTTAAAAAATGGTATTTTCTATCTTTATTAAAAATAATTACATTATTTAAATTTCACGGGAAAATCTATCGCTTAAAATTGGAAAGGGTGCTGAATTGAAATGGTAAAAGAATTGAAAGTAATAAATAGCATATTTTTCGCATTAAACAGTTAATGCAAAAATATTTTGTTTCGAAATACGTTTTAAACACATTTTAGTTAAGTTTTAAAATTAAAAAATACATTTTGAACAAACATAATGAATTTTCAACACATAAGATTAATTTTCTACCGAAAGACTTATTTTCAACATAGTACAGGGCTTTTTCTATCTAAAAAAGATCCATTTTTAACCAAAATTACAAGAGTTAAAATGTTAGGAAAATAAATGTTTACCAAACAAAGAAAAAAACGAATTTTCAACAAAATAGTTCGTTTTTCACCCAAAAATGATTTCTAACAAAAACTAGAAGAATAAAATTTTCGTATAAAACAACCAATTAAAAAAAAAAAGAATTGTAGACAACATTAATTAGAAAATTACATATTAAACAAAACAAAAAAAAGAGTTTTCAGCAAAATTAATTAAATTTGAACTAAAAATATAAATTTTCATGCAAAAATGGAATAGTTACATATTCAGTTAAAAACATTAATTTTCCACTGAAAATACACGAATTTTCAGCTAAAGAAAATAATGATTAATCACAGCGACGATTTTTCACCAAATAGTGGAACTTTAAACTCGAAAGATGAATTTTCTATTTAAAAAAACGAATTTTGAACTACAAATTTTTTTACCAAAGAAATGAATTCTTAACAAAATATAGAATAGTTAAATTTTCTACAAAACAGAATATTTTTTAACGAAAAATATTACATTCCTATAAAAAAATGTTAATTTTCCACAAATAATTGAATACAAAAAGTGACTTTTCCACTAAAATAGACGAGTTTTTAACAAAGGACATTAATTTTCAACCAAATGTTTGAATTTTTACAGGAATTTTTTTAACGGAAAAGAGGAATTAGCCATGAAGAAGCTTAAATATTATCCCACAAATTCGAATTTTCAATAAAATACAGAAATTTTAAACCGAATATTTTACTCTTCAACTTAGGACGATAAATTTTGAACCAAATATTTACGATTTAAATTTTTAAAGCAATTAATTTTTAACTAGAAAACATAATTTTTAATAATATAATTAAATTTTAAACAAAAAAAAGTTTTTTCAACTAAAATGATGAATCATCAACCAAAAAATAAATGAATTTTGAACATAGTAGCTCCACTTTCAAGAAAGTAGTTGAATTTTCAACAAAAAGATAGAAGTCTCAACGAAAAACGTGACATTTGAAATTTAAACCAAAAAGGATTTTAAGTTTATACCAACGATTGTTGAATTTAACCCAAAAAAGATAAATTTTCAAAAAAATAGTTTCAACCAAAAGAGATTAATTTTCAAACAAATAATTAAGTTAGTTAATTTAATAGTTAATTTAGTTGTTAAATATTTAACTAAAAAGATGAATTTTTTAAACAGAAAGATTAATTTTCTACCGAAAAAAACGTATTTTCAAATAAATTTACGAATTCACAACTAAAAAGTTGAATTTCAACTAAAAAATATGAATTTTCGAACAAAAAGATTAATTTACTACCAAAAAACGAATTTGGTCCTTCGAGTCGCGGATGTTTTACTAAATGAAGACGCGTATAATACAATCGCGTCAGTTTCTGCAAATGTAAAACATTGTCTTTGTTACACAACAATAAAACTAGTGATTTTAAAACTAGAGACTTTCAAAAAAGTGACTGTGAAATTAGTGATTCCAAAACTAATAACTCAACAATCAGTGACTGTGAAATTAGTGATTTTAAAACTAATAACTCAACAAAAAAGTGACTGTGAAATTAGTGATTCCAAAACTAATAACTCAACAATCAGTGAATGTGAAATTAGTGATTCCAAAACTAATAACTCAACAAAACAGTGACGGTGAATTAGTGAATTAAAAACTAAAAACTCAATAAAACTAGTGATTGGAAAACTAGTAACTAAATAAATCAGTGAGTGTGCCGTCAAAACCAGTGGGTTTCATTCTCACGCCATAAACAATAAAGCAAAGCAAACCAACAACCTGTAGGAGGATATCCATACGCTTCAAGCATTGAATTCGCCAAGGACTCAGCAACAGCATTTTATGAAAAAAAAGGGACATCTCTAATTCCAAGGAATCCAGCAGCAGTGCCAAGTCTGTCAAGGAATCCAGGTAAGTCCATTGAGTTGCCGATAGTCCATTTCATTACACCTTTTCCAATTTCAATCTCGTGTTCGTTCGTGTGATAGCTGCTCATAATTTACGTAAGCTAATACTGCCATCATGACAGACATACCAATAACGGTTTTAAAAAAGCAACGGGGAAATATAAAGCGCCAGATAACTAATTTTGAAAACGTACTGAATGCAATAGATGAAAATACAGACTGTGCAACCCTCGATTTAGCATTGCGATTGAAAAAACACGAAGAACTATGGGATAATTTTAATTCAATTCAAACTCAATTAGAAAACTTACAACTCGATAATTCAGAAGCTCAATCAGATCATGATACTGAAAGAACAACATTCGAGAATCGATTCTATATGATAAGCGGTACCGCAAAAAAGTATATACAAAAATTGTCTAATCAAATTGCAATCGCGTCCACAGATACTACTTCTCTGTCTAATATTTCGAATACCCCGTCAATCCAAAATCCACATTTAGCGACATGTTCCAATTCAAATATCGTGCAATTGCAACCTTCAGAGACATCAGGGTCTGAAACAAATTCGAGTTCAGAAGCCCTGCAAGGAGTTTCAATTCCAGAACAAACTGCAATTCAACTTGCATCCCACTTTCAACTTCCGAAACTTTCAACACCTACCTTTCATGGTACGTTTGACACGTGGCTTGCCTTCTATGATTCGTTCCGCTCTATGTGTCACGACAATCCAAATATTCCAACTATTAATAAATTTCTATATCTCAGGGCTTGCTTGAAAGACGAGGCAGCCGAAGTTGTAGCTTCCCTTGAAACATCAAGTGAAAACTATCTTGTAGCATGGGAATTGTTAAAAAATCGTTATGACAATAGAAAGTTTATCGTGGAAAGCCACATTAAGGGTTTATTCGAAATCCCAACAATCTCAAAAGAATTTTCAACGCGCTCATTGTTAGATCATGTGCAAAAACGCGTTCGGGCTCTTCGCGCACTTGATCAACCAGTAGACCATTGGGATGCGCTTCTAGTTTTTATTATTAGAGAAAAGCTCAACAATTACACTCGCGAAAAATGGGAGGAATCCGTAGGTATTAATCAAAGTCCCACCTTGAAAGACCTGTTTTCCTTTCTCGAGCGACGTACGCTAATTGAAAATACACAAACAGCTCAAAAGCAAGCTCCTTTACAAAAAACTTCCACAAAAAATGGTATCAATTCACGATCAAATTATAATTCAACTTCGTCCTATATGACAACAATTTCCAAGGTCGACAATTCGCAAGCAGAGTGTCCCCTATGCTCAAAGGTGCACATGCTTTATGCCTGTGACAAATTTTTGGGGTCGAAAGAACAAGAACGGTACGATTTTGTCAAAAAGGCTTCTCTATGTCACAATTGTTTCAGTAATAATCACCGCACTATCGATTGTCTTAAAGGTCCCTGTCGTAAATGCAAGAAACGTCATAACACTCTTCTACATTTTACTCGCAAAAATCAAGGGACGGAGAATCCTAGTCTGTCAGTTACTCCCACTTCTTTAGTTAGCTTTCACGCTCAATATCCGTCGCAGGTAATTTTAGGAACTGCGATGGTCGAAATTCAAAATAACAAGGGTCGTTTCATTTCATGCCGTGCGCTATTAGATTCGTGCTCACAGTGTAACTCTATCACAGAAAAATGTGCATCTATCCTCGGCCTGTGTAGAAAAAATATAGAGCTCAAATTACAAGGAGTTGAAAATCTTCAAACAAGTATCAAACATACGACCTCAGCAAAGGTCAGATCTCGCATCAATGATAGTACTTTCGATATGTCATTCCTCATATTTCAAGAAATTTCAGGTCAAATGCCTTCTATACCTCTAGATCGAAAACTATTTCAGATTCCACATAATATCATTTTAGCAGATCCCGAATTTCACAGACCAGCTGAGATAGACATGCTTATAGGCGCAGAATACTATTATGAGCTTTTGCGCGCAGGTAAAATTCGCATACCAAATCAAACTGCGGTTCTTCAAGAAACGGACTTAGGTTGGATCATCGCTGGGCGATACACTAAACCACTATCATCCAAAGGGTCAATTTCGTGCAATCTTATAAAATTTCAGGACCTGCCTATCATGTGGGAATTAGAGGCAGAAAACAATGTCAAACTACGTTCAAAGGAAGAGGAAGCTTGCGAGTCCCATTACGTTAATAATATTACGCGTGACAAAACGGGTCGTTATATCACTAAGCTTCCTTTCAATGAGAAGAAAGCATCACTTGGAGATTCGCGCAATACGGCCTTTCAACGCTTTTTTGCTTTAGAAAGAAAACTTGAAAAAAATCCGTTGCTAAAGTCTCAATATACCGAATGCATAGAAAGCTACCTTGAAGAAGGACATATGTCGCTTCTGTCCAATCGCGAAATGTCAAATCAAGGTTTTTATCTGCCTCACCATGCGGTGATAAAGGAATCTAGTTTGACCACAAAAGTTAGAGTAGTTTTTGATGGGTCAGCTAAGTCATCGACAGGTGTCTCTTTAAATGACACTCTTATGGTTGGTCCCACCATACAAGAAGATCTTTTTTCCATTGTAACTCGATTTCGATCATTCTTGTACGCTCTGTCTGCAGACATTCAACAAATGTACAGACAAATTCACATTGCCGCAGAAGATACCAGGTTTCAAAAAATACTATGGCGTCCGAATCCTTCTGAACCTATAAAAATTTATTGTCTAAACCGAGTTACATTCGGCACATCTTGCGCCCCATTTCTAGCAATTCGCACACTTTTTCAACTCGCGGAAGATGAACGCGAATCACACCCAGTCGCAGCTGACATTTTTAAACGTGATCTCTACGTAGATGATCTAATGTCAGGAGCACAATCCTATGAAGATGCACGTTCTTTAAGGGATGATCTAATTCAGCTTTCACGCAAAGGGGGATTTGTCCTTCGACAATGGGTTTCAAATCATCCTCAGTTAAGCAGTGAATTATCCACTGAGGATTCAAACGCCCACATGTCTCTCGATCCTACCGAGACAGTTAAAACGTTGGGATTATACTGGGATCCCAAGACTGATTCCATTCTTTATACAGTCAAACTGTCAAAAACTTCCAAGCAAATTACCAAAAGACATATCTTATCAGAAATTTCTAAATTATTTGACCCATTAGGACTATTAGGGCCAGTCATTGTGTCAGCTAAAATTTTAATCCAACAACTCTGGAAAAGCAAATTGACATGGGACACGCCTGTCCCACTCGAAACTCAAAAGGAGTGGTTGGATTATAAAGAACAGTTGTCTACACTGAATAATATCAAATTCCATCGATGTATTGTAATTCCAAATTTCACAGAACTTCAATTACATGGGTTTTGCGACGCAAGCGAGAAGGCTTATGGTGCTTGCCTGTATCTAAGGTCAACTAATGATCACGGTAGACATCATTGTGCTCTTATATGTTCAAAGTCGCGAGTCGCCCCCATAAAAACCATTTCTCTACCGAGACTGGAACTATGTGCTGCAACTTTGTTAGCAAAATTATATAGCTCTACGTCACAAGCACTCCACATGCAATTTTCAGAGGTCTGTTTTTGGTCCGATTCGACAATTGTTCTAAATTGGATCAACACTCCTCCATACACTTTAAAAACGTTCGAAGCTAATAGGGTGGCTGAAATACAGGAAAAAACTCAAGCTCATAAATGGCGACATGTTCCCACCCATGATAATCCTGCTGATCTACTTTCACGTGGTCAGAAAGCACAGGATTTTGTAAGCAACGAATTTTGGTCTCATGGTCCAGGTTGGCTCAGTGACGACGTCAATACGTGGCCACGATTGAAGGAACCAATCTCCTCCTTAAAGATTACTCAAGGCGGAAATGATTTCCTACAAAGGTTTAGCAATATACAAAGGCTTCAATTAGTTACTGCATATTGTTTTCGATTTATTAATAATATCAAAACCAAGGATAAAACAATGCGATTGAACGGTTCAATTACACCAGTAGAAAGTGATGCTGCTTTACATGTGATCATTAAAATCATTCAGACAGAAACGTTTGCCAAAGAAATGCGTGCCTTATCACTCAATCAAAATGTCAATTCAGACAGCAGTCTTTTTCGATTAAACCCATTTTTAGATCAAGGTATAATCAGAGTGGGCGGTAGACTGACATTCGCGAACATACCCTATACACAAAAACATCCAATCGTTCTTCCAAAGGGTCATTACATTACTTCTCTCATTATTCGCGAGGAACACATAAAACGTTTTCATGCAGGAGTGCAAGCAACTTTATATGGATTACGTGAACGTTACTGGCCAATCGACGGGCGCAACGCTACCAGACACATAATCCGACAATGTGTAATATGTTTTCGAGCGAAACCCCGCGAAATAAACTATCTAATGGGAAACTTACCTAAGAAGCGTCTTACATTCACGCGACCTTTTATCAATGTAGGAGTAGATTACTGTGGACCGTTTTCCATTAAAGAGCGCCGTCATCGAAACCGAAGCAAAATCAAGACATATGTTTCGATTTTCGTCTGTTTAGCTACCAAAGCAGTACATTTGGAACTCGCGAGTGATTTAACCACTGATGCCTTCATTGCCTGTTTAACGCGTTTTTTTGCTCGCAGAGGACTTGCTGAGTCTGTAAGTTCAGACAATGCCACCAATTTTGTGGGGGCAAACAATGAAATAAAAGAATTGTATAAACATATCAAGTCATTAGAAGAGGGTGAAACCTTTCAAAATTACCTGACAACCAAGGGAGTAACCTGGAACTTTATACCCCCTAGAGCTCCACACTTCGGTGGGCTCTGGGAAGCTTCAGTTAAATCATTTAAAAATCATTTTACCCGTGTAGCTGGCAATTCACTTTTAACGTATGAGCAGCTTCACACGTACGTGGTCGAGGTAGAAGCGATCCTTAATTCTCGCCCACTTACGCCCCTGTCTTCCGATCCGAACGATTTACTTCCACTGACCCCAGGTCACTTTCTTATCGGCAATTCTATGACTAGCCTTCCAACGACAGATTTGCGTAAGATACCAGTCAATCGCCTGAGCTGCTGGCAACTCGCTCAACAAATGAGGCAGCACTTCTGGGATCGATGGCATCGAGAATATTTAAATGAGATGATATCCAGGAACAAGTGGCAGACAGCCACTGATCAGAGCGCAATCAAGATCGGGACACTAGTTGTCATGAAGGAAGATAATCTTCCACCCATGACGTGGAAGTTAGGTCGAATCATCGACACACATCCAGGTCAAGACGGAGTTATTCGCACGGTCACTCTCCAAACTGCATGCGGCACTTATAAACGCTCTTTAAAACAAGTTTATCCCTTACCGATTGATACTGAGTAAAAGTGTAAACTGACTTCTTGAAACAGCTATATTTTCCTTTTAATCTTTTGTTCATGCGTCTGTTATCTCTATCAATCTTATTATTAAACAATCAAATGCAAATTTTAATTGCACTATTTAGCGTGAATGTAACATTAATAGTTTATTCGATGTATATTTCAATCATTCATCACTGAAATGTCAAATTTACCATCTTAAGTTCTAATATTTATGTCAAGGTAGAAATTAAGTTTTTTGCGATATTTAACATAATAATTTCCAGTCATATTTGTTGAACTTGGACAGTTCAAGGGTGTCGGCATGTTACGTTGTAACAATTTTTTTTACATTTCTATCTTAATATTCAGCTTTTATGTGAACTATGTCTTGGGAAAAACCCAAACATGAAAGATTT
>JAWWLR010000034.1:43978793-43989885 GCA_035041075.1 Acraspis erinacei
TCAAATTGATCTCGGATGTTAAAGAATATCCAAAAATCTTGACTCTTTGGACTGACAAACCTGAGTACATTGAAGATGCGAAATTCCTCGCGATTTCCAATAACAATATTTTATGTAAACAAGCAGGATTCCATTCAATTGATGGTTTCAAAATCTTGAACGCTAAAGTTCTGAATCCTTTCACAAATGAAGAACTCCCAGTATTTGTTACGAATTTGATAGAGTTTCCCTCGTTTAGAGATGATCACATAGGGATTCCTTCAAGCTCAGAAAAAGACGCCGAATTTTGCAAGATTGTTGGAATTGAATACGAGCCGGGGAAAGTTCTTTCGGACGAGGAAAGGGAATCTAAAAGATCACATATTATGAATGAAGCTAGAAAGCTAAACATCGGAGGATATCCAGTGGGCTCGAAAATAAAGGACTGGCTAATTTCTAGGCAACGTTATTGGGGAACACCTATTCCAATAATTCATTGTGATTCTTGTGGTCCTCGTCCTGTTCCCAGAGACGAGCTTCCTGTTGTTTTGCCTAAATTGAATCGCTCATCAAAGGATACGAAAGCTTCATTACTAGAAGCGACTGAGTGGCTGAAAACTTCCTGTCCTGATTGTGGAAAAGAGGCCGTGCGAGAAGCAGATACGATGGATACTTTCGTAGACAGTTCCTGGTATTTTATGAGATTTATAGATCCGAAAAATCAGAAGGAAATGTTCTCGCGAGAAAAGGCGAAGGAGAATTTACCGGTGGATCTTTACGTTGGTGGAAAAGAGCACGGTAATTGAAGCTTAGCATTACACAAAGTAACAAGAAGTATTTTAGGGTGACTATTAAAAGTTTGAATTTTGGAATTTCGCAAAAATTTCCCCCTAAAGTTTCTTTTTTGTTGTAAAAAAAGTACTGACATCATTTTTCTTTTGTTAAAAAAAATTGTTTAAAGTCATCCCTAGAAAGTATTTAATATTTATTCAGGAATAAGCCCTACATTTTATGAATTAAAAACATTTTTTGAAGGTATTATGGGTCTTGGAATGCCAAAATTGGTCTTTTTATTATAATTAATGATCGGAAATCGTTCCTAAACATTTTTTTCTGGAATAATATGCCCAAGATTTCTTCTAAAATTATAAGAAAATATTCTGCACAATGAATAAATTTAAAACTATTTAAACCAGATGACAGAGAAAATCTTGAATACCGAAGTAATGTAAGCTTTTGCCCCTTTTTAAAGATAAGGTGACTGTGGAATTCTTTTTAAATCCACTGACTTTAATGGATCTTTCTTAGATGTTCATTTTTTTTAATTCACTCCCACTTATCCAAATCGAATGGATTTTAAGAATTTCGCTGCATTCAGTTGAATAATTTTGTACTCATTGTTGAATCTCAATTATTTCATCAAATTATTTTGAATTCCCTTTCATTCTTCTAAATTCAGTCGATTTTTACTAAAATCAATTAAATATTTTATATATTTTTTTATTCATTTCAGTTACTTTAAAAATTTACTTAAATTCTTCTAAATTCACTCGAATTTTAGTTAATTCATTGTTTTTAAATTTCATTTCGCTTGAATTCTGTTGAATTAAACCTGAATTCTATTCACTCACATTTTACTCAATTAACTGCAATTTCTTTTCTTTTTTTTATAATTGGTTCAGTTCACTAGGGCTCCTAAATTTCCTCGAATTCTTCTAAATTCATTCCGATTTCATTATTACCAATAGGATTTTTTGGATTTTCCAAATTCATTTAAATTTATTCCCTTGAATTTTTCTAAAAATAGACTCAAAACTGAATGAAACACTCGAATTTTATTTAATTTAATGTTTTCTTTTTAATTTGTTCAGCTCACTTGAATTTTGTTGAATTTTCCCTAAATTCTGTTCAATCCCTTTTTTACTATCAATGGAAATTTAGTGATCGTTTTATATTTTGTTATATTAATTCAAAGTCACCGGAATTTATTTAAATTCTTCTAAATTTACTCCTATTTTACTAATATCAATGGAAATTTTTGGATTTTGCCAATTTAACTGCATTCCTTTGAATTTTGTTTGAATTTAATCTGAATTCTTATGAATTTATCCTGAATTCGTTTCAATTCTTGTAAATACTTTGAAATTCATTTAAAATCTTCTAAATTTAATCATATTTCTCAATTGACTGGGGTTTTAAAAGTTTTTTTTTATTTCACCCTGAAGTCTTTTAAACTCCCCTGAACTTCTTCGAAATTCCCTAGCATTTTTCTAAAAAAAATACTGCAAATTTAATGAATTAAATGAATTTGATTAATATTTTGTAATTGTTTTCAATTCAATGAGTGACGTCTTGTTGAATTTTGGCATGACATTTTTCGGAATTGTCGATATAAATTGTGACCAAATAAAGGTGCAAACAAATTTTAGAATTCCAGTTTTCGTCCATTTTAGTAAAAAGATTATTAAAAAATTTTTTTTTTACTCAAAAAACGGAAATTTTCAACAAATTACATACAATTTTTAACCAAATAGTTGAATTTTAAACCAAAAAAATCAATTTTTAACCATAAATCGAATAGATAAATTTTTATTAACCAGAATTAATTTTCGATTAAAGAAAAACGAATCTTCCACAAAATAGTTGAATTTTCAACCACATATTTGAATTTTCTACCAAACTGTTAAATTTCAAAGATAAAAAGATGATTTCTTTATACAAAGCAGTTGAATTTGCAACCCGAAAATATGAAATTTCAACAAAAATGTTAATTTAGAACTATGTAGTTAAATTTTTAGTTAAAAGATTAATTTTTATCCCAAAAAGGGGATATTTCAACAAGGCAGTTTAATTTTAAACCGAAGAGATCAATTTTCTACAAAAATCATGAGTCTTCTATCAAAAAATATATTTTAAAGAAAATAGTTCACCTTTCAAGCAAACAGTTACATTTTTAACCTACACATATGAGTTTTCAAGAAAAAATATAATAGTTTATATATCAACAAAAAAGTTTTTAGTTTTCAATAAAAAAGATTGAATTTAACTTAAAAATTTGAATTTTCAACAAAAAACTTGTTTTTGTTTTAAATTTCTTTTTTTAACACAAAATGTAACTTCTGTTTATTTAAGATTGATCTTTTTGCTTGAAAATTCTCCTTTATTGGTAAAAAAAATTGTCTTGGTTTATTTCTTCCTTGAGTGAAAGATCTTTTTTTTTCAATTCGTCTTTCTGGTTTTAAAATTCCTTTTTTAAAATCTAAAGTTCATCTTTTTTTATTAAAATATAAACAATGACACTTTTTTGTTGGGAATTTATCCCTTCAGGTTGAAAATTTATTTATTATGTTCAGAATTTATTTTTTTGTTGAAAATTCAAGTATTTTATGGAAAAGTCATCTTTTATAATAGAAGACATTTTTTGTATAAAATATACTAATAAATTTGAAAGTTTCAAATTTGTATCGGAAATACAGTTTTCTTCTGTTTATAAAAGATTCTAAAAATTACAAAAAGATATCTTTAAATTGGGAATTAACCGAGAATTTCAAATTGCTTGTTCACTAAATACAGACGGCCCCAAAAGTATTTATTCAAAAATGATTTTTCCCCTAAATCTGTTTTAGCTGCATTGCATTTATATTACGCTCGTTTCGTGAGTCACTTTCTTCATTCTGAGGGTCTGGTTCCAACCCGAGAGCCATTCAAGCAGCTTTTAGTCCAAGGGATGGTGAAAGGAATTTCTTTTAGATGTAGGGAAAGCAGAAAATATCTGAAACCAGCGGAGGTTGAAAAGGATGGTAAAGACTACGTCGAAAAGGAAACAAAACTGCCGGTCACGACTAAGTGGGAGAAAATGTCCAAGTCTAAATACAATGGTGTTGACCCTTCCGAAATGATCTCGGAATATAGTGCCGATACTATAAAATTATTAATACTTGGTGATGTTGCACCAACGTCACACAGAAATTGGTCCAAGGAAAGTAAGTATTAATTTTGCAGTGCTTCAAATCTCTGACAAAATGCAGCGTATTTAATTTTCATTTAAGAAATGCCGTTTTGCAGCATTTCCTGGCATTCTAAACTGGCAACACAGGCTGTGGCTTTTAGTGAAAGATTTTATAACATTGCGGAAGTTATTAACTGAAGAAGAACTAAAAACGAAACCCGAGGGCAAAAAATTCAAGGAAGAAGATGACTTCTTGTTTGATAGTCGAAATTATTACATCAAGGGTGTTACTTTCCATATTGTTGGGTCCCAACACCTCAGTGTTGCTATGTCAAAAATGCAAGGACTTACAAATAGGTTTGTCGTAATGTTCTTTAAGTTCTCATTTAATATTTACGTAAATTTGAAGAATTCCTCAAATCACCTAAAATCGCAAATTTAGACCCGATTTTTCCATTTTTCACAATTTTTTCATTCAGTTTTTAAGAATTATAAACTGCAATTCAAACCATTTGAAGATTTGAAGATGATTTGAAAAAGCTTTTATTTGATTATATCAATTTTGTATGTTTTCTTATCGATTTATTTGCGAATTTTGTAGATTTGACGAAAATCGGCGTCAGCAAAGAAATCACTAATGATTTAATCAAGAAACTAAACCCGAAAGATAAATCAATTCTGTTTTAGAAATTATGTTATCACACTTTTTTTTAAATTATCTTAAAAATTGCTCTAAAAACAGGTTAAACCCGATTTTTCACGAAAATAGGGAAATAAATTCATTTCAATACAATTAATGTAGATAATAATACTAAATTCGAATTTAAGCAGTTCAAATCCCTAATATTTTAAGTAAAATATTGAATTTTAAAGAAAATATTTGTTTTTCCGAAGAAATGATTTCAATTCTAAGTAAAAAATATTTTAATTCGTCGAAATAAATCGAAGTTACAAAAAAGTAGTTGATTTTTCAACAACAAAAAAAGATTTTATAGACTGGATAAAATTATGAATATCATTTTTTACTTTTACAGCGAAAAATATTAGCTTTATACAAAACAGTTCAATTTTATACAAAAAAATTGATTTCCAACCAAATACTTCAATTTTCTACCAAAAAGAAGACCAATTTTCAAACAAGCAGATTTATTTTTTACTAAAAAAACTATAAAAAAGAGATTAATTCATAAAGAAAAATGTAATAGTGCATTTTTCCATTAAAAAAGATGTTTCAGTCAAGGAAGAAAAAACATTTTAACCAAATTCTTGAATTTTGAATAAAAAATGATCAATTTTCTACCAACAAAGACCAAATTTCAGTTTAGCCAGTTGTCAGTATATACCAAGAAGATTAATTTTCTTTAAAAAAAATAAGAATTCTTTACCGGACATGAATTTTCAACTAAAATTACAAATATACCAAAAAGTGCAGTTTTAACTAAGGCGTTCAACTTTAACCAAGTAGTTGAATTTTCTAGCAATAAAGATGAATTCCTAACCGAAAATGTAGTAGTTGATATTTTAACCAATAGAGATTTTACAGTCAAGAAAGAAAAAACTTTTATCCAAATTGTTGATTTTTAAGCCAAGAAGAAGAATTTTCTACAAAACAGTTTAATTTTAAAGAAAGAAGTTATTTTCGAACCAAATAGTATTTTTTTAGCGATTAGCTAAAATTTTTTTGAACGTCTCAGAGCTTGAAACTGATGAAAACACATTACAAACGATTTTAAACGTTTAAGGAAACAAAAGCAGAAAGAGTAGGTTCTTGAAATAGTAATTTTTGTGTTTTTAAAATTACTTATTTCTAGCTCTTTAATCTTATTGCATTTTTTTCAATGTATTTGTATTACTAGAAAGCCCTGAAGTGTTCATCAGATTTATCAAACCTAGCTAAAAATAAATTCAAAACTATTATTAGAGGGCACCTTCGGTTCAATATTCACGAGATACAAATATTATATAAAAAGTTTTTAATAATAAATTAAATCCTTAATATAATTTTATTTATAAACTTACCTTTAATTCTTCTCTTTGCTTGAAAATTAATTTTTTTAACTAAAAATCAAACTTTTTAATGTTTGGTTGAAAAAATATCTTTTAAATTGAAAATTCCTCTTTGTTCGTAGACATTAATCTTCTTGATTAAAAAATGAAGATGCAACTTTTCAAGGAAATATTCCGTCATCTTAGTTGAAAGTTCATCTCTTTGGTTGAACATAATTTTTTGAACTGAAGATTGATCTATTTAATTTTTAGTTCAAAATTTATCTTATTTAATTAAAAAGTCGCGTATTGTCTTGAAAATTTCATCTTTTTTGTTAATTAAAAATTTATCATTGTGGTTGAAAATTGATCTTTTTTATTTCAATTTACTCAACTGCATAGTTTGTCAAGTATTCCAGTTAAATCTTCTTTATTTTAGTTGAAAAATCATCTTTTTGGTTGAAAGTTACTCTTTTCATAAAAATCAATCATTAAAAATTCAACCAGTTGAAAGGTATCATCAATTTAGTTGAAAATTCATCACTTTCTTTCACATTTTTTTTTAAATTTATTTTTTCAGCATTTTTTTGTTTGTTCAAAAATCAACTATTTGATTTATAATTTATGTATTCACTTGAAAAATCTTCTTTTTATATAAGATTATTCTTTTTGATTGAACATTCAAGTATTTCAGTTAAATATTCTTGGTTGAAAGTTACACTATTTTGTTAAAAATTCATCTTTTTGATTTAAAATTTATATACTCCATTTGAAGATTCATTGTTTTAGTTGAAAATTTATCAGTTTGGTTGAAAAATTTTTTTTGTGGAAAATTAATTTTTTGAACTGAAAATTGAACTATTTCATTCTTGGTTAAAAACTGATTTTTTTGTAGAAAATTAATAATCTTGGATAAAAATTCAACTATATGGTTAACAAGTTAGATATCCTGTTGAAACTGTGATATTTTTACTTGGCAATTTAGGAATTTGAAGCGGTTTAAATTGAATTTAGTATAGTACACATACTAATTTTACCTAAATATGCACTAAATTTTAAGATACCCTGAAATACCCTGAAATTGAAAATCTTACATCTCGAATTATGATATTATAACTTTATTGTTCAGCTTGCGCAAATCTTCCAAATTATGCGTGGAAAGAAGTCCAGAATTCGAAAGAGCATTAGCTACTCAAATAACTATGTTAGCACCACTAGCTCCACATTTCGCCTCAGAATTATGGGCAGGATTCTGCTCTGCTCCACATCGAGCCTCAAACGATAAAAATATAGAATGGGACAAGGACGTGTTGGAACAGAGCTGGCCTGAGATTGACATGAATTACAAAATGCGATTGCGTGTTTACGTGAGTAACTTTATTTTTTCCATCCTCGCATATTTAAATTCAAGATTAATACAAAATATATTTAAAATTCTATAAAGTTCTGTAGTAAATTATTTATTCAGTAAGTTAATCAATCATTATCCTTTGTCTTAAAAGGTGAATAGCGTTGATTTCAAGTTCTTGGGAGTTCCCCGACAAGAGTTGGAGAGCATGTCTGATGAACAAGCCCTCGAATTTGCGATGAAGGATCCGAAAGTTGGAAGTTTCTTGAAAAGCAGGAAGGTTGTGGACGTCAAGTTCCATGCGGAGCGAGGCTGCGATGGATATATGCGAATTACTGCAAAGAAAGATAATCAGAAAATTTCACAAGAAAGTGCAGTATCATCCAATTCATTGCATGATTATGATTAAATAGCTGTGTAAATATTTTTTAAGCATAATTCATCTTCAAAGTTAAGTATATTCATTTTTTAAATTAATTTTCTACATATTTATAATTTTTTTTTCGTCAAATGTACCCATAAATGAAATTTATATTTTCTTTGTTATAAATTTATCGTTTGCGAATGGAATAAATTTTTATGCTCATTCGCTTATAAAGTTATACATATTTAAACGCAGAAAGGATATACATTTTGTAAAAATGTTACGGAAATATAGGATATTTATTATCCTTAATGCAGACTTCACACACCAGAATTATCTCAAAACGGGGGAAATAGAGTAATTTTTCATGAAAATAAGTGAATAATAGCAACATAAATTCGTGTTAATAAAATTATTATAAGTACCGTATTCTTAAGATTTCAAGACGGAATATATTAATATTAATTAATTTTAATATATTTTTCAACAAAAAAGTTAAATTTTTAATTAAAAAATAGACTTTTAACCAAATTGTCTAGTTTTTAACCTATAAAGATGAATTTTCAAACCAAAAAGACAAATTTACAAGAAAATAGTTACATTTTAAAGTAAGCAAAATTTTTAAGTCAGGAAAGGTAAAAATGCAACCGAGTTTTTGAATTTTCAACTAAAAAATACGATTTTTTGAAAGAATAGTTGAATTTTCAACTACTAAATATGCATCTTCTATAAAAAAGTTGATTTTTAATCGAATAGTTAAATTTTGTACCAAATTGTGGAAATTTCAAACCAAAAAGACGAATTTTCTACAAAACAGTTGAAGTTTTCACCTGAAATATTAATTTTCAACAAATAAGTTTTTTTTCAAGCAAATGTTTTTATTTTCTAATAAACTGTTAAAACTTGAAGCCAAAAGGACGATTTTTTCTACCATAGCTTGCTTTTTTAACCCAAAAATCTGTATTTTTAAGAAAAAAGTTAATTTGTCACCAAATTCCTGAATATTCAACCAAAAATGAAATAGTTACATTATTAATTAAAAACATGAATTTTCAAACAAATAAAAAACGTATTTTCAGTCAATTTTTTAACAGAAAATGTGAATTAAAAAAAGTTAATTCTCAATAAAATAGTTAAATTTTCTACCAAGAAAGAGGAATTTTCAACAAAATACTTGAATCTTAAACAAAAACAGATTAATTTTCAATCAAACGCTTGAATTTTTACCCCAAAAACCTTAATTTTTAACACAAAAGTTAATTTTTCATCAAATACCTGAATTTTCAACCAAGAATGAAAAAGTTAAAATATTAGGTAAAAACATTAATTTTGAACCAAACAAAAAACAAATTTTCAACCAATGTGATGAATCTTAAAAAAAATGCATGAATTTTTACCAACGCAGTTGGATGCTGAATCAAAACAGATTAATTTTTAACCTAATAATTGCATTTTTGAATAAAAAACATGAATTTGCAAACCAAAGACGAATTTTCAACTAAGAACATTTTTTTAGTGAAATTTGTACGAGACAATTGAATTTTTAACCCGAAAATAAGAATTTTTATCACAAAAAGATGAATTTTCAACTAAAAAATGAGTTTTTAACCAGAAAGGATGATTTGAACAAATTTATTCAATTTTCAACAAAATAAGAAAATTTTGAGTACATTCAAAAAAAGAATTTAATTCAAAAAATAGTTTTCTTGTTTTAAAATAATGATATTATAAATCAATTATTTATTTTATTTTTGCCAGTTCTTTATTTCAATCGACATTTTTTTCAATAAATAAATATTAACAATCAAATCATCTACGTAATTCATAGAAGGAATAAAACGCCATCTTTTAAAATCAAAATTTTTTTAATCTCTTTTAAAGGCACTTTTACTGAAAAAAAATGAAGTTGACGAAACAATTTATTTCTGAGACCAGTCACAGGGGTGCCTTTCCGCCCTCGACGAGATGTGGGAAAATTACGTGTAGAATTTAATCCACGTTAAAAAATAGAAACATTCAGAACTTCCCCAAAAACGAAGAAAATGAACAGAGGCCAAATTATCCCTAAAACTACAAAAAGGACCATTTTTTAACAGGGATATCAAATTTTAATGTCAGCGACTAATTGTGTAACCGTGAATTTTATGAGACCGGGAAAGGAACGTGAATTTATTTTTTGACCGGGAATTTTAAAATATTTCTTTAATTTGGCAGAATAAAAAAAATTAATTTGAAAAAATTTAAAACAGCACGTACATGTTTCAAGATTTTTAAATAAAATTTCGAAGCATTTTAAAGATTTTCAATTGTTTAAAATAAAAATAATTTCACTTTTAATTTGAACAGGGAACTTTCAATTTTTTGCAAATTTATAGTTGGAACTGTAATTTATCCAGAATAATAATAATTCTGACTTGGAACCGGTAATTTTCAAATTTTAACAAATTCCGAGTTAGTACTAGAACTTTTCGAAAAGGAACAAAATTCTGAATAGGAACAAGACATTTTTCCAAAGAAATCTACTTCTGAGTTGAAGCAGGAAATTTTCAGATTTTAGCCAATTCTGAGTTGAAACTGGTATTTATCTAAAAGAATTATAATTTGTCTAAGAACAGGGAATTTTAAAATTTAAATAAATTCCGAGCTAGAACAGGGAATTTTTGTAAAGAATGAATTCTAATTCTAAGTTGAAACGGGATATTTTAGAGATATTTTAGATGGGCTTATAATCTAAAAAATGAATAATACAAACAATAAAATAGCCTCGGAAAGGACTGAAACTTTAATGTACAAAAGGCATGCACACGGTAAATGTAAGATCAAGTTTCAGGCGACGAATGGAGACCGGGTGTTTGGAATGCTAGGGGGGTAAATGAGCTCAAGGTAAAAGAATTACGAGAAACTATGTACGCAAGGAAAGTAGATATTTTATGTGTGTCTGTAGCAAAGAAAAAGGGATGCGAGAGTAGGGACATAGAAAACGAGATGTTGAAAGGCGGATGTGAAATATGGTCAGGAGTAGATAGTGAATCACATGGCAGGCAAGGAGTAGGTCTGATTCTGAATGAAAGCGCGAAACAGCATCTCGGAGATCATGATTTTGTATCTCCCAGATTGTTGTGGGCTAGAATGAAGGTAGGAATCAGAAGATTATTTATCATAGCATGTTACGCGCCAGTTGATAGTGATCCCAGAGAAGTAAAAGACGCCTTCTGGGACACTGTAAATGACAAGATAAAAATTTGCGATCATTGTGAAAGAATAATTCTGCTAGGAGATATGAATGGATGGATGGGCATCCAATATCAGGATACAGAAAGAGTACTAGGTAATTTTGGGGATCCAAAAACAAACTATAACGGAGATAAATTAGTTGGCTATGCTTAGAAAGGGGTCTGTTTATTACAAATACTTGGTTTAGGCATAAAATGATCCATATGTACACCTGATCTAAAGGAAATAGCCA
>JAWWLR010000034.1:43998878-44019080 GCA_035041075.1 Acraspis erinacei
TTAATAAATTACTTTAGTTCTTCCTATAATCTGCGTCTATTTCATATATGCGTGTTAACTAATCTTTGCTAAAAATTTTATTATTGGATTCTATTAATTTAGTTCGCATTTAAGAGCAAAATCGAGACAAAGGAAATTAAGGGAATAGGGGTAAAAATGTGAAGTCTGTTAATCCTGTTATTTAAATAATTGGATAATTTAAATCTCACCTTTGATCAATTTCTCCGTTATATCCATTATGAGGTATACTCTCCAGAAACTGAATATAATCGTTAGGCAAATGGTTTTCTCGTGCTCCTTTCAGAATTACGTTTCTGCAAAGATATATTTGTGTAAAATGAAATTGAAATATTATTACCACGTAAATTTTTCAAGATAATACGTACAGATATTGTGGAGACGGTTGTCTTTCTTTGGGCAATAATTTTAGATTCACATGTTCCTCGGGATTATTGCATTGTTGATAAGTTCGACAATCCAAAATTTGACCCTCCGGAGTTTTGACACTCACTGTCAGAGGAAAATAGATTTTATCTGCAACACCTTCTTGTTTATCCAAGCAAGGTAGATTGCTGTTATCTATTTCCCAGACGAAACCCCAAACATTGAAACCTTCTGTAGGAACTATAGTTGCACTTGCACCTTTCCAATTTTCCGAGAAAGTGTTAAAATCAAGTCTGTAATTCTGAAATTAAAAAAAAAAACAATTTCAGGCACTACAATTTGAAATGTTAATTTTAAAATAAGCAAATTGAAAAAACTTAAAGCGTTTTAAATAGAAAATTCTTCAATTTTGAAGTTTTCAGTTTGAAATATCCAACCTGGATTATTATTATTATTGGATTTAATCTTGAAGCAAAATCCAAAATCCAAATCCAGTTTGGATTTAAAATTATTAAGTTACAAAGTTTTAAATGAACAGAAAAAATTGTAAAGTCTTGAAATCAAGTAAAAATAAAAAATTCTATAATTTTGAACATTTTTAATTCGAAGTTCGTCTAATTTGGACTATTTTTTAGTTAAAAAGTACATATTCAGTTTTGAAGGCTTAAATGGGCAGGAAGAAATTTTTAAGATGTTCAAATCAAATCCGTAATTTGTAAATAATTTAAAATTAAAAATAGTACAATTTTCAGATTTCCAATTTCAAAACTGTACAACTTTAACACATAAAAACAATATTTTTGAATTTTAAAGGTTTTCAGTTTCGATCATTTTTATATTGATAATTATTCAGTTTTGAGACCAAAATTAACAGCAAAAATTTGCTAAAGTTTAAAAATCAAGGCTGTAATTTAAAAACATTACATAATTAAAATCTCACCATTTTAAGCCCTTTAGTTTCAGAATTGTTCAACTTCAAGTTCTCAAAATACAAAATTCTTCAATTTGGAAAGTATTCAGTTTAAAATGTTCAATTGGGATAATTTCAGAGAGCACAGCATAAAAAGAGCTCAAAAAAGGGTAAGTATAGGGTAACGTTTTCACGAAAAAGATGAAACATTATGAAATAAGAAATGTCATTTTTAATCATTTCTGTCGTTAAAGACTTTTTTAAATTGAATATGCTTAGTTTGTTCAGAATCCATTCACGGCGACATAAAAGAAACCGGCAAAAAGTAAAAGTTGTTAAATAAATAATTGTTAGATGCGGAAAATCATTCTTGTGTTCAAGAATATTTTTTATTTAAAAAAGCCCACCATTGATCATTAAAATTTTTCTCCAGATTTGTGATTGTGGCTCGCTGAATCCGAATCCGGGGTCCAAATAACTCAGTTGGCTCATATTTTTTCGAAAACCGCAAAAATAGACATAAAATCGACGAAAACAGCGATTTCTCGTGTATATTTTTGCAAAAAAAAAAACTATTTTAATTCCCGGTGGATTTATCCAGCATATCTATATGTTTGTGTGGTCGCTGAATCCGAATTCGGGGTCCAAATAACCCAGTTAACTCATATTTTTGGCTAATTTAGAGTTTTAACGACAAACTATGATCTAATTGGGTTATTTTTACCGCGAAATTGGATTGAGCGACCAAAAACATAATAAAGGTATAGTAATTAAGTTCACTAGACAATAAAAATTCTATGTTTACCCAACAAAAACAGCAAAAATCGCTGTTTTCGTCATTTGTACGTCTATTTTTGCGTTTTTTGAAAAAATATGAGGTAACTGTGTTATTTGGACCTCGGATTCGGGTTCAGCGACCCCAAAACACATAGATATGCTGGTGTAGACCGCCGGTAAAACCACTTTTTTTTGTTTCGGTGTTATTAATATGCACTTTGAAACTATATTGTTCAAATTCCAAATTATTGAAATAAACATTTCCACATTTTTTATTGGTAAGAGTTAAAAAATGCAATTTTACTGATGAAAAATAAATTAATAAAATTTATTTATATTTAAAAAAATTAAATTTATCATTATAGATAATTGTGTAAGTTAAAAAAATAAATGAAGCTATCACTACGCGCAGTAGCATATTATAGTTTTGAATACGATTAATAATGTTCTACTATGTAAACCAAATTATATAGTTTTTACTAATTTCAGAGAATTTCCCGCAAAATTCAAATATTGTATTTTCAAATAACGTATCGTAATTAAAAATAAAATAAGAAATCACACAATTTGAAGCGATTCAGTTACAAAATTGTTCAACTTTGACAACTTAAAATATAAAATTCTACAATTTTCAAAGTTTTTTTAATTAAAAATTATTCAGTTTTGAAGACGTTAGAGAGCAGAAAAAATTTCTTACGGTATTAAAATCATAAGAACAAACATTGTGAGGTGTGAAAAACAAGTCTGTAATTTTAAGATAATTAAAAATTGCATTGTTTTGAAAGTTATACGAGCCTAAATTTCATTATAAACTGTAATACAAAATACTGGAGTTTTCAATTCTTAGGAAATGTTTAGAAAAATAATGAGTTATTTATTCCTCCTGAAAACTTAGCTAAATGAAGTTAACCTCATTCTTAACAGTAACGAAAAGATAGCCTATTCTTCGTAGAACCCATCGATATTTACATATTTTGTTAGATAATTAGGGCCTATTCCTGTTTTGAATTCAATCTGAATTCAGAGTGAAAATTGGCCAATTCCAATAGTTTTTGTGTTAAACTTTTTTTTTATTCCAAGTCGAGCCTAAAAAACAGAAACTATTGAAATTAGCCAATCTTTCTCTCGAAAATTAATGTGTCACGAAAATCTCGAAAGCATTGTTGTCGCTTTTTCTCAATGCCGATTGAGTAATTTGAAAAAACCAAAGAAAATAATGTTGCCAAATTCACACACATATTACGAATTAAGTTTAAATTGGAGGGCAGAGACAAAGAATGTCACATTTGTATGCATAATAAAACTGACCAAATTTGAAGATTTTTAATGTCAAATATTATTATTTAACCAGTCAGACATTTTCAGTAGAATTAAAATTTGTACTTGACATGGGCAAAGTAACTCTATTGTCAAAGTCAAATATCAATCAAAAGTTGTATTTTTACCAAAAATTACCATTATTCCATATTTTCATTGCATTATTAAATCTGAAATAGTAACTATTTTGGAAAACCAAAGAGAAGAGATAAAAATGGCTAAAAAATCTCTGTCTGGACGTTTAGAATTTAGTGTTTTAATTGAATTTTCTTTATAAAAATGTTATTAATTATTAATTAATTTTTAACGCTTAAAAATGCTAAACTTTTTAAATAATTTACTTACTACTCAATCAGTAAGTGTACGATTAATGTAAATTTTTAGTAAGAAAATGAAATTGATCAAATATTTCAAAACCCAAATTTAGTGGGTATCGAGCAATCGAACTTACAATACCAATGTTGCTACACCTAGGAAATTAATAATGTTAATGTAAAAAAAATGGTTTCTAATTTATTTTCCAACCGAGCAAAAGGGAACTTTCAACAAAAAAGTTAGATTTTCAAACAAAGTGATGATAAAAAATGAATTCTCAACAAGAAGTATAATCGTTGCTATTTCCACACATAAAATATTTTAACTTTCAACAAAAAACTCTCTAATTAAACCAAAATTGAAAATTTTCAACAAATTATTTCAATCTTGAACTTTAGGAGACTAATTTTCTAACCAGAAGGAAGAATCTTCAACAAAAGAGTTGAGTTCTTCAACCGAAAAAAATGAATTTTTAAATAAAAAGTTTAATTTCCAACTCAAAAGATAAATTTTATACAAAAAAGACAATAAAATACAAGAGTTTTTAATCAAATAGATAATTTTCAATCAAATAGTTAATTCTTCAACCAAACAGATTAATTTTACAACATCAGTTGGAAAATTCATTTAGAACATAAATAAAATTTCAACGAAATAGTTCAATTTTGAACAATGTTTCTTAACTAAAATTATGATTTGCAAAGAACAAGAATTTTGAACAATGTAGTTCCACTTTCAACTAGTTACTTTAATTTTGAACAAAAAAATATTTTTCAGTCACTATTACGAATAGCGAATATCTTGAAAATTTAATCAAATAGTTATATTAGGAGAAAAATCGTGAGACCGAAATAAAATTGACAGAATGATTCGAGCAAGAACTAGTTTAAATACCCTATAAATTAGAAAATTTTCAGTTTTTCTTTCTAAAAAGTATTTATCTTGAAAAATATGGAAAACCTGTCAAGTTTTGAAGTGAAATTTGTTATATTACAGGAACAATATGTGAATAGATGAACTTTCTAGTAAAAGAGGCAAGTTTTCCGAAAAATATTTAAAGATTTAACTAAATAGTAAAATATTCCAGCAAAAAGATGGGGTTTTCCAAAGACAATTGAATTTTTAACAAAAAAATTAATTTTTATCCGAAAGATAAATCTTCAACCAAAAAGGATGACTTTTCTACCATCAAAGATGAAATTTCAATCCAAACGGATGAATTTTTAGCAACATAGTTAAATTTTTCACTATAATTATGAATCCTAATAATAAAATTATTTTTTCTTTAAACTAGTTCAACTTTAATTCAAATAACCGACTATTCAACCAAAAAAGGTCAATTTTCAGCGAAGCATGTAATAGTTAATATTTCAACCAAACAATTGCATTTTTAAACATAAATGATCAATTTTCAACGAAGATTAAATTTCTACCAAGAAAGACAAATTTTTGACAAAATTAATGTTTTCGACAACAAAAATTGAACTTTCAACTTAAAGATATAAGTTTTTAACCAAAAAATTTCAATGTTTTACGAAAAATGGAATATTATAATTATCAGTTTCAAATTCACGAATTCACATGAAAATACATAGTTCAATTTTCAACCGGAGATGAACTTTGAACTTAATAAAAATGAATTTTTAACAAAGTAGTTGAACTTTTTATTAAAAAGGTGACTTTTTAATCAAATAGTTGAATTTTCAACAAAATAATTAAATTTTAAATCAAATAATATAATTTGTGAGCAATCGAGATGAATTCCGAAGCTTTTAATTCTTAGCCTCCCCCCTGGTATCATAGTTTCTCATTTATGGTACGTACCGCCGGGCTACTTTTTCTTTTAGGACTATGCTAGAAAATTAACAGAGTTTTCTTGTCAAGAAAAGGTAATTTGGGCGCACATGGCGCACACAATGTTCTGGTTATATAAATAAGATGTAATTCTAGTATTTATGTAGTAAAATGGGGAAATTCAATTTTGAGGTTAGGTCCTGTGGTTTCAACGCCCTTAAGACTAAATTAAATTTCGAGGAAGAGTTACCATTAGTTGAGCAGTCGTTTTCTTGACTGCTGTTGGATTGTTTATATGAATCCTTTTCGAAAACAAATTACTGCCAAACGAAAAATATAAGAATGTGTTTAACATGATGAAGTTTGAAGTTTACACACAGTTTATAGTCTTCAACTGGAACTGCAAATTTATTAAAATTTTAAAGATATATCAGGATATATTCTGGATATATATTATAAACATGTACGAAAAAAATTCACTATATACTTATCTACTTATATAAGGTATTTTTATAAACTTTAAAATAAATTATACATAACATTTCTTATCTTTTTTCTATATACAGTTAACATTGATTTTGGAATAAGGAAGATTTTTCTGTCAACCTAATAAAATGTAATTTCAGTTAAATTTCTTAGCTTTTCTTACTATTAATATAATTTTTCGTAAAAATAAAGCCCTGAGCCTATTATTACGGAATTTTCCGCAACGAAAGCCATGAATGAGCTCGATCCAGCAAAAATGAGTTCTTTAAATGTAAATACCTGTGTGTTGTTTTATCCTTTTCGAAGTTAAAAATTCGACTTCCTTAATCTGAACTTCGATATGGCTATTGTTTTTTACCGAGAAATCTTAAAAATATACCATTTGAGTACTGAAATTTCAATGCTCAAGAATTTTTATACTATTTCGCAATTGAAAAAATATCATTTATGATTTTGAATAATCCTGTTTGGATTATAAATACATATAAGCAGTAAGAAAACACACTTGTTCACTTATTATAATCGCAGTAAATTTCTGTTTACTAATCAAGTCTACCGCTTGAGGGCTAACTATATACAGAGATGAGGTGGAGACACGTCGTGGGTGGAGATTGCCGATCCCATTTCCATTAGATCGGCAATCTCCCACCTCATCTCTGCCACCTCATCTCTGCTATATAAAAGTTTTTTATCCCTTCTCTGGGTTTTTACTTCCTAACATTAAAAATATGAACAATTTAAAAGTCCATTATTAAACAAATTTTTAAATATTTATTTATAAACAATAAATAATCATTAATGATTTATTGAAAGAGTCTTATGCAAATAACTATTTTGAATTGAAAACGTCTCACTTCAAACTATTTTCATTTTATATAAATTTCCGACTCCCGGTCTTCCCGGGAATATTTTTGATATCTCCCGATTTAGAGAAAAATATACTCTCTTTTAAAAACCTACTTTTCTTTAATATATATGATTTCAATGTTGGAATTTGGGAAAACTTTAGAATTTGAATCATTTTAAATTCAAAGTGATTAAAATTTGTCAATTTGCAATTGAAAAGTAAATTGAATCTTTAAAGTTACAGCTTCTGAAATTCTAGAATTAAAAATCTTTAATGCATAACAAAATTATAAATTAACATTAAAGCTTTAATATTTTAATTTGAAACTACATCGCTGTGTACATGCAAAACAATAATTCTTAAATCAGGATCTTGAAATTATCTCACCAAAAATAATTAATTTTCAAATCATGCATCATGATTTTTAAAATTATATCATTTCAATATAAAGTTCAAAATTCACAACAGAAAAAGTTGCGAGACAAAAACGCGCAAAAACATAGGAGCTTCAATGTGAACAAAATGAATGAACTGTGGATTATTATATGCATATAATTGATTCAAAACACAAAATTGGTATATTCAATGAAATTAGAATTTTTAAATTAAAGAATTCAATTTCTCAATCTTACATTTTCTGAACGTTGAAAAACTAATTTAAAATCTTTTACTCAGAAACTACAAGAGGTCGCGAAAAATAAAAAAAATGAATGTAACTAATATCAATAATTATCAAACTAAAAGTTTGGAGGGTCCCAAATCAACAAGATGTAATTGTGAAAGTTTGGACCCAATTGAGAATATTGCATTAGAATTTAGGTACATATCTTATAATTCAATAACAATTTCTGAAAGTTGTTTTTTCGAAAAGTTATGAAAACTGAATGAATATTTCAATATCAAGTTTTTCCTTAATAATTAATTAGAATTTGTAATTCTTCAAATCATGAACCCGAATCTGAGAAAAATAAAAAAGAACGAATGGAAGAGGTATTCAAGCCAAAAGAATCGGAAGTTAATCCAACAGAAGAATTTCGTAAAAAACGAGGTAAAAAATGCACATAAAAATTTAAAAAATCTATTATGATATAAACAAGATAGAGAAAAAGTTACCCTTTAACAGGAAATTTTCCAATCTCATTAATACGACAACACTTTCCGAAAAGAGAAGAGGTTTATACATACGATCTATTACCACTTCCATTTCTTCAAAATTTAAGATCACGTCGCCTTCACCAAAATTCATTAAAAAATAAAGATAATTACAAATCCTGGCAAGAATTCATGCAAAGGCTTCCAGAGTCTCAAAATGAAAAGATTTCGAGACCAGATGATAAGTAAATTTCAAATCGCCGTAAAAATGTCTCCCAGAATTATTTTAAAACATACATTAAATGAATTATAAAATATTTTTTACCAGATATTGGCGATGGAAAAATTATCGAAAATATATACCAGAAGAAAGGACTTATTTCCGCAAAACTATGCCAATGGGACCGAAATTGGACCAATTTGGTCGTCCACCTGTACCTGTAGAAGAACTGAATAAATTCCGCGTTTCGAAGGAAAGTACCCTAAAACCTCAGAGATTTGAAACCTTCCTTCGCAAAGGAGATGGTCATAAGCATTTAATAAAGATAAATAAAAAAAATGCTTGAATCCTCAACAAAGAAAGATTTTTCAGACAATAAAGAAAAACAAATTGATCCAAGACGTAAAGTTTTCATACAATGATTTTTTAACCAAATATATACATTTCTAACCAAATAGTTGATTTTTAATCAAAGATGATTGATTTTCTGCCAAAAAAGATCATTTTCAAACAGATTTCTTGAATTTTCAATCAAATATTTGAATTTTCATTAAAAAAGATTAATTTTAAATAAAAAAAATCTTTTAAAAAATTAAAATTTTCCACCATAAAACTGATTTTTATACCAAATTTTTGAATCTCTTAGACCAAAAGACCAATTTTCTATAAAAAAAACAGTTAAATTTTCAACCTGAATATATTAAATTGGAATAAAAAAGTTAATTTTCAATCAAATAGTTAAATCTTAAGCCAAAAAATCGTTTTGAACTTAAACAAGAAATTTTCAACAAAATACATAAAGATTTAACCAAACAGTTGGATTTTTAACCAAAAAGATTAATTTTCTACAAAAAAAAGACGAATTTTCAATAAAATACATCAATTTTCACCCAAATAGTGGAATTTCAAAAATAAAAGAAATCGATTCTTAACCAAAAATTGAATAGTTAAATTTTCACCTAAAAAGATTAATTTAAAATTTAAAAAAAATCGAATGTTCCACAAAACGTTGAAATTTTCAACGAAACTGTTGAATTTCCAAAGCAAAAAGACGAATTTTTGTATACAAAACAGCTGAATTTTCAACATGAAAATATGAATTTTCGATAAAAAAAAAGAAATATTCAACAAGATTCATCAATTTGTAAACAAATAGTTGAGTTTTTAACCAAAAACATTAGTTTTCTACAACAACGAAAAAAAAAAAAAATTCAACAAATTACATGAATTTTCCATTAAATAGTGGAATTTCTAAATTGAAACAAATAAATTTTTAACAAAAAATGAAATAGTTAAATTTTCATTAAAAAAAAATTCATTTTCAATAAAGAAAAAACGAATCTTTTACAAGAAAGCTTAATTTTCTACCACAAAGCTGAATTTTGTACCAAATTGTTGAATTTCTTATACAAAGGCGAATTTTCTATACAAAACCAAAGAGATGAATTTTCTACAATTATTATGAATCTTTTACCAAAAAAATTGAAGAAAGTAGTTCAATTTTCAACCAAGAAAATTTTCTACCAAAAATAACGAATTTTCAACCAAATAGTTGAATTTTTAGTCCATAAAAAAATCTCGTTTCGACTAAAAATAGTTATTCTATTTTAATTGAGAAATAATCATTTAAAATTTTAAAACGTGTGTTTTTTACAAAAGAGTTGAATTTTCAAACCGAAAATATAAATTTTCATAATAATAAAAAATAAATTTACTACCAAATAGTTGAATTCTCAAGCGAAAACGACGAAAGGAAATAAATCACGTAAATTATACAAATAATACATATAATTAACGTTTTAAAAACACATACAAATACCAGGCGTTCTAAATTCTTTTTCACTGAAGAACATTAAATACAGAATGTGTTTTCAAGACATTCAGGACTTGTAATAAAAAGGTCCGTTATGTTACTTACTAAACATTACAATTTTTCATATTTAGTCCACCATAATACAACCGTTCATACTCTTTCTTATACATTTATAATTAATTGAATATTAATTATTTATATTCTACTAAACAATATAATTCCCTAGAAATGTGGACAAGAAAAAATTCCCGATTTTTCAATTTAAGATAAAAAAAGGCACTGTCATTCTGTTAATATTCCACAATATTCCTTCGTGATGTTCCATTTTCTAAATTTCGGTGAAACTCAAAACTTCCATTTCTGCTTTTACTTTATTTAAGAAATTATCCGAATTTATAGCCTGCATAAACTCTGCGGAACATGTCGCGACAATTTATCTTAACGTTCAGTTTTGCACAGAGTAAAAATGCGCCAGATAATTTTCTGTGCAAGCTGTAAATTTCTTCTGGAGGTGGACAAAGTCTGTAAGACAGTATTTTTGGAACGAGCTTCTGTATCCTGTGAAGGGATTTAAAAATTTTTGTTTCAAATCTAGAAAGAGATGGAATACGTTTTTCTTAATTCAGTTACGAAAAAATTAATTTTTTATTACCTTCTGGTGACATCTTGGCCTCCAAAATCAAAGTACTCGTTATCTTTGCTAAAAACTTGACCGAGAATCATCACTGCATCCACGTGAGTTTCCTCCATAACCTTGTTAAAGAAATTATCATCAATCGTGTAATTTTTTTATTTTTAGGAAAAAATCATTTTTAATGTAAAATACAAATTTGAAATCACTATTTATTTTTTAAGTTTGTTTTCTTTCAAGTTTATATAAATATACTTTTCCTAAGATTGTTGAGAAAATTCAAAAATATTTTTCGATATAAATAAAATACAGTTCATTCATCCAAAAAATACGAATTTTCAGCAGAGTAATTGAATTCGCAACCAAAAAAGATACATTTTTACCAGCTGTATTTTAATTTAAAAAAAAGATGAAGTTTTCTCAAACAGAGATGAATTTTCTACAAACAGTTCAATTTTTAACCACAAAATATGCAATTTCCATGAAAATTATGAACTTTTGGCCAAAAAACGGAATTTTTAACTAAGTAGTTGAATCCAAGTCCAAAAAAGAGGGCATTTTTTCCAAGAGACGAATTTTTCACAAAACAGACAAAGTTAATAACCCCCAAAAAATACAATTTTCAGAAGTAGGTCAATTTTTAACCAAGCAGTTGAAGCTTTAACCAAAACAGATTTATTTTCAACCCCCAAAAGACGAATTAACAAAGCAATAATTGAATTTCCAACCAAAAAAGATTTGACAGTAAAAAAAATACACTCAAATTACATATAATTTGAGGGAAAAATAATTTGTAATACAAAATAAAATTTTCAAATTACTATTTATTTTTTAAGTTAACTTGTTCACTTTTTTAAGGTTATACAAATATTAAATATAGATATCTTGGACTTTTAGAAGTTTGGAAGAAATTAAAAAATATTTAAATTTTCAAGTACCCTTTTGACATTAAAAATGAAAAATGATCTCATGAATCTCAAGAAATGCTGTTTTTCTTAAAGCTTTTTAAACTTCTTAAAAGGCTTCGAAAAGTTGTTTCGAAATCTTCAAAAATTTATACTTTGTTTAAAATTTTTAGAAATCTTTTCAAATTATTTTTTTATCTTTTTAAAATTTTTGATCCTTTTAAAATTATTCGAATTTATCCGAATTTTCTTTAAAATTCTGCAAAATTGAAAAAAATTGCCTTAAGGGTGTCGGAACCACGAGCCAACCTTAAAATTGAATTCTCTCATTTTACTTCATAAACACTAGAATAATTTTTTTTGATAATTAGGTCCTATTCTTCTTTTGAATCAAATCTTTATTTCGCATGAAAAATTGCCTAATTTCAATAGTCCTGGTTTCAACTAAATTCCAACGCCCTTAAAATCTTCGATATTCTATTTCGAAAATTTTTGAAATCTTTAATTTTCAATTTTCTCAAAACTGCTAAATACCTCTTAAACTTATTCTAATTTTTATACAAATTTTGTAATCTTGCACTTTTTTCTTGGCCTTTTCTCGAAATTATAGGAAATCTTTCAAATGTTTTTAGATATTTTTCAATCTTCTCTAAAAATTAATTTTTCAAAATAAAAAATCAGTTCAAAGTTCCCTATTAATGTTAAGAAAGTTGGCTAATTCCTGGGAAAACTTTTAAAAAGTTGATTCCTTTCTTAATCTTTTAAATATTTAAAGTCTCTTCGAATGTTTTGAAAACTTCCAGATTATTTGTCGAGATACTTTGAAATCTTCAAAACTTAAAAAATGAAAATGTTTCCAAATTATAGCGTGGTAGAACAAAGAATTATTTCCCAATATTAAAAAATTATTCAGAATTAAAATATTTTCTTTTATCAATTTTTTGTAAAAAAATTTTGAAATACATTTTACCGCGAAATAAAATAAATCATTCTCTTGTAAATAAATAAATAATTTCTGAAAATAATTAAAAATAATGATTTTTCCAAAATCGCGAAAATATTATTAGAAATTCATTATAGGCCTATATTGAATTCCCTATATTATTGTTCATAAAAGTGTAACGAAAAACTGTTAAACTTACCAAATGTACAAAAATATTAATTGCGTTCTACTCTTGTAACTTCAGGCCTTATTAAAAAATGTAATTCTTTTAATAATTAAATTACTTTACCTTAGATTCATATCCTGTTAAGAATCCCATGTCGCGGGAAAGAGTCAAAACTTTTTCTCTGTCTCCTTCACTAGCGCCGTTGATCACTTCTATGTATTTATCCATAAATGATTTTTCGTAACTTCTACATGCACCGAAATCAAGCAAAATTAACTGCAATCAAATTATATAAATGATCAAATTCATGCCGAATAGAGTAAAATTATTTGGTACTTCAAACATTTGAACCACGCACTTTTTTCGTCTCAGTGTCGTAGAAAAAATTGGACCAGTTCGGATCTGTTTGCATGTAGCGAAACACGAAAAGTTCCTTCAAACATAGTTCCATTATCATTCTGCATATATGTTCCCGCGTTTCTAAGTCCATTTCTACACATTTATCTACTGGAATACCTTCTACCAATTCACTAGTAAAAACTTGTTGTGTACTTAGCTCGTCTAAAAATAATAATTACATTCCTATATTCTTATCCCACATTTTATTCTCACATATTTTTGAAAAAAAGAGAAATTTTCAATAAAAAAACTGCATTTACAATTAAAAAGTTAAAGTTTCAGTCGAAAGAGACGAATTTTCAACCAAAAATATAATTTTCTAGAAGGCAGTTAAATTATCAACCTCAAAATGTGAATTTTCAACAATAATAGATCATTTTTAACCAAAAAAGATAAGTTTTCAATCGAATTATCGAATTTTCAAACAAAAAAGATTCAAATTTAACCCAAAACAGCTATATTCTTAACCAACTAGTTGAAGTTTTAAGCGAAAGACAAATTTTTTATAAAACAGTTAAACTAGTAATAAAAAGGGTTTATTTTCAATCAAGAAAGGTGAATTTTAAACCAAAAAAGATTCATTTTCTACCATAAAAAATGATAATAACAAAGATTAAGTTGAATTTTTAACAAACAAATTCATTCTCAGCCAAGAGAGATGAATTTTCAACCAAAAAATATGATTTTCTTACCAATAAAAGATGAATTTTCAAAAATTAAATTTTAAACAGTGAAATTTTCAACCACAAAGGATAACTTTTTCAGACAATATTTGATTTTTCATAAAAAATAGTACAAAAAGAGGAATTCTTAAAAAAGGGGAATAAGGGAAAGAGTGTACATTCAGTTGGTCAGTGAAAAATAAATAAACTTTTCAGGAAAATAGAGGAATCAATTATATTAAATAATATTATTCTATAGGTACCATTTTGAAATCAATATGAAACGCATTAAATTTCTAACATTTTAATTAAAAGAGACGAATGTTGAAACAAATAGTTGAACTTTCAATCAAGAAACGAATTTGTAAGAAAAAATATTTGCATTTTCAACCAAATAGTTGAATTTTCATGCCAAAAAACGATTTTTTAAGGAAGAGACTTGAATTATCAATCAAAAAATGTGAATTTTCAACAATTGATAATTTTCAACCAAAAAAGATAACTTTTGAACTAAATAGTTGTATTAAACAAAAATTTAACCATAAAGTTGCATTTCAGCCAAATAGTTCAACTTTCAATAAAAAGATACAAATTTTCAACAAAAAACAGTTGCATTTTCAACGAAACAGTTGAATTTTCAAGCAAAAAAGATGAATTTTTCAGAAGACAGTTGAATTTTTAACCTGAAAACGTTAATTTTCAACAATAAGATATCATTTTAAACCAAAAAAGATCAATTTTCAACCAAATAGTTGAATTTTCAATTTAAAAAAATTATTTTCAACCAAACAGTAGCATTGACAACCAAATAATTTAATTTTAAATAAAAAAACCATGATCTTTTATCCAAGTAGTTGAAATTTTAATCAAAATAGACGATTTAGGTCATCAGGTTAAATTATCAATCTGAAAGTGAAGATTTTCAAAAATAAAATATCATTTTCAACCAAGAAAAATTAATTTTTAACCGAAAAGATTACATTTCGACCAAAAACAGTTTCATTCTAACCAAGTAGTAGAATTTTTAAGCCAAGAAGACAAAGTTTTTAGAAGCAGTTGCATTTTTAACAAAAAATTTGGTTTTCTAATAAGAAACATGACTTTTTTACAAGAAATAAATAAATGTCAACAAAATTAGGTCTTCAGGTTGAATTATCATACTGAAAATGAAAATTTTTTAACAATAAAATATCCACAAAATAGTTGAATTTTCAACAATTGAAAATGTAAGAGAAATGAAAATGTAAAATGTACGTATTGTGATGAAAATTTTTTAAGAAAAGAGTTGAATCCTCAATCAAAACAGATTCATTTTCAAACAAGCAGTTGCATTTTTGGTGAAAAAATGACATTTCGATAAAGAAACACATGTCATCCAAATTTTATGAAATTTTTAAACTAAAAAAATATCAATTTTTAACCTAAATTGAAATATTTAAATTTTCATTTAAAAATTAATTTTCAATTTAAAAAAATCTATCAAATTGTTGAGTTTTCAAGCCAAAAAGACGAATTTTCTACCAAATATTTAAATTTTTAACTGCTGGAAATTGAAGAAAAATGACAGTTGTATTTTCTCCCATTGAGTTTTTCATTTTAGTCAATTTTAAAAAGTTTGAAATTGAAAATTTAAGTAGTCGATAACAAATTCTGAAATTTTTAGACTTAAATTTTTAACCAAGAAAAATTAAAGAAAATTGAAAGTTAAGTTTTCAGCAGTAGAACTCTCAAAAGTTAGATTTTTAACAAAAACGAATGACCTTTTCAACAAAATAGTTGAATTTTTAAACAGAAAAAATAAACTTCTAACGAAAAATAGTTGAATTTTCTTATTGGGTTCTATTAATTCAGTTCGAATTTCAGCGAGAATAAAAGGGAAAACGAAAAAGTGGAATTTTTAAGAGGGGAATAGGGGGAAGAGTTTGCAGTTTACTAGTAAGAGAAAAATAAGTAAATCAAAATTCCTCACCTATTACTGAGGGAGCATAATAATCTGAATACGGTTCAATAAGTTTCTTGTATTTTTTAGCACATTCAGCTTCCCTCAGGTAGTCGACTTCCCAAGAAAGTTCTCGTTTCGCTACTTCGACCACATTATCTATAAACATACCTTCGGGAAACATATTCCACACCTAAAAAATATGAACATCAGTACACTATATTAAAAAGCTACATTAAAACACACATACACAATTATAAGAATAATACATTCAATACATTCAGTGGGCATACAAAAATGTTAAGTATTAAAAAAGAACATCAATGTTTATTTACACTGTTATTCTTTAGTCTATAAATTATCAAAACCTCTATTTATTTATCGCTGGTTTCATAGACTTTTCTCTACTCTCCTCTCTCTCTCTCTTTTTTTACTTAAATGCGAACTGCATTATTAATAAAAATCAATGATAAAATCTAACTGGTTTTGCTTTAAAGTTAGTTCTTTTCGGTTGAAATGTCTACTATTAAATTTTTTGATTAAGAATTCATCTTTATTGGTTAAAAAAGGTTATTATTTAGTTCAAAATTGAATTATTTTGTTGATGCTTCATCATTTTTGTTAAAAATTCGTCTTTTTGACTTGAAAACTCAACAATTTGATTAAAATTCTTTTTATTTCTTAAGTGACAAATTTAGTTGCTAAAAATTAAACTATTTTGTTGAAATTTTTTCGAAGATTCATGTCTTTCTATCGAAATTTTACCTTTTTCTCAAAAAGGCAACTGTTTGTTTAAAAATTAGGCTCTTTCGATTGACAATTAATTTTTTTGGTGAAAATTTAACTCTTTTGCAAAAAATTCGTATTTTCGGCTCGAAAATTCAACAATTTGATGGAAAATTTAATCATTTGATTGAAAAATTATGTACATTGTTCAGAATTCTCCTTTTTCGGAAGAAAATCAATTTCTAAGTTAAAAATGTAACTATTTTGTTCAAAATTAATCTGATTTAGTTGAGGATTCAAGTGATTTTTTAACCATTCGTTTTCAATTGGTTAAATCTAACGGTCTTTTATTTTAAATATTTATTGTTTTATTTCAACTATTACATTTTTTGTTTGAAATTCATCTTTTTAGGTTGAAAATCTAATTCTTAAGTTGAAAGTTGAACTACTTTCAGAAAGAGTTCCATTTTTCGTTAGAGATGCATAATTTTAATTGACATTTTAAAAAAATGTATTTATTTTACTGAAAATGTATCTATTTTACTGAGAATTCAAATTCTGATTCAAATTGAATATTCAAAATTAATTCTTTTGAATGAAAATTTAATTACTCCATTTTTTATTAAAAATTGATCTTTTTTATTTTAAAAATTGAATTATTTAGTTAAAAATGTTTAGAAACGAAAAAAAGATAAACTTAAAATTAATCAAATACAATACGGATTAACATCACCTTCATTGCTCAAATTATTTAATTGCTTGTTTAAAAATTGATGTATTTCGTTGAAAATTCGTCTTTTTTGGTAGAAAATTAACCTCCTTAGTTGAAAATGCCATTATTTGATTAAAAGTTAATGTATTTTGTTGCAAATTCAAGTATTTTTTTATTTAAAGTGAACATTTTTTCTGGGTTAAAATATCAACTATTAAATTTTTTGTTGAAAATTTGTTAAAACATACATGACTTTAGTTGATTGTTTTTTTATTTAGTTATTTTACTGGAAAATTAACTATTTTATTGAAAGTTCAACTGATTGTTTGAAAATTCAGTTTTTTATTCTAAATTCTCATTCTCAGGTTGTATTGCAGAAAATCATTATTCCTTTAATTGAAAATTAATTCTCTTAAATGAAATATGTACTAAATTTTTTTAATTAAAAATTTACCCTTTTTAGTTTAAAAATTTAATTATTTAGTTAAAAATTTTTAGAAATGAAAAAAAGATAAACTAAAAATTCTTCAAATACAATACGGATTAACATCACATTCATTGATCAAATTATTTATTGAAGATTATTCAATTGTTTGTTTAAAAATTGATGTATTTCGTTGAAAATTCGTCTTTTTGGTAAGAAATTAATTTTCTTGGTTTAAAATGAAACTATTTCATTAAAATTTGATGTATTTTGCTGCAAATTCAACTATTATTTATTTAAAGTGAAGATTTTTTCTGTGTTAAAATATCAAATATTACATTTTTTTTAATTCATGTTTTTTGGATTGAAAATTCAATTACTTGGTTGAAAGTTGAATTACTTTATGAAAAGTTCATTTTTTGGGTAAATATGCATAACTTTAGTTGATTTTGTTTTCAAATTCATATGTTTTACTCAAAAGTTAATTATTTTATTGAAAATTTAACTGATTGTTTGAAAATGCACTTTTTTATTCAAAATTCTTATTATCAGGTTGTTTTGCAGAAACTTATTTCTTTAATTGAAAATTAATTCTCTTAAATGAAAATTTAATTACATTTTTTATTCAAAATTAACATTTTTTAGTTTAAAAATGGCATTATTTAGTTAGAAATTTTTAGAAACGAAAAAAAGATAAAACTAAAAATTTTTCAAAAACAATACGGACTAACATCACATTCATTATTTTTCAAACTATTTTTCAAAAATTCTTCAATTGTTTGTTTAAAAATTTATATATTTTGTTAAAAATTCGTCTTTTTTTAATAGAAAATTAATCTCCTTGATTTAAAATGAAACTATTTCATTCAAATTTGATGTATTTTGTTAGCAATTCTACTATTTTTATTTAAAGTTAAAAATTTTTCTGGTTTAAAACATCAATAACATTTTTTTGGCTCCATATTTTTTCTTAGAAAATTCAACTACTAGGTTGAAAGTTGAATTAATTTTTTAAATTATAAGAAACAGTGAGATTTTATCATCCCCCTGTCCTAAAGTCTAAAGTTATTTTTTGACAAAGCTTCAGATATTTTTAATATTTTTTAATTGGGATTTATTTTAAATTTAATTTCTTAAATTGTAATTTTACCTTCATCACACCAACCAAGTTTTCAATATCACTCTCAATACCTCGTGCAACACCCGGATATTGAATTTTAACAGCTACCGGTTCTCCATTCAGAAGAGTAGCATGATGTACTTGACCTGAGAATTAAATATTAATTTTTTGTACTCGAAACTTGCTGTCAAACTTGTAATATAAAATTACAAACCGATCGAGGCAGCAGCGAAAGGTTTTTCGTCAAAAGTTGACAATTTACTTCTCCAATCGTGGCCTAATTCACTCGCTAGTACTTTCTAAAATAAATCATACAAATTTTAATAGTTTTAATTAGCCTTAGAAATTTAAATTTAATTTCAAGATCGTTCTTGAATTCAAATTAAAAACTTACCTCGACTTGCCACTTAGGCATAAAGTCTGCACTTTGTCTTACACGTTCGAAAGCTTTTTGCAACTCAGGACTGATAATACTGTTGTCTTGAATACTGAGTATTTGTCCAATTTTTAAAGCAGCTCCTAATAAATGAATAAATTGTACATGTAGAACAGACTTCTTAACCAAAAATGTTTGAAAATAGGGGCAATAAGGCGATTTTGCATGAAAACAGGAGATTAAATAATAATAATCCAATAGGACAGAAATCAATTTTAAACGAAACAAATTAATTTACAATCAAAAAAATAAATTTTTAACACGAAATGGAATAGTTAAATTTTGAGTACAGCATTATTTTTTAAACACAAAAAAAACGAATTTTCAACAAAATGTTTAAATTTCGAACTAAAGAGATAAATTTTAAGATAAATTGATTAATTTTTAATAATAAAAAATGAAATTTTATGGAAGGAGTCCAAAAAACTTTTTACTTTGAAATAAAATCAATTTAATTAAAGCACAAAAGAAGAATGTTCGATAAAATATTTGAATCTTCACCAAAACAGATTATTTTTAACCAAGCAGATTGCATTTTTAATTAAAATTATGAAACTTCTACTGAAGAGACAAATTTTCAACAAGAGTTGAATCTTCATCGAATAAAGATTTTTTGTTCAAGAGAGAAAAAAATGTCAACCAAATTGTAACAATTTTGTTGATTAATTGTTTTTTGTTGTCGTTAAAAATTATTTTTTAAGTACAAATTTAACTAATTCCATTCATGGTTGAAATTTTAACCATTTGATTGAAAATTCATGTATTTTGTTAAAAATTTGTCTTTTGTAGAAAATTATCATTTTTAGTTGAGAGTTCAAATGCTTGCTATAAATTCATAATTTTAGTTGAAAATTAATCTGATAGAAAATTCGCGTTTTGTGGTAGAAAATCATCTCTTTGACTAAGAATTTAACTTTTTATTTTGAATTTTTTAAACTCATTTTTTGAACTAAGAAATTCATTAATTGTATTTTTGCTTCATAATATCGTTTTTAGTTAATACCTTAACTATTTAGATTAAAATTATCTCTTTTCACCAATTCATATTTGTATGTTGAAAATTCAACTATTTTACATAAAATTCTTCTTCTTGGCATGAAAATACATCCTTTTTTTTAAATTTGTCTTTTTTAGGTTAAAACTTTTTTTAAATTTCATTAAATTTTCACTCAACTATTTTGTAG
>JAWWLR010000034.1:44060366-44073128 GCA_035041075.1 Acraspis erinacei
GATCTAAAATTAAGAAATTTTAAAGTAAAAGATTTTTGAATTACGCATTGTAAACTGAATGATATCATAATTGAAAATGATATCAATTCAAGTAATTATTTGAAAAATTGTTGAAAACGAACTTAGGCAGATTTTTATTCTGAAAATTTGTAAAATTCCCGATCATTTCCTGCCCCAGCGGCCACCCTGATTAATTTACGACCAAAAAATGACGATTTGCAAAGAAAAAACAGGATTTTCAACTAAAATAATTAGTTATAAACAAAAAAAGTATATTTTATGGAAGTATAGTTCCACTTACAACTAAGTAGTGGCAATCGGTGATCAACTACGAGTCCCTCACTTTTTTTGTTATAAGTGCGTAACAAGGAGGTGAGGGGGTTTGGGGGCAGAGCCCCCCCCCCAGGAACAACATCTATTGATTTGTTATAGACTTAGATCTACGGAGACAGGACTCGGGATTCCCCTAGTAATGTTAACGGATCGCGAATTTTTCAACTGTGCAAAAGGCGATGATTTCTGCAAGGAGGGATTTAAACAGCCTGTAGATTCCATATTTTTCATTCCAAGGAGGCATTAATGTTAAAATATATGCAAAACCTCTAAATTTTCAAGTTTTTGAGTGAAATTTGTTATATTGTAGGATCATGATGCAAAGAGAAGTTCAAACATTTGATAGAATTAGAGAAACACAACCGTTTGTGGTGAGTTTTGGTTTTCTAAACTATTATTTAAATGTATATAATGCAACGCAAATATATGAAAATTGTACTTTTTCATTTATTTATAAGATACCCTTTTTACTGGCATTTAACAGTAAATTTACTTTTGCTCATCTCAAATATATAAATCAAAATACTGTTGTATAATCTTGAATTATTCTCAATTTCGTCATAAATGCAACATTTTTCTTACTTTTGAATTTCGAACATACAATAATTTAATAAATTTATGTAAAAAATATGTTCATAAAATATTGTGAATGAAATCTTACAGATAATTAGTATCAACTTCAAATAGTCGAATTTCATTCTTCCTTGATGAAAAGTTCATCCGGAAATACCTTGAAAAAGTACTTTTTATGCTTCGTAAAAGTTTAAAAAAGAATTATAAATAAATGAAAAAAATGCTGCCATTCATATTGAATTTACTGGAATTTTATAGCTATAATAAGGAAACTTCTGTAAATGATATAAAACGATCTCAAATTATAGAAGATTAATTTCGTTCCAAAGTGAGTTCATAAAAAAATGTAAAACAGACTTTATGCAATTTGTTTATAGCTGTACTAAATAGCTCTACTCGATTTAACCTATTTCGCATTTTTTAAATAATTGTTCACTTTTGAGCTTTTAATTTGCCTTGTAAAATGTTTCTAGCATTTCACTGATATATTTTATGTTAATTAGAATTTAAAAAGCCAACAATTTTTATGCCACTTAAATGGTTAAGACGAGGACGATATTTTTCTCGAAAAGTTTCAACTTTTTGCTTTGGCTGTTACATGTTTCTGCAGTGAAATCCTTCAGCTCTAGTTAAATTTGCAGTCAAAGAAATTCAATTTTGAAGAAACTGATGAATCTTCAACCCAAAAAAGTAAATTTTTAACGATAAAGATAATACGTAAAAAAATACATGAATTTTGAACTAACAATGAAGATAAATTTTCATAAAGTTTTCAACCAAACAGGTAAATTTTCAACGAAATTAAATTTTGATCAAAAAAGGTGTATTTTTCACAAAAAAATGAAATAGTTAAATAAATTAATTTTGAACGAAATAATTAAATTGTAAATTAAAAAAAATCATTTTATATTATCAGTTGAAAAAAATTAATTTTAAACCCAAAAATAATAATTTGTAACAAAGCAGTAACATTTTCAACCAAAGATATGAATTTTTAACAAAAAAGGTGAATTAGTCACCAGGAAGATTAATATTTTACAACAAAAGATGAATTTTCAACAAAATAGTTTAATTCATATAAAAAAAGGGATTTAACGAAAATGACGAATCATCAACCAAAAAATGAGTTTTTAACGAAGTAAGTTCACGTAATAGTCAATAAATAAAAAAGATTTTAATCCTAAACTAAAAATATTTGAGTAAGTAAAGGAGGAATAAGGTAGAATAATGAAAGTAAACAATTTACGTCAAAACTGTACTTTATTCGGACGTCGGCTTGAATCCTCAGCAGCAAAATACAGTCGTTAAAACACCGGTAGCATTTTAAGCTCCACGGATTGTCGGGACATCGAACTTCACTTTCTGCAACAAGATAATACACAATTTCTTATAAATTTCATTTTCATATACACAAATTGCATTACAATATTTCGTTTTTCTATTTCATTCAGACTGCATTTTTATGCCGCTTTTCAACTGCGAACCCGACGCATCAGTGGGTTCAGCTATTTCTAGCTCTGACACGTGGAACCGGGTACTTCAGACGCGTTATGCTTTCATCATTATAAAAAAAATTAATAAATAAATATATATATATATTTTAAAGATACACACCTTGGCTTTAGTCCAAGAAACCGAATCTCGTGTCCTCGTTTTCAGCTTCTGCAACAATATATACGATATTGTTATAAAATTTCAGTTTCTCAAAATAAAAAGAATTATTCAACATTTTTTATTGAATTCAGACAGCATTTTTATGCCATTTTGCAACCGCGAACCCGACGCATCAGTGGGTTCAGCTATTTCTAGCTCTGACACGTGGAACCGGGTCCTTCAGACGCGTTAGGTTTTCATCATTAAAAATAAGATCATTCGCAATTTTTTTGGCTTAAATTTGTATTTTTTTATTATAAACATTAACTTACGATTGACAGTCTAAAATATAAAAGGCAGGGATCACAGCGCAAAAATAACTGAAAAGGGGGGAATAGGGTAATTTTTTACTATATGGTTAAAAAAAGGAGAATTGTTTAAACATTTTTTTACATGTAGAAAAGAAGAAACAATTTTGGCACACGAAATTATATATTTTTATATTATGTGTAATTTTATGTATTGAGATTTCTTATAATATTTAAACATAATATTTTTTTAATCTATGGTGTCGAGTAAAATCTTCAGTAAATTATTCAGAACTTTTTTTTTTTAACATGACAGTTGTTATTTACTACAAACACATCTGGTTAACTATTTTTGGTATACGAATTGGTATTAGCTAATCATTAATAATAACTTTAAAGAGGAATTAAAAAAAACCATTTTAAATGTTTTATTAAATAAATCTTCAATCATTAAATAATAATTGATCGTTAATACCAAATAAAATAAAAACTACATTTAAATTTTATTTTGAATTCAAAAATCCACATTTTGTTAAAAATTTTTTGCAATCTGTTAAAATATTGAATTATTTTTGAAAAAAAATGGATTTAAAAAGTTGAATCTTCAACCAAACAGATAAAATTGTTACCAGAAGAGAAGAATTTTCTACCAAATAGTACAAAAAATTAACCCGAAAATATGAAATTTCAAGAAAGAAGTTAATTCTAAAACAAACAGTTAAATTTTCAATCAGAAATGAATATTCCACTAATATTATGAAATCACCAAACATGCAATATTCGATATTTCAACAAATTTTTTTTTTAAATCAAAAAGAGGCGAATTATTTAAAGACGAACTTTTAACAAAGTATTTGAATTTTTAACGAATCATTTGAGTTTTCAATAAAAAAATATGAATTTTCAACAACATTAATTTCAACAATGTAAGTGAATTTTTTACCAAAGCAATTGATTTCATAGAAGATGAAATTTAAAAAACGAGCTGAATCTTTAATGAAACAGTTAAATTTAAAACCCAAAAACATCAATTTTCAACCGACTAATTGAATGCTTACCAAGAACAATAATTTTCTACCAAAAAAAGACGAATTTTCAACAAAATACAAAAATCCACAACTACAAAAGATCCATTTTCAACAAAGAATGGAAGTTAAATTTTCAGTTAAAAAATAAATTAAAAAAAAAAAAGAATTTTCAACCGAACATGTAAATTTTCAACATGAAAAAATTAACTTTTATTCAATCTAAAGACGAATTTCCAACGAAATAGTTGAATTTCTCAACTAAGCAAATAAATTTTCAACTAAGCAATTGCATTTTTAACCGAAAAGGTGTCCAGATTTTTTTCCACACTTTTAGAACCTTTTGGAATTTTCTTCGAAAATTAACTTACAAAAATATAAAATAATTTATATATTTTTTCAGGAGTCTTAACAAACTGTTATTTTATTTTGTTGAAAGCTTTCAAAATTCTTAAAAACACAAATTTGTTGAAAAAACCCAAAACCACTTTTTTCTCTCTAGACCTTCAAAAAATGGCATATTCTTTTAAATTTGTTGAAATATTACATTTTTAAATTAATTTTTCATCTTTTCAAAACTATTAAACCGTATAAATATCTTTTAAAATGAGTTCAATTTTTCCTAAATTAAATAAAAATTCGCATGGATTTCCAAAGCTTCTAAATAAATGATAAAACAATGTAATTTTTAATCAAGTTTTCAAAAAGTTCTGCATAATTAGAAAAATTGTCGTAAAATATTCCGGATTATTTTTGACAATTTTGGAAATCTTCTGAAATACGTTTAGCTTTTATACTTTAATTATCTCAGCCATTAAAGAATTTATTTTAAAACATTATTTTTTAGTTTAAAAAACTCTATACACGCATCCACCGTTACCTTGCACCTCTCGGGTCTTGAGTGCAAACAATCGCGGGGCGGATTCAGGTAAAAACTCAGGATCGTGTATATCGTAGAAAATTCACCAGTGAGTCACCATAGTGGTCGCTACGTAAATAACTTCTGATACGGAATTGGCTCAGAGAACTCAGAAATTTTCAAATTTTAACAATTTTCGAGCTTTTTCTGGAAATTTTCGAAAAGGAACAAAATTCTTAATTGGAACAGGAAAATTTTCAAAGGAATTTGAAATCGGAATTGAAGCAGGGAATTTTTAATGTTTAGCCAATTCTGAGCTGGAATCAGAATTTAAAATTACTTAAAATTGTATAATTTTGAAGATTTATAAATTCATTAATTGATTCCTTAATTTATAGCATTGAAGATGACAACCTCGATTTAGATTTTTGAACTGAATCTGAATCTTTGAACTGTACAATTTATAAAAGTTTAAATTTTTGTAATTTAGAGCATTGACGATGAGAACCTCGATTTACATTTTTGGAACTGAATCTGAATCTTTGAACTGTAAAATTTATAAAAGTTAAATTATTGTAATTTAGCAATTTAATTGCATTTAAATTAAAATTGTTCAGTTGTTAAGTGTCAGCAGCTTCCATTTTATACGTGTAAATTATTGAGCATTTGAATACAAAATTGTTGAATGGAACAACGTTTAAATTTAAATTTTCAAAATTTAAATTTCTAGAGTTTCAATTTGAGTGCTTTCGAAATTTATATATTTACTGAAAAAATGGTTAGTTTCGACAAAAAGCTCTTTATTAATAGATATGGTATCAGCTACAACCACTAATTCGATGGTAACAGTAACTAACTAGTTTTTTGCGACAATAAGTCATCTTTAGTCCTCCAATGTAGGTGATATTAGTGAGGATAGTGATTGTAGTTTAAAAAAATAAATTAGTTACATTTACCACTAATTTATTCCCCAAGAAATAAAAGTGGTAAAGGTTACAAGTTTCGCCCCTTGGCGATATTGGCAGAACTGAAACCTGAGCAGTGCTGCCAACAGTCGCATCGAAATATCGCGTTATGTTTTCGATGGTCGTCATTTTAACCTGAACCCTTCCGTGTAATGTGTAAACACGGGGAAAATATTGAAGAGCTTCATGTTGATAATATTCAATATTATCGTATAGGCAATAGTGAAATATTCTATAAATACATCAGGTTGACAATTCTACCGTGATTTGCAAGAACGCCGTTAAACTGCAAATCGGAAAAGTAATCTGAAAGCAGTTAATGGATAGGAGGCTCAAGAGACTTATCCGAAATTCAGGTAACGTTGTTCTTACAAATCACGGCAGAATTCAGAGTGCCAGCAGGATAAATAAAATTATATAAATAGTAAGATAATATAAGATTGAATAGTAACATTATATAACATTATATAATAGTAAGGATTACTACTTTATGTAGTAAGATCAACAAATTTATGTGTAAAATAACTAATTCAATAGTAAGACTTTCTAATTGAAGTATTAACGTTTACTGTTTAAAGTAGTAAACACACCTAATTGAAACTACTAACTACCATCGAAAGTTGTAGCGAGAACAAATAAATCAGTAAGGCCAACTACTAACAATCTTACGAATAAAAGTAGTAGCCCCAACTACTTTAATAGCAGCAGCATATATTACAAACTAAAATAGTTGGACCTACTACTTTGTTAGTTTTTCCAACCAACTATTTTTTTCAGTGTTATATTTTTTAAATTATACTCACCAACAAAGTCAGTAATAAGTGCAAAGATGAAACAAAGAATAGCCACCTTTTTCCACATTTTCAACAAAATTTATCTGGAATGATGAACAATCAGTATTTTTTCTCATATATACACTATTCGTTATCTTGTTTGTCCTAATATTTAATACACTTAAATCATGATATAACCGGGGTCTCGGCTATGACGTAAAGTAGCATTGGCTGCAAATCAAGAACCAAGATTTGGCGCCATTCGGGTGAGCACACAACGCCTCTGTCCCCGCACTTCAACCACGGATATTAAATCAAGGTTCCAGTCTCGTTTAAAATCTATTTCTCATTAAAATTGTCAAATATGGAATTCTATTTCACCGGCCAAGACTCCACATAAAAAAAGTAAACCTAAGTAGATAACAAACACAAGCTTCGTTCACCTGTGTAAACGTTATGATATTAAGCGAAATATGCCTGTCAATGTTACGAAAACATGTTTATTTTCTGTTATTGAAATCTTAAAATTCAGCACAGAATTCTTCTAGCTAGGAATAAACACGTTCAAAATCAAGCAATTTTTAATTGAAATTATATAAATACACCAAACTCCCGCTCTCAGTCCAGGGTGGGGGTAGCCTTCAAATAGCCTTGAATTGCATTCGGGAGTATCGAAATGTAGACAGTGCGGGCCGCCTGACTCGCTTGCAATTGAAATATATATATATATATATATATATATATATATATATATATAATGTCGCACCCGCTCTCGTCCTTCTCTCCCAAAAAACTGTGTCAGCCAGCACTTCTAGGAAGGCCGAGAACGGGGTGACTGAAAGCGAGAATTTGTTTTATACAGATAAAGTTTGAAACTTTTTTTAAATTTATGCTATGGGTTTTAGAATTTTTTGCTTTGTTTTTCAAAGAAGCGTATATATTTTTTTCATAATAACAATGACTCTAAAAACTGACAAAAAATTGTGATCCAAAAAAAATCTACAAATTCGTTAATCATCAATTCTTGATAGAACACGTACTTTTTGTTTAATTCGTGAAAAATAACATTGAAATGTAAAAACTAGAAATTTGTGGAAGAGCCAGAAAAGTTACGGAAAAAAAATTCTTTACCCGAAAAAGATATAAAAATTAGTGATGGATCACTTTTTTATACGACACGCAGTTTTGTTTTTAGCAATAAAAATGAAAAATTTGTGGAAAAACGGCATTAGGTACGAAAACAAATTGATAGAAAACAGTTATCTACCGAAAGAAGGTATATAACTTTGCATTAATTTATTCAATTTTCATCAATCCAGATTGAGAAAGTATTAGAATTGCCCGAAATTTAACATAACAATATTTAAGTATTCAACCAAGCGATGCACAGTGGGAGTAATCGGGAATTTATTGTTCATAATCCACTAGAGCCTACAATTCTTGACCAATTTTGATGTTTTTTGTTTTGAAAATTCTCATAATTAAATCCTCCCTTACTTCATTAGGCCTGCTTTTTAAATTTCACTTTGTGTAATTTATTATTTATACAAATAGAACGTCAAAATTGGATATTTTGCGAATATTGTTTTTTTTGTCTCAGAAGAGAAGACTTAAGAGAAGTCGGTATCTACCAGAATTATTGCAGGTGTATTTCAGGAACAGGAATATTAGGTTTAATATTTTTCTCATACAACAACATCTGCAAAAAAAATAAAAAAACACGATTTTTCTATTAGAAGATTTATAATTGTGGTAATTGTTAACTAATGGTTATTTTCCATTCTTGATACTACTTCTACGGGATATTTAGGAATTTTTAATCAAGATAAAGTTTTTTTGTGTGGTTGAGCACTCTATGAAAATAACTGTTTATATTAATTACTTATACCAATTAACCTAAATCTTCAACCTAATATTCACGTTCCTGAAGTATATCTGCAATAATTCTGATAAATAGCGACGTCTCTTAAGTCTTTTCTTCGGAGAAAAAAATAATCTTCGTAAAATGTCCAATTTTGACGTTCTATCTGTTTAGATAATAGGTATCACAGAGTAAAATTCAAAAATCGGACCTAATGCAGTTCTGCAGGATTGAATTCTGAGAATTTAAAAACAAACATCACAAGTGGTCAAATATGTAGTCAGTAGTTGATTATGAACAGTAAATTCCCGATTCCTCCCACTCTGCAACGCAAATTACGAAAAAGTGGTCTCAAAGAGAAATTCTAATTTTTCAAAAATCCTAAAAAATTTCTTTTAACAATTTTCCAGTAGGACTCGTAATATTGTTTTTAATTACTGCAAGTAATATACAGAAAATCGAAAATTACAATTTAATGCCAAAATACGCGAGATATGTAAAAATCGACCAGAAAACTTGTAGGGTATTTTTCTTTATGCATAAAAATAATATAAATATAAAAATTTGTTTGCCAATTTTTATTTTTTAAACTGATACTATCATAATGAATCTATCTAATAACTTTGAGGATTGCTAAATAAATTTTGCAGCCAGTAGAATTCCTTTTTCTTAAATCAAACTTTCTGTTTTTTCTTTGACACAATGACAGATAGAAAAAAAAAGTGTTAAGATAAAAGTTTGCCCATCCAAAAAAAGTTTCATGCAAAACGACTCTTGTTCTTTTGCGATATCATTCACGGCTTACGAAAAAAAATCCTTTATGCAAAATCGGACGCGTTTCATACCTTTCTGTGCGTCTTTGTTGGACGCAAAGTTCTCGTTTGTTGGAGGGGGTATTTTTCTGGCCACGGCCGTAAAGGAATACTTTTACGGAGTGCGCGCATGCGCGTTTAGTCCGAGCGGCGATACTTTCCTGGCTCTCCCTTTTGAAGCCTGTGCAGTTTATATGTCTAATGTTTGTAGACAGTGCAATACTATGGCTGGTACGAAGCTCATGTCCCACATTTAATGATAAGTTTAATTTTAGTCATAATTATTGAAAATTATTGTGTTATATTTTTCCTTACGGGGGGCTGTGCCACCCGAACCCGCCGTGGGGGCTCCGCCCTGAATCTCTGCCCCCCACCTATTCTAAACTTTATCCCGGACACCCACTTGTATAGGAAAACCATTCCGTTTTAACTTAAAATATCGTGTGTCACTCCTCAGCAAAAAATCTCCTGACCTGAAAAGGAGATTCGCCTACATGATGCTAATAAGATTCCTTTCTTTTATTGGTAGGAACTTTTCAAAAATATCTAGAAGAATAAAAAATGTGCGGTTTTCCAGAAAATAATTTTTTATGTTTTTAAAATTTTAAGAAAAAAACATATTAAGCCTTCGGGTTGTTATAAAAATTTTTTTAAACATATTTTTAGTAAATCTTAACGAATTCAAAAAGAATTTATAATACTTACATTTAAAGTTAAATTTGGAAGAATTCGATTTCCGTTTGAAATGAGATCATGAAAATTCGTGGAAATTGCGAAGAATTCGATGAAATACCTAAGACTAAAAGGAGAGTCTAAACGACTTCAGGATGAATTAAACGAGAAATAAATCCTGCTAAATATGTAAAATTTTTTCCCTAGATCCGAAAAACTCCCTGAAGGACAATTCGTTTTTGTAGGATACACCCTTTGTTTGTAAAATTATTTTAAAAAGTTATCTTGGGGGTACTATTTAGGTTGAATACAGATGAGAGCTATCGCTTTAGAGCCTTTAACATTTTCCATAGACTCAAAGAATTCCCTAAAGAGATTTCAAATGGTACTGTTGTAGCTGTAAAAGCGCGAGTATTATTTAAATCTGCTAACATGGAGGATGCTGGAGACGATGACAACTGCCAGAAAACAGACCAGAAAAAAATATAGTAAAATTCTAATTCTACTATGGAAACGTAGGTAACAAACTTTTATTGATTTTTTTTTTAAATTAAGAATTTTATATTCAAAGTAATCATAATCTGGCAGGTTTCCTGTAAATATCTTAATTCCTTCGAATCTCTAAAAGCATTGCTTTCATTAAATTCTTGAAATTGCTTGAATATTCTAAACTCCTGAAGTCTTTAGTGCAGTCAGCGCTATAAAACCCTTGAGTTCTCTAAATTGAATGAAGTTCATTCTTTAAATTCTATGAGATCCTTGATTTCGCTTAATTGCTTGAATTCTCTGAATTCCCTGAATCCTAGGGATATCTTGAATTTGCTTCTTTGAATTTGTAATCCCAGAATTTCTTAAATATTTTAAATCCTGAAATTCCTAATTCTCTAAATCCCCTGAAAATCTTAATTATTCTGAATTTTTTAATTTCTAGAATTTCCTAAATGCTCGCAAAATCTTGAAATTCCCTGTAATCCTTGAATATCCTGAATTCCTCGAATATTCAGAATTCTCTAAATTTTTAAAAATGAAAAATGTTTCAGTATCAGTTTATAATATCTGAATTAAAAAATTAATTTTTAATCAAAAAGAAACAAACAAATGTTTTACTAAAGTTGATACTTAAGATAAATTTTCAACAAAAAAGCTTGAACTTAAAACCAATCAAATTAATTTTCAATTACGCACATATTTTATGAAGTCATGTATTTTGTTACACACTTTTTTTTGAGAAAATTGAACGATCTTGATGAAAAGTCGTATTCTTCTTATTTAAAATTTTAATTTTTAAACCGAAAATGTAAGCTCTCTATTTTTGCATTGAAATTCACCATTTTTATTTGAAGATTGATCTATTTTGTTGAAAATTTGTGCTTTTTGGGGCATGAAATTCATTTTTCTCTTCGAACTTCAACTAATTGGTTAAGAATACATTTTTTGTTGAATATTCATCACTTTAGTTCAAAATTAATTTATTTCGTTGAGAATTGAACTATTTACATACAAATTTTTAAACATAAAAACCCATTAATTAGAGATTTTTACCGGAAGAATTGTAAAAAAAGACTTTGAAAATCACGAACGGTCGCACATCCCAGCGCTAACTACACACGTCCATGCTAAACGTTTGAGACTCGATGAGTCAACAATTTTGAAAAAATATGGTATAGAACTCGAAACATGTCAATACTCAATTATTAACCATTCTTATATAAATATGACCTGGTAAGCAGAGAATGTATTATGGATGAATTCTCAAAAGAAAATGTTGCTTGTAACGTGTAGTAAATGTTACTAATGATATTTTCTATCAAATTCACTCCCTGAATATAATTTAATTTTCAGATCAGGAGGTTAAAAATTCCCGTTGAAAAGGTCATGTCATGCTTGTGCAGGATATTCAGCTTGCTGATATTGGGAATCAAGTAGAGAATTAAGTGGGGAAAGAAATGGGGAAATATATGGGGAAAGAAACCGGAAAGTATATGGCGAAAGATGTGGGGGCTCATTTTGATGACTGGTGCCACCAAGTAGGAAATGAGGTTCAGGATATGAATTAGATATGAATATAGATAAGGATTAGGACTAGAATGACTTGATCTGGGGTCCGCCTTTTTTCTGGAAACCCCGTATAATGTGGGATACGCGTACGATCTGGGGTCCGCGTATCAACTGGGGTACACGTATGATATGGGGTCCAGGTACGATTTGTAGTGTCCATATTAATTGGAATCCCTATGTAAACAGGGTCCCTATATGAATTGCGGTCCCCACGTAAATTGGGCCCCTATGGTAGAAGATTTTGCCCAATTGGGTGGAAACGCATAGAAGAACCTACATTAGTGAGTGGTGAAGTAACAGGCAAAGTATTGACGCTTTTCCGAATATGGGCTAGAAAAATCTGTGATGTGGGGATGGATGTAAAGAATATATTATATAATCGACTATTTCAGCTTATTGATCAGGCACGGGTAGCAGTTTATTCATCTACGAGTAGCTTAACTCTTCCTGGTCGACCCTCAAATTCCGATAAATTTGCCACAACTGGGCACAACTTAAATTCTTTTCGACGTATTTATTAGGCAATTCCAATAACGTAATACATATTACTATCCGTTACTATAAACCAATTTCCTCTTGGAATATATCAAACTACATTTTGCTGTTAAAAATCTATGTTCTGAAGCATTATTCTTCTTTTAGGACTTTATAGATGATTCTACTATTTCGCAGACCTTAATATTTTGTTAAATTGTGATATTGATCAATTGTATATTTAAATCTTAGTCATGGAAGTATATCTATAACTGTTCGATTTCTCGATGGATCTAATTTTCTCTATTCAGGTAAATGGCCCTGAATTTATACATCAGCATCACTCCTGTTAGAGAATTAAAACTGAAATTAATAGTATATTATGTGGTTAGGTGCACAAACAGCTGATTTGAATGAGTGTGAAGTTTGCTGTCCGAGCGAAGCGAGGTCAGCAAA
>JAWWLR010000034.1:44156654-44168744 GCA_035041075.1 Acraspis erinacei
TTACAGACTTCACACTCTTTCTCATAATTCCCACTTTAAAAAAAAGATTTAATAATAAAGTCCAACCATTTTTCGCTGAAAGTTAATTATTTTTAATTGAAAAGTCTACTATTATACTTCTCGTTGAGAATTAATCTTTTTTGGATATAAATTCTACTATTGGTTTGAAAATTTAGTTCCTTTGTTGAAAATGAAACTATTTTGTTGACATTTTTTTCTTTTTGGTAGAAAATTAAAGTTATTGGCAGAAACTTGATCGTTTTTAGTTAATAATTAGACTACATTGTTTTTGTTGAAAATTCATTTTTGTAATTGGAAATTGAATTATGGCAGTTTTGGTTGAAACCGATCGTTTTGAGTTCAAAATTTAACTACTTGGTTGAAAGTTGAACTATTATTTTGAAAATTATTTTATTAGGTAAATATTCATCTCTTTAGTTGAAAAATTAAGTCATTTCTAGAAATTTCTTTTTTTTTAATAATTTTCTCAACTGATCAAAATAATTAGTTTTTATGTAGTTCAAAATTCGAATATTTGAATAAAAATGCACGTATTTTATTAAAAATGGATCTTTTTTGTTTTCAAATTTAACTATTTGGTTGAAAGTTTAAGTACTCCATTAACAATTAATTTTTTTGGTTGCAGGCAATTATTCTTCTATGTAAAACTTTCATCTATTTGGTTCAAAATTCACTTATTTTATTAAAAATTGAACTATTTTGTTACAAATTATTTTTTGTTGCTGTTTCAAATTAATCTTCTTTGTTCAAATTTGAACTACTTTATTAAAAAATTGTAGGATACGCTTAAAAAATATATAAATATCTATTATGTATTTCTGCTGCCTAGAATTATTTCCGCTTTAATAGGTCAGAATTTTTAATTCTGTGACCGTTATAGTTGTGTTCGTTGTTGGTAATATCTGAATATATATATATATATCTGAATTCATGATTTAAAGTTTTCCAATCTGATTTAGTGTCGCTAATTGAAAATGGCCTCAAATTCAGATGTAAAATGTTCTATTTTGGTAGTTTGAAAAAGCCTAAATGATGTAAAGTTGCTGACATGTCTTGATCTGATGAGGTATCATTACTTCCTTTGCAATGCAAATAAATTCGTTCACGCATCGAACGTGGTAGTAACAAAACTTGAAGATATTTGGAAAAAATGATCGATTCCTATTGTTACTGGGCAAATGATTATGGCATTAATAAGAAAGCAAGCTAGTATAGTTCAAAATTTACGAAAAACTTTTGGAACGGATGAAAAAGACCTGAATTTCAGAAATATGTGCTTTTGTATCTTAGTGGAGCAAATCGGTTGTTTGACTTAGCTGCTTGCAAATGTCAAGGAAATTGCATTTGTGTTTCAGAAAATGAAGTTCCTTCAAGAGGGTAAAAGATTGATGTCCACTAAACATATAAATTAATGTGGATATAAAATGGGATGTTCATCAAGTATGTTGTCCTGAATATTTCACTCATCGATAAGACGATCTGTAATAAGTTCTCGCTCGAATTCCTCTCATGCTTCATTTTTATTATTCCTGAAGATCTTGAGCATAATGTTCAAACGTTTTATTCTAAAGCTATAAAACCTATAGAATCACATTAAAATAAAGTCGACGATTGTTTTGACTGACTTGTATCTTCTTTTTTCATTCACTTTCCTCTTGTCTTATCCTCTCTTTCTATTCCTCGACTATGCTAATATCGAAGACATCATCCGTGCGTGGACGGTCGTCAAAGTCGCTACGTCGTCATAAATTAATAAAGGTATCTCTTGGCTGCCCGGAAGAGACGAAGAGGACCGGTTCATTCACGGGGCGAGAATCCTTTTGAATGGCGTGCCAATGCCTGTTGGCAGAGGTTAGAGCTTTTTTTTCATCAGAACCGAATTTCATACTATCTGTCGTTTATATTTGTGCGTCCATTATATTTTTAAACTTCAATAATATTCATCTAGACAGTTGTGATAAATGACTAGCGTTGAGATTTGGCATCTTGGTGGCAAATTAATCGTATAACAATGGAAAGTGTACAAATCATTTTTATTAGATTTGATTTGACGCGTAATGGACGACCAATCCTAGTTAAATAAGTTCTAATTTTTCTACATCACTGACGTTTTATCCATCTCGTTAGCGAATAATCATTCTTATTGAAAGTAATAAACCCGGCACAGAAAATTTTGAAAACGGAATTGAAGTTAATTTAAATGATGTCGAAATTGGATGAAAATCTTCGAACTTCAATTTTGGATATATCTTATCATAATTCGACATCAGGAATCTAAAGATGAATTAAAAAAAATGTCTGCTATGATAAGACATTACTCCTTTTAGGATAATTCGAAAACAAGTCGAGCTAGGGTCATGAAATTTAGGGGTATTGTAGTCCCAAGTAATGTCCATTATTGAATAAGTTTAGAGCTATATCAGATAAGAATACATTTTTTCTTCGTTTTTATATTTTTCTCAAAAATCGTTTTAGATATGATTTTTTTTGCTATTTTGACTATATAAGAAAAAAATGGTATAGGAAGAGTTTAAAAAGATACGTTCCTTTTTCAAAAAAAAGGTTGGTGTTGATTTATTCAATATCGTGAGACTGAAAAAACAGAACTTGGACCAAATAAATTCAGAATAACTGAATATTTTAAAGCAAAAGGTAGTGTTTAGTTGATATAATTTAAAATAATGTTTATGGCTATCTCCGTGAAAAGAATTTCATCTTTAAAAATTTCTGGATATTTTGTAGTCGAAAATTGAAGTATTTTGTTGAATAGTCATCTTTTTGAATAGAAAATTAGTCCTTTTCGATTGAAAATTCCACTGATATAAAAATTGCAAATATTTGGTTAAAAATGTCATTATTTTGTGGTTTTCTACCTTGTGCTTGAAAAATAAGCAATTTGGTTGTAAATGCAACTGTTTGGTTGATCAATTTTTTGCTGTTGTTGAACATTCAACTATTTGGACTGAAAATTAATATTTTTTCGTTTTTTTGACTTGCAGATTAAATAATTTGGGTAAAAATTCTAATTTTTTGGGTCGAAGTTTTATCTTTTTTTTTGTTGAAAATTCGATCATTTGGTTAAAAATGTAACTGTTTAGTTAAAAATTTAACTCTTTTGTTGGAAATTTGCCTATTTTACTTCAAAGTTAAACTACTTTGCTTAAAAAATCATCCTTCTTAGTTGAAGAGATTTGGCATCCTCATGAGAAACTAATAGTATAAAAATGGGAAGTACATATAATTCTTATGCGATTTTAGGCGAAATTTTATATTATTGAAAGCAAAATTTAAGATATTAAAATCACATTAAAATCAAATTTAAAATCCTTTTTAACGTCCAACAATCAGTTCAATGTGAAGAATTCCTGAAAATAAAATCAAGAATCCCCCTTTTTCCAGTTGAACAAAAATAAAAAAGAGGAAAGAAAAATGAGAAGGCAACCAACCAAAGCCCCTTCTTTCTCTTTTTTATTTCTTTCATCTTTTTTATTTTTACCATCATAAAATCACAATAAAAAAACATTTGCAGAAAATAGATACCAACGTTTCGGCACTCATACAGCACCCTCATCAAGGCAAAAAATAAAATAAAAATAAAGTAAGAATAAAATATAAATAAAATAGAAATAAAAAAATAAAAATAAATTAGAAAAATAAAATAAAAAATAGAATAAAATAAAAATAAAATTAGTAGCCAGAAGGAACAGCATCGCTGCCACGATGCTCTCTCTCTCTCTCTCTCTATCTGACACCTAAGAATCAAGTGAATCAAGTGATTTTTCTTTCCTCTTTTTTATTTTTGTTCAACTGGAAAAAAGGGATTTTTTTCTTTTCTTTTTTAGGGGAAAGGAGAAGAGGAAGGTTTTTTTTCAAAATTGCAATGGGAATATTTTATAGTAGTTATCCAAATTTAATCGTCAGATTCTTGATTTTATTTTGAGGAATTCTTCACATTATTGAAAGCAATAAATCCACCGTAGAGAACTCAACAAATGGAATTGAAATTAAAATTAAAATTATTAAATGTTTATCTATAGAAGTATTTATTATTTTGAAGCTTATAAGAAGCTTGGACATATAGAAATGTTTAACCCTTAAATGATACATCTGCAAATAATTCCAGGAAGGGGAACATGGGGTACCACTGACCCGACCAGCTTAAAATAGCTGCCAGATCAAAAGCAAATAATTTTTTCGGCTGAAAAAAAATCATGAGTGATGGTGAAAAATTACAAAATGGGAATCAAATATTTCTAAAGCCTCTGTGATAATTTACTTATTCGAATAAAACACTTAAAAAAATAAAACGTAGACAATCGGAAAAAGGCGGGAAATCCGTGGGGTCACAGTGACTCCGAGTATTGTTTACGCGTTAAGGCTTCTCGTTCGATCACCAAAATTAAGTAGCGGTTGGCGAAATGAATTTGTTCCCTGATTATTATTAGTTGTATTTAACCATTTTTTGGAAGTTTTAACTAATTAAGGATCAAAGTGACCAAATATTAGTAACATACAATCAATGAAGTTAATAAGTGATGCAGAGTTATTACTTTTTATTTATTTTTTAAAATTTTATTGTTCTTAATTTCTGAATATCCCACAATGCTAAGATTCGCATAGGGAGGCTTACCAATGTTGTAGATAGTACCTGTCTTCAGCAGTTTTTCTACAGATTTCTCAAGGATTTGTGGAGAAATGCTAAATTTTTGGGCTAAATCTTTAGATTAAAAACAATAAAATTTAAAAACAAATAATCTTCCATCGTCTACGTTAGATGAAAATTCATTCATCAACATGTCTACGTTAGATGTTTACAATTTGAAATAATTTTTTAATTGAAAATAAGAAGGGCATGGTCTAAAAAGTTTATTAGCTTCAAATAAATTTTACGTGTAAATCGAAAATTTAAAAAATGTGAAGTTTTTTAATTTGTAAAGTTTGATGTTATTTCTGCTCACAATTTTTTCTGTTATTATTTGAACATAAAACACGGTCAAACTTGCATGTTTAGAATTATTTCTATATCCACTTGGGCATATCGAAATGTTTAATATTTATGGTTCGATCAACGAAATTAAGTAGCGGTTAGCTCGGTTTACATAGGTAATATATAATGTAAATATATAGTTATTTTAATTTTTATAATTATGATTTATATTATTTGTATATTTTAATATAATTTCAATTGTAATAAATTAATTCATTTTGCTTCACAATTTGCTATAGAATACAAGAAATAATTATTTCTTAAATTTTAGCACATACAAGTTTATTTTATAGGGTCTCACAATACTCCATAAGTGAAAAATTGGGGCTTGCGAGTTATTGGCGCTAACTATAATATATTTTGCGGTTTCTTAAATACAATTACATTTTTTCTAATATATAATATACTGATTTCTAGTGTAAAGTAATTGTTTTAACAATTTAGTATTGTTTTTAGTAATTTTTTCTTGAAATAGAGTTAGAAAGTCGCGGTATTCCGAATTAATTATTACTTATAATAATATTCTCTTAGAATAATAAATTAATAAAAGTAAATAATAGAAATTTTAATGATAGTAATAAATATAATAATAATAACATATAGTAAACCCTAGATTGAGTGCCGGTTTTGTGGCTAAACTTGGACCTAACTCCCCAGACAAAGATCCACTCCGAATGTAAACAATTAATTCTCCAAAGAACAAAATCTGGGGGCACTATCTCTCGGGTGTGCTATCATAATAATATAACAAATAAAAAATAAAATAATAAAAGATAATAATAAAATAATCCTACAAAGTTAGTGTTTTCTAAAATGTTTAACTTTCTGTCCAATTTTCAATTGGTGTATTCATTAATCCAAGTTAATAGAAATAATTATTTGAACAGTTTATTATTATTTTAAATAATATTATCATTGAGTAATATTAAGAAGTTGCGGTTTTTTCTGAACTTTTCAAATTTAGTCTACTTTTCATTTAGTGAGGTGATCATTAATTCAAGTTAACAAAAATAACTGTTTAAACGATTTATTATTGTTTTTAACTAAAATATCTTTTCCTACATAACTGCTAAGAATGTTTCGGTTTTTTCGAAAATTAATAATTTTGCTTTCTTTTTTAACTTTGCTTTCAATTTTTCTGTATAGACATATTAAATGTAAATTTTTCATGAAGCACTTAATGATATCCTCTTTGTTTAAATTAATAGTTATTATTTGTTCCGAATTAAAAACTTAAGAAACGAAACTTTCTAGCATTGCTCTAGGAGAAGATAGTTATAAACAGTAATAAATTGTTCAAACATATTATACTTTGTTAACTTTAATTAATTAATAACTCACTAAATGAGAAGTACAAAAAAAGTTAAAAATTCTGGAAAAATCTACAATTATCTAGCATTACTCTAGGAGAAAATAGTTAGAAACAATAATAGTTTGTTTAGAAAATTATGTTTCTTAAATTGCGTTAATTATTAACTCTCTCTCTCTCTCTGAATGAAAAGTGGACAAAAGGTTGAATGTTTTCAAAAAACCGACACATTATATTATTATAAAAATTGAATATTATTAAAAAAATGCTAATTTGTTTAAATAATTATATTTGTTACCTAGAATGCATTATTACTGCGAATTTCTATCATTATTCTGAGAGGATATTGTCATAAACAATAATCAATCGTTTAAACAATAATGTTTGTTTAATATAATTGGTTCATGCCCCGCTCTAACTCAAAAGTTGAAAAATTTGAAAAACGTGACTTTCTGACTCTGTTCAAGGAATAAATTTCTATGAAAAATAATAGTTTTTTAAGCAATTTATTTAAACATCTAATTATCGAAGCAATTTTTAACTTGTGCGTTTTTGTGGGATCATATAAAACAGCCTTATAAAAGTGATATTTAAAAAGTAATTTTTAATTCGAATTCTATCAATAAGTGTGAAGAAAAATGTTAAGTTTCAACTGAATTCACCTAATATTGACGATGCTCAATCAAGTTTACAAAAACGTATTTTTTCATGCGAAATAAGTATTAAACATCATGGGCCTGCGGAACCTCTACATCTAATTTTTTTACGCATTGTTTTGATGGATTCGAACGAATTGGGGACCGACATGCATACAAATTCGAAGTAGAAAAAATTTGAAAAATTTGAAAATTTCGAGACGTTCCGAGAATATCATTCGAAATAGTTCAGTATTTAACAAGAACCGATATGATATCTAATAAAAGAATATGCGTGAATTTTGCAAAAAAATGATTTTGAAACCGATCGAAATGTATAAAAACAGTTAAAATTCCCGTATCATCGTGCACAATTAAGATTAATTCCTCATATTAATGATAATTTATTCATTTGTGGAAAAACGTTGCAAGGTATCAATTGCCCTGTCATAAAATAAAATGTATAGAATGGTTTTGGTCTCAGCATCGAACTATTAATTTCTAGACTCGGTGGGAAATCGTATCGTTATAAGGCAACAGGAGTATAATTCTCTAAAGGGTATATGGCTCACCTATCAATAAACATTACCGTGGAGCTTAAATCTAGTGGCATAAGGCGGCTGATTTGGGATCGAGGAAAATTTTATAATTACTATAACGTCTTCTACTTGACTAACATATTATCCGAGGTTGCTGGGTTAAGTACGCATTTGCTATATGGAACCTCGTGACTGAATAATATATTATTAATTTAGCAATAGCGTACTGCCATTGATCGCTACGTTTTATCTACTATGCTATTTTTCTTCAGTACCTATAACATTTCGATTAATATGTGCTCTTCGTTTCTTCCCAGAGCCAGTGGTAAAGTATGATCCTGGCGCCTTTGATCATAAATTTCACACCCGTCGGTGTAAACGGTAAGCGGTTTAATGAAAATTGCTTCCATGACAAGATTCGTGCCCGTATTATGTTTTTTTTTATTCCTGAGTAATATTTCATTTTGTAGGTAAAAGTTCACATTGTTGGGGATAAAATAGATTTTAATTTAGAGTCTCGTCAGTTATGAGGAACAATAGATATGCGCTTGAAAGCAGGAAAGAATTTATAATAGAAAAATACAGTTGAGAGGAGAAATAATAGGGTAGAATTCCAATTACTCCTGAAATCTGGTGTACACTCTCTTTGAAATCTTATGCAAGTTCGTGGAATCCCTTGCAAGCCCTCCATATGAGAAAATATTCAAGGGATCTCAACTCTCCTAAACTGAACTGATAAACCCTTACTGTTTAAATCACTAATTTCAATGATCAATGGTGAATCAGTAATTTTCCGATTTTTACAGGATCAAACAGTAAGCGACCCAACTAAAACAGTGTTACTGAATATACCAATGACACCAAAAGACAGATTCAACCAGTGACTTAGCGCTCTACGCGGCGATGCCATGAACCTTCAGTTGTCTGGCACTCGCTTGTTGTGCGTCCGGTCTTTGCATTTCACGAGTGAAAACAAACTTAGTTATATGTATACTAGTATTTGTTTCAGCAACATTTGGGGGCTGGCTGAATTAAGCAGGAGATTTACTTGGGTTTGACCTTGAGCGACGCGACACGTTGACGTAATGTCTGGCCTTCCCAAAGTAAGGCGCAAACATGTTATATTCTGTTATATTGAAGCCCGGTTCTCATTTATTGTTGTGAGAGTGAAGTGCATATTTTAAAAGATAATTTTGCAAAGTTTAGCTCAAAAGTGATGAACGATAAGTCTCATATCTAACTAGCTGACACTTGACAGACGATAACGCGTGCGACCAGATGACTATCTGAACTGCCCTTTTATAACCAGTGAAGCTTACTTATTAAACCAGTGACGTAATTACCCTGAGTTAACGAGAGAAATCCTACTGATTGTTTGTGACACGTTTTTGGTTGTTTCAACGAGTCAGACTTTACTGAAAATCAGTGAGATTTCCAAAATAGGAGAAGTAGTAGTAGTAGGATTTCCAAAGATTTGAAGGGATGACTTGGAATTGGATTTGAAAACTAAATTAATTTTTAGTATATCCTAGCCATTCCAAAGATTTCAAGAAATTTCAAAGATTTCTAGGGTTTTTAATGGTTCTTTGGAGAATTTATTTTCAAAGGTTAAAAGTTATTTTTTTTATTTATTTACATTTTTTTTACGATTCCCAAAGGAAATATCTGAAGCGATTTTAAAGGATTAGGAAAAATGTCAAGAGATTTACAAAATTTCAAGGGACACCTAAGAATTTTGTAGGATTTCCAAATATTTCAAGTGATTTCTAAAGAACTTAGGAAACTACATAAAATTAAATTAAATTGAAAGGAATTCATAGCATTCCTCAATATTTCAAGGGACTTCAAGATATTTGAAGGAATTTCACAAGATTCAAAGGATTTTATTGAATCTCTAAGGATTTCAAGAGTTTTCAAATATTTCTAGGGATATGAACGTTTTATCAAAGAGCTTTAATTAATATGTACGATTTAATTTATTATCAAGGGCTTTTAAATTATTTCGACTTATTTTAATTTTCGTGATTTCCGAAGGAAACATTTAAAGAGATTGCAAAGTATTTTTTAAGAGATTTAAAAGCCTTTATGCGATTAAAAAAAGAAAAAATATTGCAGGGGGTTTCTAAAGAACTTTGGAACATACATTTTTCAGGAAGTCTTAGTGATTACAAAAATTTCAGTGGATTTTAAGTTATTTCAAGGAATTTCATTAATTTTTCTTTATCTTCTAAAATTACAAGGTATTTCTCAGATTTTTAGGGATTCAAGCGGTTTTTACAGAACTTTAATCAATAAATTCGACTTAATTTCTTTTTAAAGGATTTCAAGTGATTTCTGCTAATTTTAATGGATAATTACGATTTTCAAAGGAAAGATTTCAAATAATTTCAAGGGATTCCAAGGACTTCAAGAGCTTTTAAAGTATTTAAAAAAATTTTACATGATTTTAAGGATTTTTTTCAATCAACAACGATTTCAAATGATTTCAAAGATTTCGACGGATTTTACCGTTTTTAGAGAACTTGCCGGATACGTTTAATTTCATTTATAGACAAATAACTAAAAATGATTTCTATACTTTTTTAAAAGGATTTTTGCGAGACTCGAAATTCTTAAACTTTATTGTAAAACTTCTCACGCTGTATATTTTTCTCAAAACATTAAAAATATCTCTACTACGGGTCACTAGACCCGAAATTTTACTATCTTTCCAACAGAGGTCGAAAAAGAGAAAAATAGGGGTGAAGATGTAGGGGTAAGAATTAAGGAAACGGAAGTATGTTATGGGAATTGGGGGCGAATAAGTAGGGGAATGGAAGTAAGGGATGTGGAGTAGGGAAATGTAAGTAAGGGTGAAAATAAGGGAAGAAGGAGTGGTGAAAGAAAACTAGGGAGCAGTAAGTAGAAGAGAAAGAAAGAAAGCGAATTAGGAAGGGTGGGCAAGTAAGTGAGGAGGGAGAAGTCGGAAAGAAGAGAGGGAATCAGAAGTAAGGGAATGGAAACAGGAGAATCAAAGTAGGGTAGAATAAGTAGTAGAAAGAAAGCGCGGGGTATATGAAGGAGGGAGGAGAATTAGGAGAAGTAGGAAAGGTTCGGGAAGTGATTGGACGGAAGTGGTGAGTTGAAATAGGTACTGTAGGGCAAGTGAGTGCAACTAAAAGAGATGATTTAATAAAGAAGAGGGTATGTAGGAGAGGAGACGTAGGTGAACGGAAGTAGGGAATCTGAAGAAAGGAAGGAGAATCATTGAAATTGAAGTAGGGGAATTAGAGGAGGTAAGTGCATGTAAGAGCGGGGACGCAAGTGTGGGGAGGGGGAGTAGGGGAGAAGAAGGAGAGAAAAATAGGGGTGAAGGTGTAGGCGAATGTAATTAAGGGAACAGCAGCAGTGGATGGGAATTAGTAGGGAAATGGAAATAATGGATGGAAAGAAGAAGTAGATAAAAGGAACTGGGGAGCAGGAAGTAGAAGAGAATGGAAGAAGGAGAAGTAGGAAAGGGTCGGGAAAGAAGTGAGGGGAAGTCGCAAAGAAGAATTTAGAAAAGTAGAGGAATTATGGAAGGGGAGTAGAAGTAAGGAACGGAGCGCAAAGGAGGGAATGAAAACAGGAGAATGAAAGAAGTGAAACATAAGTATAGAAAAAGAAGTAGCGGGTGGATGTAGGAGGAAGGAAAATTTGGAGAAGTAGGGAAGGTAATAAAGTGGATGGGAAGTAGGCCTGAAAAGTCATGGAGACGGAAGTAGGGAATCTGAAGTAAGGACGAAAAAGTGGGGGAATTAAAGTAGAGGAAGTAGGAGAGGGAAGTGGATGTAAGAGAGGGGAAACAAGTGTGGGCAGGGGAGTAAGGGAGAATAGGTAGGGAAATGGAAGTAGGGGAGAATCAGTGAGGGAATGGAAGTATAGGAACGGATGTAGGGGATGGTAAGTAGGATGGGGCGGGAAGTATTGAAAGGGGGTTAGGACAGGTATGGAATGCTAGAAAGGTAATTGAGTGGGAATTGGAGGAGAAAAAGTATGAAAAAGAGGACTAGTATTGAAGGGGATGGGGTGGGAGACGAAGTAAGGGCGGGGACGCACTAGATGAGAGGGCAGGTAAAGGAATGAAAGGTGTCAGGAAGAGGAGAGATTTGGGATAAATCACCTACAATCATGGAAATTTTTAAAATAAAAATAAAAGAAAATTTTAATAACATTTTTTTAATTAAATAAAAATATAAAAGTCTCTCGTAAGCTTAAGTATCTATTAGAGAATAAATGAGATATATCATTCCTTAAATTTTATTCCGAATTTTAAAATAATTTCAAAGATTGCTGAGTTTTGAAGTGGACTGTACCAAGGTAGTGAACATCCTTATTATAACAAAGGCCAGGAACACATTCTGTGAAAATTTAAGAGCATGTTCCTAGTGGAAATAACTTATCCTAGGTTAAATTGCAAATTTGCTTATTATGCGTGCCAGTGCGTGAGGTAAAGGAGGTTTACAGCACCTGTCCAAGTGGGCTTGGCCCGTGAGCAACGCGAAGGAGGCAGATGGTTGACAGTTCGGGTCACTGTGTAAACGTAAACGTCTCTCGGGATTGGTCGCCAGGAAATTCATA
>JAWWLR010000034.1:44188377-44198465 GCA_035041075.1 Acraspis erinacei
AAACGAACACGAAAAACTAACACAAAACTGACGCAAAGACACTAAAAGTCACCAATTCTTAGCTCTAAGAAGCATGAGTGCATACTGCCAAAATTTTGATGTCATTCTGTTAAGAAAGTCGTAGATTGAAATATAAGTCAAAAGGAGTTAGTGATAGGTCTCCCGTACCCCCGCACTTTACCAACCAAGACTCTGGTAAGTAGAGGGGATGGGACGCTCCTACCGGAGCTCATTAAGGAATTCGGAGACCCGGGGACGAAATAGAGGGTGTCATCTTAGGAGGATTTTTGGAAGATACGGAAACCTTGTACCCCGTCTCTAAGATGGTTATATCCAATGAAAATAAACTATTTTGTTTTCAAAAGTGGTGTGTGGAGTTTACACTTAGCTCAATATTATAGTCCTAGCGGACCTAGGGACCTGAAGTTTTTACTTTTTCACGCCTTTCTTAAACTGTCCATATTCACTTAAAATTGAAATTTTAAATGCTCTTCTTTATAAATTATTATATAATTATAGTAATGTATTAATAATTTCTATTTGATGTAAAATTTTGAAAAATAAGAATTGAACCTAAACAATTTTAAATGCTTTGAAGGAAAAATATTTACTTGATTTTCAACGCATCTTTACAAACTTAATAGAAAATTAAATAGCGCTGTTCGACAAATGTTACTCTATTTCAATGCACATGCATGGGAAGTTTTTTTTTCGCTCACGTACATTAAACTGCATGCACGCTGTGAATTCAAATTTAAACAGAATAATTTCAAAATATGTTCATTTTAGCTTCCACTATAATTATTAATTCCAGTTTGAAATTTCCTAACTCACTTTAGATTTCCCTTTCATCAAGTTTTTTTCCCTTTATACGTGAAATTATCCTAGAATTATTTAAGAATCCTAAAATTAAATACATTTTGGCTAAGGTAGAGATTTTGAATTTACAGTCTTTAGAGTATGTAGTTTTAAATATCCGTGGATTATAATACATGTAAAAACGATAACTTTATTTATAAAAATTAATTTAAAATACTGGTTGAACTATTTTAGTATTGTATTATTTATAATATGCGCTAAAAATAAATGTTTTTTACGATTGTTTACATACATAACTGAGTTCAAACTGATAATAAATACATTTCCGTTCATTTTAGCTGTTTGAAGTTTGAAGTTTCATGTTTGAAGTTCAATCTTTCAGCCAAAATAAAATTTTTTCATAATTTCTTACGAAATAAAGGCCGGCAGCACCAAATTAAACAACCAACATTTTTATAGAAAAAGAATTAATTCTCTGAAGATTTTAGAAATGTCAAATACATATTACGATAAAAAGATTTTTTCGAAATATAATGTTTTATTGCAATATTTTGTGGTACTACTTTTGGTATTAAAACTTTAGTTAAAATATGATTAAATGTTGTAACCCGTGCAGAAATTTAGTCATGGCCCAAACTGGGCCCAGGCTTGGCAAAACTAGGCCCTGGCCTAGTGATCTAGCTTGGGTCAAGCTCGAATGAAACGCCAAATCTGGCCAGGGTCCGGTTTAGGTGCCTGGCTAGATCGCCCAGCTTGGCCCTAGTTTGTTTTCAATTTTTTTTCCATTCTTTATTTTCCTAATTAAAACTCAAAATTAAGGAAAAGTATTTTTGATTTAAATTTATTAGCTTACAGAGGTTTGGAATGAACAGTACTTTGATGCTAATTAGAAGACAATTACATTAAATTATAGCTAATTACATTATTTCTTGTATTTACAAGATTCTGCACTATCCGGTTGTTACATCTCCATCAATTATCAAAGAATCAGCTTTTCAATAAAAAATGAACAAAATTAATGTAATATTTAAAAATCATTTGACTCGTTGGACTCCGTGTCCTTGACTTCCTTCCTTCGTCCCAGTCTTTAGAATTAGTGAAGACAACTCCAAGGTGGGTAAGGACGGGGTAAGGACTGATATAAGTTCCTTACCAACAATACATGTGCACATATCATATATAATGTTTGGAAAGTTCCTTTCCTGGTACTTTCTTCATAGCAGTAAACTGCATAGCCAAATCTCGTGACCATGTCCATTAGCAAAGTTATGGAAGTTTTCTGTAAAAATGTGTATTAAATATGAAGAAAGTATATGTGATAGGAAATATTTTATTTTAAATCTAAATTAAATATTCTAATTAATTTTCGTATACAAAAATAAAGCCAGGATATTGAGAAAAACTAACGAATCGTTTGGAGCATTCTTCGTAGCTCTGTATTTTTTAATTGAAAATTTGTAGGTTCTCAATTGTTTTGAAAGCTAAATTTAAATAATATTGTTAAGCGAAACTTTTTTTCGCAGAATAATTTATAACGATCATATTTTAAAACATAATCTTTAGAATTATTTGATTTTTCCGTATATCCCTTACTTCTGTTCTCAGGAGTTTCACTTCTTTTAATACTTGGCGCACTAAACAAAAAGAATTCAATAATAAAAGAAGTTTCATCTTTACAAATAGCGAAGTAAATTTAAAAGCAATATAATTAAATATAAAGAATGGTTGACATTAGTGGATCGATGTTTTGGGTGATTTTTTGTTGTATGTTTTTTTTAATAATCATTTTCTCACCTGTGACATTAGAGGTGTCAGAAGAGGGAGGTCTTGTAGTCCTTATTGGAAAAGAAGTGCTACTTTGTGGCACTTGTGAGTCAAGTTTTATTGGACTCAAATTTGTTTGTTTTTTATTTGACGTTCTGGATTGATAATTTTCCTTCGAGAATTCTGTAAAAATAAATAAAAAATTTGTCAAGGTAAAAAAAGGAGTTTAAGGTTATACAAAATCATCTAAAGAAAGAAGAAATTAAAATACTATTATTTTGAAATGATCAGTTATAAATAAAAGTACTTCTTAAATAGAAATACGAACTTTTCAATTTCTCAAGTGGTGTTGCAAAGCAGTTTTTTGGCTTTAGATTTTCGTCACCTAAATTGTAGAAATCGTCATCGTTTTCGAAGGACAAATCAGTTCCTATAACAATAGTAAAATGAATAAATTAATAAATTTACGGAATGTATGTACCTATACAAAAATTACTTGCATTTTTTTAAATTGAAATTGAAGATATACCTTTATCTTGCCCTGAATTGAATTCTAAAAGTGGATGTTCTTCAAAGCTAACATTCTCAAACACAAGCGTACGGCAAGTGCAAGGATCCTTCTCTGTGACAGGTTTTTCACTGCCTGTATCAAAATGTAAAATAAATTAGGTATCTAAATCTTTCGTACTTGCAAAAACTTTAAAAGAAATATTTTGAGGAACATATTCATAAAGAAGTTTTTTCAACTGTTAAGTGAATACCAAAAGATAAAAAACTAACAATTAAAAAGTAATAAAATCAAATAACCAATAAATCTAAATTCCTAAATATTAAAAAGAAATATGTACGTTTCGTTTGGTTCCTTCCTAAAGCTTTTGTTAATGCTGGATCCTCTTTTGGAATCTCCTCACTTTCATTCTCACTGTTGTTACGACTATTATCAGACCAAACATGCGCTTTAAAATATTAATAACATACATATTTAATATTTGTAAGTGATATAAAGAAGTAAAACAAAAATATATGATAATTTCTGTATTTTCTGAATGAAAAGATATATTTAAAATGTTCATGGTAAAAATATAAGAGATATGAAAGTTTTGTTTTATCTTTGTTGGGTTCATTTCTGGTTTCACAGAAACGCTTCTTACAAGGTTCAAAACTCGCTTTAAATAAAGCACGGAAAGACTTGTGTTCCTTGTGTTGTTGCACTGATTATTATTTTCACTTTCCATTTCAAATCAGAAGAATTTAAGCTATTGTTAGTAATCTTGATGAAAATTGTAGTATTTGTTCTCTTAGGTGCTAAAGAGAAACCGTGAAATGATTTTTTTTTAATTCAAAAAACTTGGGAGACATTTAAAATTAAAAATTTTTGTCTTTTTTTTAACTCTCGTAACTTTCGTGATTTTAATGCTATTAATCTGTTTTTTTATATCTTTCGTAATAAGATGCAGCTTTGAAGAAATATTTTTTCAACAAATATTTCTTCAAAACTGCATCTTATTACGAATAATTAAAAAAAATACACCTTAATAGCATCAAAATCACGAAAGTTACGAGAGTTAAAAAAAATAAAAAAATTCAATTTTAAATGACTCCCAAGTTGTTTGACTTTTTAAAAAATCATTTTAGGGTTTTTCTTTAAGCACCTGAAAGAACAAATACTACAATTTTCATCAATATTACTAACAATAGTTTAACTATTTACATAGTTTGACACGGTATTTCTCATCAATAATATACATATTAATTTTAAAATATCATTATTACCTTCCGTACTTTTATTAGCAATGCTCTGGCCAAGTTTCGGAACGTTCATTATTTCCACAAATTTTAGAGAACACTCTTTACACTTTAATTTTTCCATTACAAGCTTCCCCTTCTCTTTGCTGGTCATGTCAGACTCACTGCTATATAAAAGCTTCTTTTGGCTTTCTAGTAGTAATAGGATTCTCTCGTTGTCTTCTGCAAATGTTACTACAAAAGAAATTTGCAAATAAATTAGGATTGACGCTTTATTCAGTAAAAGTAAAGTCAATTTTTTGCCACTTTAATAACTTCAGGCAAAAATACCAAATATGAATCAAGATCCAATTTTACATATATGGCCAATTTTTTTTACTTTTTGATTTATTATGCATGTTTCATTCCTTAGCCTTATATAGTTAGTATATAGCCCTGAAATATAAAACATTAGTATATTGTCTTGTATAAAATTAATTTAAACCAACTTGCGTGACCAAGAAGTTTCACCAGATACTCTTGCCAGTGATCTGGGGGATTTTTTTTGTTTTCGGATTGTAGGGAGGATCCATAAATTTGACAAAGAATTTATCCTTTTTTTAATCATATCGAAGCCAGTTTACTTATTTTTATAACCTAAATATTCAAGGAATGTAATAATAATATTTTCATACAAAAAGTGGTAACTTTTAAGCAATTCAACTTGTTGTTTAAAAAATCATAGAAGAAATCCTCGTGTTATGTTCAGACGAGGAAAAATACGTGTTACAAATTACTCCTTGCGGAATTTCTGGAGGAACTTTAAAAGTCCCGCAAATTTCCTCGTGTTTTCTTTATCCGATAATAACACGATGTTTTCCTATACAGGATTTTTTTCATAGCTGTATGATCTTTACAAAAAAATTCTAACTTTAATCTGAGTACGTAGTAGTATACATGAATAACTTCGTAATAATCCATAATTAATTTCAATAAGAACTGTGTTTTGCAAAGAAAAATAAAGGTTTGACTGCATTAAAGAATATTTTTCTTGCTGTGAATGAAAACATGATTCTTTGTGCGTAAATAGTTATAAAATAAGTGAGGTTATACTTGTCAATACAGGAAAACCTAAAATTTCACTTACTTGTTGGCAAATTCGACATCAATGATTATTGCTGATATTATGTAAGGTTTTTTCAAGTGCAGGTATATTGACACAAACTATCCCGGAATAAACTCACGCTATTACTCACAGAAATATAATGTAGAAAAGCGAGGAGTTATAAGTACGTAAAACTACTCGCGTCTTCTCGATTTCAATGTTGGCAATACTCAAGTAGAAAAGCTATCTGCTCGATGCTTTCTAGAAATTGTTTTTCTTCGTTTAAACGCTTTTTTATCATCTTAGATTTTTAGCTAGTATGAGCATTTTCGTAAAATACCATATAAATTATTTTCGATAAGAATCTCGTTCCTACTATCAATTTCGCTGCTTAACAAATTATGACAATATTGTGTTTAATTTTTTCGAAGTTGCCTTTACTGCTAGAGTCGAGGTCTCGGACCTACTGCGCTTGCGTTAGGGCCGGGCGCTGGTTGGCCGCAGTTGGCGCGCAAATTAAAACGGATAGTAGAAACAATTCTTGTAACTAAACTAAATAATTATAAAATGCAGAAGAATTTGTATAAATTGTATTTATTAAGAAAATGTCGTGAAACATAAGTTTGACTTTGGAATTCCATTAAAATGTTTACTGTTTTTCAGAACATGTGCTGTGAATTTTTTTTCTTGCCTGAAATCAAAGGTTATAATATACACCTTATATGCATTGTTGTGAATTTTATAATAATTATTTATTTTGAGCACAAGAATTTTCACTGGTCGAGCTGTCGAATGGAGGATCACAAATCAGTGACACTAATGCTTGACGCGGCAAATTAAAATTAAAATTAAAGCACATGAAAAGTAATAAAATAGATAGTTATTTCGTAAAATTTTCTTCGTTTTGTCTTAAATTTCGTAAAGGCTGAATTCTATTATTAATTATGACATTTTCTGTTGTTTGCAACATCTTTTGATAGTCCGAAAATTTATTTAAACTTGATCTTGTGAATAGTTCAACTTAAATTCTTTCTTCTCTCCATTATCGAAAGGAAAATAAAAACTGAATTTTTTAAAGAACAGGGAAAATACGAAAGTCGTAGTTTTTCAATAATTGCCATTTGTAAGGCTTGATACTTGAAACTATCATGCAGTGAGTAAACAAACAGAATAATACTAACGCCATCTTTCGTCAATTTTACGAACTTCAATCTAGCCGGGCCCAAGCTCGAGCCATTGCAAAATTCAAGCTAGGCCCAGGCTAGGGGCCCCCAGCCTGGCCCAAGTGTGGAACCGGGAACAAACTTGGCGATATCTGCACGGGATAACGTTTCTTTTACAATCTTTGGATTTTACATTTTTTATTTAATGTTGGTTCTTGACGTCATTAAGACACTTTTTATTTTACGTAAATGATTGTAGAAAAGTAAAAATGTTTTGAAAAAATGCTAAATTACACAAATGTTAAATACTGGAAAATTGTAATTCACATTGTTTTTTTAATTACTGATAGGTTATTTTAGGTATGTAGTTGCAATTTACAAAAAACTGCAATTAAAAAAATTACAATTTCAGGAAGCACTTCAGCTATTATAGCATATCACAGATCAAGCAGCAATTGCAGTTATGCAACCATTTTTTACATTCAAATTTTATCTTCATATTCATATCTATTACAAATAATTGAACCCTCGGAAAGCAGAACCGAGCGATCGCTTGACCTAGTAGCAATGGTAGGGGATAACGCGACAGACCAAAAGATTCGAGGTCCGAGAGTCAAAATTTTAATACGTTTTTTAAAAATTAACTCGCGATATCTTTGAAACTAAAATAAATTTTTTAATGAAATTTGAAAGGAAAACTCTTCTTACCTTAGCGAAGCCTTCTGGTAAAAAAACGAATAATCAAAATATAATTAATAATAAATTAATTATATGTATTCCTATTGAGGTTTGTGCTAAAACTTTAGGATTTTGTAAAATTGTAAGGATATATTTTTTCTTAAAGAATAAAGAAGTTTTCTGAAAATTTGAATATTTTCTATTAATAATTATGAGAAATGTGTAAATAAATATACAAGCACATCGCGGTCTCAGGACATAAAAAAAACATCCTATAAAATATGCGTGATTACATTTTTAAATTAAAGGATAATCATAAGTCTCATTTTAGCAATTAAATGAGTGAAAAATACAAATTTTTTAAAACTTATTAGTGCGAAAAAAACATTTTTGGTCAGTTATGTGTTAGTCGAATGAAAAACAAAAGAATATCATACGGTTATTTAAACCACGAACACTGCCAGGGCGTTGTTGTTTACTAACATGGTGCATCTTTCTTTTAAATTTGTTATTTGTGATGTAATGTATTCTCTCTCAGTTTCTATTCAGACACAAAGGAGAATAGATGCATCTTATTCAACTGAATATAATATATTGAAACAAAATTTCGAAGCATTTAAATTTTTCCGTGATATGGTAGTGTTCGTGATTTAAATAACCGTGTGATATTCTTTTGCTTTTCACTCGACGAACAAATAACTGACCAAAAATGTTTTTTTGCTTACTAATAAATGTAAATTTTATTGTATTTTTTCACTTATTTCGTTGCTAAAATGAGGTTTATGATTCAGCTTTAATTAAATGCTTCTCAGAGCACGACGTGCTTGTATATTTATTTACGTATTTCTCATAATAATTCACAGAAAATATTCAAATTTTCAGAAAACTTTTTTATTCTTTAAAAAAAATGTATCCTTACAATTTTACATTATGCTAAAGTTTTAGCACAAACCTCATTAGGAATTCATATAATTAATTTATTATTAATTATATGTTGTTTATTCGTTTTTTTAGACCAGAAGGCTTCGCTAAGGTAAGAAGAGTTACCCCTTCAAATTTCATTAAAAGATATCTTTTAGTTGCGAAGATATCGCGAGTTAAGTTTTAAAAAACGTATTAAAATGTTGATTTTAGGAGCTCGAATCTTTCAGTCTTTGGCTTTATCCCCTACCTTTTTTACTAGGACCAGCGCTCGCTCGGTTCTGCTTTCCGAGGGTTCAATTTCATATTCTACTCAAATATTATTTAAATATAAACTATCCCATTTTTAAACCATTTGATTTGTAAAATTTTAATTAAGAAAGAGATATTGTCTTGAATATGTAGAAATACTTAAATTTTTATTAAAAATGAGTAATTACAAATTAAATTAAACACCATGTACAAAAACGTAATTCTAAGCTAATCATTACTATGTACGTAGACCAAAATTATACTACGTATAACAGGGGTCTCTAAACGTAGATCCTATATCTACAAGCGATCCTAGTTCAATAGGTTGGATGTAATCAGTTTTCTAATGTCTATTATTTCTACTATTCATTGTACTATCTATTCAGTTTTTCTATTTTACTATTCGAACTTCACACTAAAATGGAGAATTATGAAATAAAATCGTAAATCTTTAGTTTTCGTTATTTTAATATTGATATGAAAAATATTCAATGCAATTAAAATTTTGTATGCTCACAATTTAAATTCCCTAAAACTTGGTTTGTTTATGAATAATTCAACATTTAATTTTTAAATTAAGACTTAAGCTTACCTAAAGTATATCTTAATTGTATAATTATTATAATTATATCAAAAATTATATTCCCCCAAATTAATGTAAAATATTAAAAAGTAGCAAGTAATTCACACGTACTTAGGTTTCTATTATCTAATTTTAAAAACATAATCAATTTAAAAATCCATAATAACAAATTTATAAGTATAATAGTTAAAAAATTGTGAAGTGGACCTAAATAATTTATTAAATTACTATATGCAATATTTCAATTTATTCTTGACCACTTATTTCTAATATTATTAGTATATTATAAATTATTTATTATAATTAATTTTCAAACAAATTATTTGTGAACTATTATTGGCAATTACTTACTTCAAATAATTTAAATAAAAGACTTTTTATTTCAATTCCTGTAGTTATATCAGAAAAGAAGGTACCCCAGGTTCAGCTTTAGGAACCGAGTCCTTCCAAATAAGATTTTTTTAGGTATCATAGGACATAGACTTTTCTCTCATTTTCATGTCGAAAAAAATCGTAAATATTGAAGAAGGCCCGATCCTGGGTTGCGCTGCACTTGCAGCTTGTCGAGACCCCTTTTTTCAAGTTTTCGAGCGGCCAGGAGCTGCCAGGCAATGCACACTCTTCAACTTTTTCTATGTACACTATTGACTATTCCCTCAAGAGACTTTAGCATAGCTAATTAAGGTCCAAATTATGCGTGCTCAATTTACAGGTAAATATAGAACTTTATCGACTGTTTATTGGTCCGAGCTTTATCAGCATACTAAACACTTTCTTTTAAGTCTTGATTCGTCTCGATATCACTATTCAAGCCGGAGATAATTTTTTCTTGCATTAACAATTCTGGTGACCACAATCTTTAATATTTATTAATTTTCAAATTTGGGTCCCATTCGCAATTAGACAACTAAGCCACTTGAATTGTTGGGTGTAGTTCCGAAAAGCGCTTATCTTCGATTAATTTGAAACTCCGTATACTCATGTATTTTGACGCGCTGATCACGAATATTATTATTATTACACCATTAAGCCGTTTCCCTTTCGGGGTAGGCGTGACTCACTCGGCGGGGGAGGGGAT
>JAWWLR010000034.1:44294446-44309816 GCA_035041075.1 Acraspis erinacei
AGACCAAGGAAGAGGGTGCAATATTCGTGTGAGAAAGGAGAGCAAGGAAGTCAGGAACATATAGCGAGAATCAGATGCGGATGCATGGAGGGTGATTATAGGTTCTGGCTTTCTGGGAGAAGAGTATGTGTGAATTATGCGGGAAGGGGGATGCAAAAGTGGAGCACTGGTTGGAGGAGTGTGAAGAGATGGAAGGGAGTGGGATAATGAAAGGGGTGACCATGACCTAACAATACCGCTTTTTTATTTTAAACCAAAATTATTTACCTTTTTATATGACAAAAAATTTTTTGATATTGAGAATATAGCAGTACTAGATAACACTACTGTAACTTAAAAAGTTGTTAGTTGGAACAATACACATTGACTGATCTCTTCATGGATTTTTTTATTTACTGTATAACATAGAAAACTAAACTTGATGAAATTTCTATAATAGTTTTTTTGCTTATTAAAAATAAGCTTCCCTGTAGTACTTCGAATCAGCTTTTTATATTCAACAATATGTTTCTTCTTCTCGATTTTATACACCACGTTCCAAAATTGAGGTGAAATAGCTAGTAAACATCTTTAATAATGTTAGAATTTTCATTCGAATCACTTCGTATGCACAAGTTGCGAAATGCCTTTTAACCTCAGGAACAACCTCCGAGTTATTATTCACAAAAGAATTATCACTACTATGCATGTAACTAAGTGAACGTACATACTCTAGTCAAAGATGGATCATTTTAATTTGCTCCATCCACAAGTTGTGCAAACGTTATCCGAGTGTTGCGCGGATGATCGCGGAATAATTTATTGATACCGAGTTAATTATGTGCTTAGTCGATGAACAGATCTGTTATCAAACTGGCGACGCTGGAAGTGTCTGGAAAAAATATCGTTCCTGTGGCTTCGACTTTCACCTGCCTGTGCGTTTAATCTTTGCTACCTTGGTGAATCTTTGCCATTCCTTTGGTCAATGTCGCCCTTGAAATCATCGACGTTGTCTTCCTTACCCTCGGAGAAAAAACAAAAGAGCAATTTTGTAACCGTTAAAAATTGAACGCACTTTCTTGAAAAGCATTTCAAAGGCTATTAAGACGTTAATAATGTCGTTCAGTTTTTCCCCTCTCATACAACCCTTCCCCTACTCCCCCTCCATAATCTACCTTTTTGTCTTACTTCCCCTCCCCATCATTCCCATAATTTCCTGGTTCGCCCTTTCCCTAATATCAATACCTCTCCTTCCCAATTCACTTCCTCTGCTTTTCCTCTTCCATTTACCCTTTAATCATTTTCCTACACTACCACTTACTTCACCAACTTATTCCAATTTCCTTCTCCACACTTTCATTACTTTCACTCCCCTTACTTTCTCTAGTTCTCTCTCCTCAATCCCCTCCTCGTCCATGCCTTTGATACTTCCCCTTCCATGACCCCTCTTCGTTTGCGCGCCCTCCACTCAGTTCCCCTCTCTTCTCCAACCATCACCTCCCATGTTATTCCCCTTTCTACACCTTCACTTCCCAAACTTATCTACCCCTCACTCCCCTACAACTAATTTTCATGACATAACTTTTCTTTCCCTATTACCTCTTCCCCTCTTCTGAGATTCCATAATTTCTTCTATCGCCGATTCCCCTACTCCCCTCCTCAAACTTACCCTACATCCCGCCTGAAAAAAGTCGGATTAAAAAGTATACTCTAAATTTAAACTAGTCAAAATTGATTGATTCAAAGTCAATTCTGACTGATATAAATCATGCGATTTCGATGATTGAGAGATCAGACAAAAATGGATTTTCAAATTTGTTAAATCCTTAACTAAAAAATATTCATTTTCAACAGCAACAAACAACGCAATTTTTTCAACAAAACCGTTACATTTTTTACTCGCACAGATAAATTTTCAACTAGGGTAAAATGATTTCTCATTAACCGTAAGAACGATTTTTTTTTAAAAGCAGTGAAACTTCCAATCAATCAGTCGAATTTCCAAACCAAAAAAATCTGAATTTTCTACCAAGAAGATGAATTTTCTATGAAAAAAAGTCAAGAAAATGTATGAATTTTCAACAAAATATTTGAATTTATAACTAAAAATGATTAAATTAAAAACTGAAATAATGAATCATTAACCAAAAGAAGTAATTTTAAACAGCTAACTTCAAGCAAGTACTTGAATTGAGTTGAATTTTCTAACAGCAAAAAATAAATTTTATGCCAAGAAAATTAATTTTCTACCGAAATTAATGAATTTTTAATACACATTAATATTCAAGCAAAGATATGAATTTTCAATATAAAAAGGTGAAATTTGAACTTAAATAGATGAATTTTCGACGAAGTTGATGAATCTTCAATCATAGAAATGAAGTTTCTACATAATAGATCAATTTTGACCAAATCGTTGAATTTTCCACAAAACGGATACATTTTTTACCAAAAGTAGAATAGACACCTACATTTTTATTTAATAATGAATATTAAAAAATGGTATTTTCAACATAACAGTTTAAATTTGAACCAAAGGGATAAATTTCCAACGTAACTGATAAATCTTCAAGCAAAAACGGGATTTTTTACGACTTAGTTTAACTTTTAACCAAATATAGTAGTATTTTCCATAAAAGGAGCTCTCAATAAAAAATGCAATAACTTAAATTTCTGTCAAAAAAATGTTTAAATTAAAACCAATTAAGTTTAACGAAAAGACGAATTTTCAAACAAGAAGTACCATAGAGTAAAGTACCATAGGGATGGATTTTTAACCAAAATCATGAATCCTCAAGCAAAGAAATGAATTTTTATTTTCATTTTGTTATTTATGATTAGGTGTGATCTAATTCACAATTTTCAATGTGTTAACAAATCATTTATGTTTAATCTTAATCATTTATTAAACCCCAGGTATTTTTATTTGTAATTGTATTTTGTTGAAAACTCTTTTTTATTGATAGAACAATAATCTTCTTGCTGAAAGATTCATCTTTGTGTGTCAAATGCACTTTGCTTGAGAAAATTTTGCTTATAACTAACATCTCATTGACTTGGCGTTAAAAATTAATGACCCAGGTGTTTCAAACGCATTTTCCTTGAGAGAATTTAGCTTCAAATAAAACTTCGCCACTCTTATGGTTACCTAAACATCTCGCTCACTTGATGTTAAAAGTGAATAATCCAGGTGTGCCAAAGGCATTTTCATTGAGTTTGACACATCATTAACTTTTATCTTTCAACATCTTTTAATATCAGGTTGACGGGATATTCATCTAAAGATAAGTGAGTGGCAATAACTTAATTACAGCCAAATGAATGGTCGAAAACTATAAGGGGCTAACGCACCAGATTTTCAAATTACACTTTTTTGTATTCTTGTTTTGTCCAATCTGTTCTAGGTGTGGTGCTTTTTCATAAAGATAAAAAATTGAACCTTGCTATTTTTTATGAAATAAGAAAGTTCCTCAAAACGTACTCGGTGAACAGTTTTTCCGTTCTCTTGAACATTTTCCTAATAATGGTTAGCCCATTGTGGTTCCTGTACATTCAAATATCCTCGAGGAAAATACGTTTGACACACCTGGATCATTTTGCAATGTCGTTTTTAATAAAATCGGATTCAAAGTGCAATACTTTTGAATACGTTTCAATCGGAAGTTTTTTCGTTGGAGGTGGATGAATGCGTGAATGCATCGCACTTGCCCATTAGAAGGTATTTCACGGTACGTCACGTTTATGTCGTCCACGTGACTTTGCGTGACACTGCTGAGTTGAGACGGTGCCGGGTCATAAGGTCACGTAATTCACTTCGGGAACGAAACGTCGTTACCGTCCTATCGATTTCATTCCTGCGAGTCGACCTCGAATCTCAACTTGCGGCACGCTTTGACGATTTTTATGATTATTTTCTCTTTTCCCTCCGTATTCTCGGTAGAAATTCATTGGTCACACTTGCGCGGAGACACACATCTTCTGGTAGTTAAACTTCATGTAATTAATATTTTTGTGTCTGCACAAAATGGTCCCGATGGAAGGGGGGGGGGGGGTGTTAAGTTGGGCATAACTGACGGTTAATATACTACTTATTCCGAGGATTTATTTACTGCAGGTCGTTAACGACTCATCGATTGCGAAACCAGTCCTGCGGTATCAGAATTCATGAGTGAAAATGTGGAAAAAATAGGGTGGAAAAAATAGGGTGGCAGCAATAAAGTTTCAATTTGGAAATTATTTTTTCTTTACAATTTTTTCATTTAATTGTAACCTTTGCTATTTAATGCAATCTTCTAAGAGGTTAGCAGCCAATTAAGTAAGGTGTTTTTTATCATTTCCCCATGTAAGATACTGTAAGATTTATTCTTTCCTCCCCCTTCCCATCTCCAAAACTTTATTAAATTTTATTAAAATATGGAACGAACTAGAGGTGTGCAGTTATTATTATTATACTAACTGTACATCAAGTCGGCTTGATTTCCGTAGATTATAATAATTTTCATAAATAAAAATTATCACTTTTTTTAGTAGAGTGGCTGGTTAAGTGAAATATAAATTCTGTTAATTAAATAAACGTGGAAACTTAATAAAATTGGGATTAGAAAATAAAATTTAATAATAACAATGAGCAATTAAAAACTTGAGTATTTAATATGAGAAAAATTGAGTTTTATAATTTATTCAGAGCTTAAAATGTTTCGTACTCTGACACACTTTTTGTAGTTTACTACAAAAAATTAACTTTATTTTCCAAGGAAAATTCCTAGTTTTCTAACTGAATGTTTTAAAAGTATTCAAAATGAACATCAATGTTTATTTAAGCTATTATTATTTAGTATAGCGAATCTATCGTAATTCTTAATTACTTATCTCAGGCTTCACAGTCTATCACCTATTTCCTTATTCCCCTATTTCCCTTTTTTTCATTTTTTTCGTTTACTACTTAAATTCGAATTATTTCTCTTAAAGGGTCATATTTTTGTTTGAGAATTCATCTTTTGTTCTTGAAAAACTTTATTATTCGTTTCAAAATATAATTAGTATGTTTAAAATTCAACAATTTTATTAAAAAGCCAACGGTCTTGGTTGAAAATTCAGCTATTTTTTCTTGAAAATTAATATTTAGCGTTGAAAATTCAACAGTTATTTAGACAAGTCCTTTTTTGTCTTGTAAATTGAACGTTCTCGCTGAGAATTCAAATAATTAAAAAAAAATCTTTTTGTTGAATTTAATTTTTTTCTTTAAAAATAAAAGTTTTTTCTCCGAAACATCAACTATTACAGTTTTAAAATGCGAAGTTAGTACTATCTTAAAATTTCCGTTTTTTTCGTGGAGGATTAATCATTTTAGTCGAAATCCCACATCTTTGGTAAAAAATTTAATTGGTTTTTGTTAATTTTTGTGTCAAAAATGAAATTTTTTGACTGAAAATTTTACTATTTCATTTTTTGTGAAAATTCATTAATTTTGTAGAAAACTAGTGTTTTATTTAAAAATTGAGCTTCTTTATTGTAAATTCATCTTTTTGGTTGAAAGTTTATTTATTTGGTTGAGAGTTTAATTATTATGTTGAAAATTCATTTTTGTTGGTTAAAAATTTATTGATTTAGTTGAAAATTGAACTGCGTCTTCTTGATTCCTTTTTATCTTTATATTTTGTTGGAAAATCCGTTCATTTTGTGGAAAGTCAATCTTGTTTGGTAAAAACTCTTCCTCCTTGGTACCAAATTTTTTTTGTTTTGTTTCAAATCCATGCTTTCGTTTCAAAACACATTTAGTTGGTTACAAATTTAAACATTTTTTTGAAAATTTGTCTTTTTTCGTTTCGTTCACAATTACGTTTTTTTTTACTGAAAATGAAGCTATTCCTTTCTTGATTTTAGATTCATATATTTTAATAAAAATGCGGCTTTTTTGGGACAAAATTAATGTTCATGGTTAAAAATTTATCTTTTAGATAAAAAATTCCTCTATTTTGTGGAAAATAAACTATTTTGTTGAAAGTTGAAGTATTTTGTTAAAAATTCGTTTATTTAAATTGAAAATTCATTTTTTAAACTAAAAATTTAATCAGTATTTTTTATTTATGTATCTTTTTTATTCAAAACTTTAGCTGTATGATGTATAATGAATTTGTTTCGTTAAAAATTCATATATAGAAAACATTAGATATTACCAACTTCATCCAATCCCGCCACATAGTTTCACGTAATTTGTAGATGACCACTAATAGAAAAAATAAAATAAAAATGTATATACAACCTCAAAAAAAGGAGAATTTCTAGATATCAAGGTTATCTCCTCAAACGCGATAAGTCGATAAAGTGCAATACCGACTATCACTCCCCACGTTCGTTGATTATAATAGAGTTGGAGGGGTAAGAGAAAGTGGAGGGGATATGGCGAGGGAGTGGAATATAAAATAAAATGAAATAATCGATCAGCTGACTCGTAAATTTCAGAGAGACACAAATGAGTCGTTAAAAGGCTGACTCGCACCCCCGCTGGGACACAGCCTGCGCCTCCTCAAGTTATCCCACTTATGAAAAATGTATCCAAATTAGAATATATCTTGGTGTTTCGTTCCTGTCAACTGTGGTCTCTGCCGACAATAAGCCGATGCCTCCTGAGAACCCCGAAGAAAAGTTTGCCTCAGTCGTACATCAACGTCTAACTCCAACCGTTTACGGCTAGAAAATAAGGAAGCGATATGACGATTATCATAGTATATTATGGCCAACCTTCCCAGCCTTCACTAAAGTCGGCGCAAAAACAACCATCTAAAAACTCTTGTTTGTTATCGGAAGTTACGGCCTATACTACAGGTGTCTTATTGAAACATTGCTCATTTCAAGACAGGAGAATGACAACTGGATAAGGACCAACGGTGTTGTTGCTTGAAGTTTACATAATATATTTTTTAAATACTGCATACCATTTAAAAATTTTAACTACTATTTTCAATAAAATTGTTAAATACTTTACTTCTGAGAAAAAAATAGTTCCTAAAAATTGTTAGAACCCTATTCAAGCACTTATGTGGCCCTGAAATCTCACACCCTCTAAAACGTTTAACCAATCAGAATAAGAAAAGATTGTTATAAAATTAAACAAAAATATTTGATAAGAATTTTTAATTAACTAGTTTTACGAACTTTCTAACAATATTTCAAATCCGGACGTTAAAAATCTTTCAAATTATAGTAGTTTGATGTATCATAATTCTAGACTCTAAATAAATTAAAAAGAAAAATAAAGACTATATCTATAAAACTTTTTTTTAGATTTTTGCTTTTTCATAGAGGGAGTTTTGGAGATACCTTAATTTTCAACTCTAATTCTTAGAGAGTTTTATAAATGATTTGACCCCAGAATCTTGAAAATAGAATTATATAAATGTGCGTGCGTTACACATGAAAAAGTGTTTCGATATTCAAAATCCAACAATACAATATCATCCAATGTATTTGTTTCCGGTTTTCGAGACGCATCGATTTACCTTTTGTTGAAACGTTTATCACATAACAGTATCGATTTATGAAGTTTAAAACAAATCATTAATTCTGTTTATATGAGAGAAAATTTTTTTATATTCAAATACATAATAAGAATACTATACGTTACGTATTTTTTCACGTCTTTCAGATGCTTTGATCGACCCATTGTGGGGATAGCTAAACGGTGCGAAGTTCAATTAACCTCATTTTACAAGGGCAGAAAAAAAAACTTTCTAGAGAAAAAATTTGTGCTCGATAATTTAATCAACATTATGTGAACAGCTCTACACGTGTAAGAAATATAATAAAAATAACATGCCCTTAAGTGCAAATTTAATTATTCCATGTTAGGTGAAAACTTTACGAATTTTGTCTTTTTATTTAAAAATTAATCTTCTTGGATGGACATTCATCTTTTTGTTTAAAAATTATGTTTTTGAACTGAAAATTTAACTATTCAATTTTTGGTAAGAAATTCATGTATTTTCTTAAAAATTTGTCTTTTTTGGTAGAAAATTCTTCTTCTTGTTTGCAAATGTATCGTTTCGGTTAAAAATTCATTTATTTTAGTTGAAGGGGTAACAGTTTCTTGTAAATTCGTTTTGATTTGATAAAAGAGAACTTTCTTTAACTATAAATTTAATTCGTCCCCTTTTGTTTAAAAAGTAATTTTTTCCCAGAATTTTGGTTTGTTTATAATATAGAATATTAATTTTCTTGGTTAAAAATTCATCTTAACGGTTGACAGTTGAAGTATTTAGCTAAAAATTAATTTTTCTTGTTAAAGAATTTTTGAAGAATAGTTGTTGATACAGAAATAAATTGTTTTCTTGAAAATTCAACAATTTTTTTTAGGAGTCATCCTTTTGGACGAAAACTAAACTTTTATGTTCAAAATTTCTTTTGTTGTGTTAAAAATTCAACTATTCGTTAAAAAAACTTTTTTCTTTAAAATTAATATTTTCGGTTTGAAAATTCAACTGTTTTGTAAAAAAATTAGTCTTTTTGGCAGCAATTTCAAGAATTTGGTATAAAATTAACTTTTTTTTTTGTAAATTTGTTTTGTTGAGTAGGAAATTCAAGTATTTGAAGGAATCTGTATTGTCATCAGAGAATAAAAGTAGTTCTTAACTTCTATAAAGACTATATGGATGAATTACCCATGAATTAAAAATGTTTAAATTAAATTGGTTCTAAAAAAAGATCTCATTTCGCTTGGCTGGGAATTGAACCACAGAACTTCCGATTCCCAGCGGAGCGAAAGGAGAAGATCGTTTTTCAGCCAAAATTTAATTCAAGTATTTGTTTCAAAATAATTTTTTTAAAATTAAGATCTTCGGATTGAAAATCAAAATTGTTTGCAGAAAACTCGTCTTTTTGGCAGGAGGTACGAGAATTTAATACAAAATTAACTTTTGTTTGAAAATTCAAATTTTCACTATTTGTGAAAAAGTAAAAGCACTTGTTAGATAGGTTATTTCTTGAGAAAACACGCTTCACAAAACCCTGCGATTAAAAAAATGTATTCCTTCAAACAAAAGAGTAGGATATTTCAGGGAGATGACATTGTCAAATTTTGCTTTGCGCCCGCATAATAAATTGAAACAAATACTAACAAGTTTTATCGAAATATCTTCAATCAATTTGTTCTATTTATTTTTCGAATGTATTAAACTTTAAGTGGCAACTTAACTATATTTAACTAAAGATAACAAAATTAATTACAACACGATTATTTTCAACATCCGTCCACAAATGAAAAGTTCCGAATTAGCATAAGGCCATAAATCCCCAGTGTGGAACAATATTTCGAATAAGTCCAAGAATTTCAAAATTATTCTTCCTCCATTAGTCTAAGTCATGTAAATTGCGATTAGAAGACGCAGTACATATCTGCGAAACAGATAAGTGGCCCGTTTTATGTCTCCAGATTAATGCAAAGTCCGCCGCGCGAGTAGCAGGTGTTGTGAAATAATTAAGCGAAATTGCCTGTTGTAGCCTCAGACATCTTTGCTGTGAATGTGACTAATAGTAAAATCGTAAATAGCTAGGCTCTAATTAATTACACTTCTCATTACCAGCGAAAATGAGAAAACGTCAGCAACTAAATATTTCCATTACCACCATTTAAAAATAGTACCTCAAGAAGTATGATTATATTATACAGGTATCTCATTACTTGTTATCAGGTTTTGTTTTACATCATGTCAATCATTTTACACCATTATAAAATCTAAATACGTTCTTTTAAATAAAATTAATGTATAGGTAGTTAGGTACCATACTGAATTCAACATTTTAAGCAAATAATTAAATATTTTCAATATAAAGAAATACATTTTAGACCAAACAGTGGCATTTATAATCAAGTATTCAAACTTTCAAACAAAATCGGCGAAATGTCAACAAAACAGTTGAATTTTTAACCAAATAATTCAATTTTCAAGCCAAGAAGACGAATTTTGTAGGACACAGATAGGTCTCAACCACGAAATTTCCTACCAAAAATATATGATTTTTTATTACAAAGAAGCAAACTTTGAACAGAACAGTTGAATTTTTAATAAAATAGTGAAATGTTTAGCAAAATAATTAAATATTTCACAAAATAATTTCATTTTTTAACTAAATACTTAACTTTTCACCCTACAACTACGAAATTTCAAACAAGCGATGAAACATCTACGAAAAAAAGTTGAATTTATTTCAACACAAAAGAGAATTTTCAACAAAACGTTGGCATTATCAATAAAAAATTCAATAATTGAATTTTCAACTGAAAAGAAACGGTATTTAAACAAAAATGGAATTGTTAAATTAGCCGATAAAAAATTAATTATCAACCACAAAAAAGAATTAACATAAAAAAAAGATTTTCCACCAATATATAACGAGGATTTAAGGAAGTAGATCAATTTTCGACAAAACAGTTGAATTTTCAAACAAAAATTATTAAATTTCAACCAAAAACCGTTTTATTTGTACACAAATAGTTGAATTTCCTAGATAAAAGTTGAGTTTTTTAGAATGCAGTTCAATTTATATACAAGAACGGATGTATATTTAACCGCATGTTAATTTTCTACCAAACAGTTGAATTTTGGACCAAAGTAATAGAATTTTCAACATAAAAAGATGAATTTTGAGATGAAGAATTTAATTATCATTGGAAATTTTAATAGCTCATTTTTCAACTAAGAAATATCAATTTTGAACCAGAAGTGGAATAATTAAATTTTAAAAAAATTAAACAGGAAAATAATGAATATACAAAAGAGCTATTTAGCAGCTGAATTTACAACTAAAAGCAATCAATTTTTAACTAGAACGATCATTTAAAAAAAATGGACTATTAAAACTTTTAGTTAAAAAAATTAATTTTTCAACCCGAAAATAATACTTTTTAACGAAATAGTTAAATATTCAACCAATAAAATGAATATTCAACAAAGTAGTTCATATGGTTTAATCAACTAGTTTAATTTTTAAACAAAAAAGTAGAATCAGAAACGGAATATTTAATAGTTGAATTTTTAATCAAGAATGATCGATTTTTAACCAAAAATGCAATAGTTAAATTTTGAGTTACCGAAATAATTTTCAATCAAAGAAAAAAGAACGATTGAAACAAATTGCACAAATAAATTAAATTTTTAACAAATTAGTTTTATATTCAACCAATTAGTTGAACTTTAAACAAAGAATTATGAATTCTGAACCAAAATTTGAATGGCTGAATTTTCAACAAAGAGTTATCAATTTTTAACCAAAAAAGAATTGGTTACATTTTCAGTTCAGAAAATTTTTTTTAACAAAAAAAGACAACTGCTTCACAAAATAGTTCAATTTTCAATCAATAAAATGAATTTTCAATCAAATAGTTCAAATCAAATAATCAAATAATGAATTTTCAACAAAAATCCATGACTGAAAATTAAATAGTAAAAGTTTCAGTTAAAGAAATTAATTTTTGACCAAAAAGAAGAACGAATTTCATCAAATTAGTTAAATTTTTAAGCTATGAAATCAATGTTTTCACAAAGTAGTTAAACTTTTAAGCAAGTAGTTGAATGTTATGATTGGGTTCTAATTATTAATTTGGTATATAAGCTAAAAAAGGAGAAAAGGGGGAAAACGGAGAAGCTCTTTGAAAATGGGGGATAGCAATTCCTTAAAAAGCGGGAAACATTAACGAAAGCATGCCTTTATACATTGCAGATTCTTTATTTAACTATATACTACTATATACTACTACTACTATATAATTCGAAGCTTGGAGACCTCGCACCTATGGCAAAATATATATGCAAGCTTGACTTGCGTGTGTTCTTCCTCAATCTACACGGCTTATCTCAAAAGCAGTGAAACATCCGAATGATTGCGAATTCGTGAGAAAATTGCAAGTGCAACAAAGTGAAAGAAAGAAGTCGAGATAGAAAAGGAAAATAGTATTGAGCAAAAGGAATATCGCCTAGATGGTTTTTATTTAATTGCCAAGACCAATGGGCCCATCGATACCTCTGAGCGTCTTATCTTTACAACGTCGTCGGCGGGTTTTCTAGCCTCCATCGCAGAACCAACAATTTTACAATTCCTTGCACCGCGCGGGAGTGCTACATGTTTATAGTACTCGCTTTTATAATACGTTATAGATTTTACGATCTGGGACCACCTCGTCTGCCATACAATTTCTCCCGTGATAAATTGTATTTTTATTTTACAATGACATCAGTTTAATTTCAGTTTAAGAATATCATAACTATTTTTCGAACCCTAATTGCAATTAAGATAATAAATATTTTATTGTTGCTAAAAGGTCTACATTTTCATGTTGAAACATTTAAATGGTGAAGAATTCTAATTTTAATTAGTTTAATGGCTCTTAAGTTTGCTGCGAAAGTTGTAATCTTATGGGCGATGCCCCCTTGATGGCCGTCAACCTGCTTACTCTACCCCCTCTACTCAACTTCCCCTCAGGTATCTCAGGGATCGCCAGACGCTTTCAACGACCTTAATAAGTTGAAAATTACAAGTTTTTTTTGGCTACGTACGTCCACCGAAATTCAACCAATAGTTTAAAAAGTCCTGATGGTCAGAATGTATACTATAATAGAGCAATAAATTGAATGCTCCTATGTAAATATGAATTATCGCTAGTTGCACAGATTTAATTTTATGTTAAAAAATTGTATATAAAAAATTGTATACATATATAGACTAAGATCTAAGTAATAATTGCTATTAAGATAATTCCAAATAAATTTTTTATTAAATTAAACAAATATTAGTTAGATTCAAATGAAATTTATTTGTTCTAAATACTCCGTGTTTAACTCAAACAAATTTTATTTGAATCAAATTCTATCTTTGATACAGGGTCAAATAAAAGTTTGTTTGATTCAAACAAACATTTCTTTGAGTGTAAAATTGATTATAATAGGGATATTTAAAACTTTGTAGTTGAATTACAGTGAACCTACACAGGACTGAAAAACACTTTTTACACTCAACTTTCAGTTAAGTCGAATCTCAGTTATGTTAAAGTTCAGATATATCAAAACGCACCGCACAGTTATTTCACATTTCACATGCCCTCCACTTAACAACACGGCTGGTGATCCCTCCAAAACATGAGGGGGCAGTTGCGTAGAGGGGAGAGCAAGCAGGTAGAAGGCGATCCACTGGGGATAGTCCTAACGTCTAATGTGACGTGACATCTGAAAAATATAAATGAGAAACATAATTTTGTGAAATGCATGAAAAGATGGAAATTATTGATTTTTTTACGATGAGTGAAGCATCTAAATACAGACTTCAGATTCGATTTCCTCCTCCTCTCTTTTACTATTTTTAAAAGATTTCCTTTATATCTCCTGTTTTCAAGAAACTGCCCTTTTTCCCCTTTTTCTAGTTTTTTGGCCTAAATGCGAATTAAATTTATAGATCCCAATAAGAAAATCCAACTACTTTTCCTTAAAAGTTAATTATTTTTATTTAAAAGTCAACTATTATTATTCTGGTTCCAAATTTATCTCTTTTGGTTAAAAATTCTACTATTTTTTTGAAGATGTTACTATTTTGTTCGAAATTTTTTTTTATTAGTTGAAAATTTATTTTCCTAACTGAAAATATAACTTAACCTTTTATGGTTAAAAACTGATAGTTTCTAGTTAAAAATTCAACTAAACAAATTTGCATACATAATTAATTTTTTTTCGGATAATCTGAATTGATTAGTTCAGAATTAATCACAAATATAAACATTTTTTTGTTTGACAAATAAATTTCTTTAATAAAGTGTTAACTATTCCATTTTTCGTGATGACTTTTTGATCATAATTTAACTATTACATTTCTCGTCGAGAATTCATCTTCTTTTCGCTATAATTAAAGTACTTTTAAAAAGGTAAACTGCTTGGTTGAAAATTTGTTTTAATGTCTGAAGATATAGTTATTTTGTTAAAAAATCATATTTTCAGATTAAAAATTAATCTTTTTTACGGAACACGAATGTTCCATTTTTATAGAAATCTGATCATTTTTAGTTGAAAGTTCAATTGCTCAGCTGAAAAATCATGTATTTTGTTCAAAATTCGTCTTTTTTCTACAAAATTAATCTTCTTGATTGAAAATTCTCTAAGTAAATTGAAAGATGAACTATGTTGTAAACATTTATTTTTATTAGCTCAAAATCTATCTCTGCTTGAAAATTTAACTCTTAAAAAAAATCAGCTTTTCACTTGCAAGTTAAACTATTTCATTGTAGACGCAAGTATTTGGTTGATAATTATCTTGTAGTTATTGCAAATTAAACTACTTGGTTTAAAATTTTATTGTTGAAGAAATTTATCTTTGTGGCTTGAAACTTAAACGGTTTTGTTGAAAATAGATCTTTTTTGGTTGAAAATTCAACTGCTTAGTTGACAGCTAAACTGCTTTTTGAAATATTCATGTTATTGGTTGAGGATTTAACTTTGTTCTAAATTCATGTTTTTGTGCTTAAAATTGACTTTTTTCATTGAAAATTTAACTATAGCATTTTTTTTGTTAAAAATTTATGGTTTTAAATAGTTAAAAATTCAACTATTTTGTAGAACAGCATTTGTGTATTCTGTTGTAAATTTGTCTTTTTTAGTTAAAAAATGGATCTTTTTATTTAAAGATTCATGAAGTTAGTTTATAATTAAAATAATATCTTCAACATTTATTTTTTACTTAAAAATACATCTTATTGGTTGAAAATTAAATCATTTTATGAAATATTTTTATTTTATTAAATTATTTTTTTGAACTACAAATATAAATATACAATTTTTGGTTAAAACTTGATTATTTTAAGTTTAAACTTCAAATATTTGGTAAAAATGAACTTTTTTCTTGAAAATTAAAAGTTTTGTTATATTTTTTGGTAAAAATTTCAAATAATTGGTCAAAGTTATTTTGTTTTGGTTGAGCATTGAACTATTTTGTTTATTTTTTGTTGTTGAATTGAATTTTTTGTATTAAAAATGAAAATTTTTTTGTTTGAAACGACAACTATTCAAATTTTGTTTAATAATACACCTTTATTGCTGAAATTCGTCTGTTTTTACATATACATTATTTTATACATACATTATATATATTATATATGTATGTATTATTCTAGTTGAAAATTCGACCGTTTTGTTTGTATGCTTAAAAGTTTTATTATATTATTATAAATGCCAGTGTTTTGTTAATAGTTATTTTGTAGTTGTTGTAAATTCAACTATTTGGTTGAAAATTAAGTTTGGTAGCTTCAAAGCTCAAGAATTGGGTTGTAAAGCAATTTTTTATCAAAAATTTAACTGTTTTGTTGAAAATTCGATCAAAAATTCATCTTTTTGGGTTGAAAATTCAACCGTTTTTATCT
>JAWWLR010000034.1:44326053-44339376 GCA_035041075.1 Acraspis erinacei
CACAGTTTTCAATTTTAAACAAAATAGATGAACTGTAAAACAAATAGTTGAATTGTCAACCAAAAAGATTAATTTTCTACCGCAAAAGAGATATTTTCAACAAGGTATATGAATTTTTAATGAAGAAGTTGAGTTTTCAACTAAAAAGATCAATTTTACACCGTATCTGGAAAAGTTAAATTTGTACGTAAAGATTAAATTTCAACCAAAAAGGAAAACGATCATTCAACCCAAGATATCAATTCTCAACAAAATTAATGTATCTTTAACTGAAATAGGTCAATTTTGAGTAAAATTATAAATGAAAGAAAAACAACGATTTGTCATCAAAATAGTTACATTTTCAACAAGAGATGAATTTTTAACTAAAATGAAGAATCTATTAGAAAATAAATTCTTCACCAAATTTGTCAAATTTCTACATAGTAGATTTTTTAAAACCTTTTTAATCGTTTTTTTGTAGGAAAAATGTAATATTTAATATTTTAAACAAAACAGTTTTTTATTTAAAATCAAAAACAGTTAAAGTCAATAAGAAAGACGAATTTTCAACCAAAAAGGATACTTTTGTACAGAATTATTTCATTTTTAACAAAGTAAACTAATTTTTAACAAAATTGTTAAACTTTTAAGCAAAAATGTGAGGTTTCAACCCAAAAGATTAATTCTCTATCAAGAAAAAAAGAAAATGCGAAAAAATTAATTTTTAACAAGATACTTAAATTTGTAAACAAAAAGGTTAATTGTCAGGTAAAAAATTAAAATCTACTACAAAGAAAATTGTTGCAAGAAAAAGATACATGCATTTTTATCAAAATAGTCCCAATTTTTACATGAATTTCCAAAGATTTTGTGGATTTTCCCAAAAAAAAAGATAAATTTAGAATTATAAATAAAATTGTTAAATTTGTAATAAAAAATTAATTTTCTACAAAAAGAGAATGTTAAACCAAAAAGATCAATTTTCTGTCAAAACAGTCGAATTTTTAACAAATTACATGAATTTTCTACCGAAATCGTAGAATTTTTTACTAAAAATGGCATTTTTAATAAAGTTATGAAATTTCTTACAAAGTAGAATAATTTTCATCAAATAGTGAATTTTTGATGAAAATAATAAATTCTCAATAAAGAAGATGGATTTTGGATCTAAAAAGACGAATTTTTAACCAATCAAATGAATTTGCAATTAATTAGTTTATGTTTTAACTGAAAAAGAATAATTTCCAACCAAACATGGAATCGTTTAATTTGTAGTTAAATAATTTTATTTTAAGAAAAAAAAATTAATTTTCAAATCACAGATATGTACATTCCAAAAAAAAACCTTCAACTGGAATAGTGACATTTTCATTTAAACAATAAATTTTATATAAAGGCAACAAAGATTTTTCAACATAATTAGTTACATTTGGAACAAACGAGATGGAATTTCAACTAAAGAGAGGGGTTTTTTTTAACTTAAATGAAGATTCTTTATTTAAAATAGGTCTTTGCTCAGCAAAACGTTGAACTTTCTACAAAGTGGAATCTTTTTTTAACAAAAGACAGGAATTCTTAAAAAAATGTTATAGTTGATATTTGAACCCAACAATTTTTTAATCTCATAAAAAACAGTTCAAGTCAACAAAAAAGACGAATTTAAAAAAAATTACGTCAACCAAAAGAGATACTTTTTAGTAGAATTGTTCAGTTTTCAGCAAAGTAGATTAATTTTAATCAAAAATGTTTAAATTTCAATAAAAATCATAAATTTTTAAACAAAAAGATTAATTTTCTATCAAAAAATACGAATATTTAACGATATAAATGAATTTTCAATAAACAAAGGAATGGGTAAGTTTTCAATTATAACAATTATTTTTTAAAGAAAATTGAATTTTTCACAAGATACATAAATTTTTTACTAGAATGATGAATTTACAAACGGAATAGAGAAGTTTTCAGTTAAGTAATAAATTTTCAGTCAAAAAGAAAACGATTTTTCAACAAATTTGTTAAATAGAATCTTTTTTAGACAAAAGAGATAAACTTCTACAGAGCAACGTATAATGGACCAGTATACCGACAAGCCCTCAACATGAATTATTTGAATTCTTACCTATTCGACACTTACTAAAATCAGTTAGGCAATGTGTAATAGTTGATATTTCAACCACAACAGATTTTAATTTCAAATCAAAAGCAGTTGAAGTTAACCAAAACGACGAATTTACAAGAAAGCAGTTGACTTAAGGGCCAAAAAGGATATTTTCTAATAGAATTGTTTAATTTTAAACTAAGTAGAAGATTAATTTTCTGACCAAAAATACGAATCTTTAACCAAATACTTGATTTTTTCAACTAAAAGAGGAATTGATATATTTTCAATTATTAAAGTTAATTTTCTCCAAAAAAAATGTTAACAAGATAGTTAAATTTTGAACCAGAGAAACATTTCTAACTAAAATGATGAATCTTCAACGTAAATAGTTAAATTTTTAGATAAATAAGAAATTAAAAAAAAACTAGGATTTCTAAGAAAAGTAGGTATATTTTAAACAAAATTGATGAAATTTAAACAAAAATTTTCTACCAGAATAGTTAAATTTTAGCAATAAAAATGAAATTTTAATAAAATTGTTGAATTTCCTACAAATTATATCATTTTTTCACCAAATAGTAGAATTTTTTATCAAAATAATGAATTTTCAACAAAGACATTCGTTCGTCGCAAAACAGAGCTTTCAACAAACTAAACGAATTTTAAACAAAAATGTTATGTGTTTCACTATTTTTCTATCGACTCAATTGGTACAGTAGCATAAATAAAGAATTGCATGGTATAGAAATAATGTGTATACTATATAGCAAATTGGGAAAAGAAAAACAGTCTTCAATACCAGAATTTTATTAAATTTTCGTCAAAACATTTAATAACATTATCACTTTTTCCGTGTTTCACATAATTAAACAAAATTTTAAATAAAAATCGTTAAAAAAATTATTTATTTCAAATTCTGTCACTACAGTATGCAGTGGAATTTTAGAGAACTTTTAAGCCAATGAAACATGTTTTGTAAAAAGTAGCACTTGCATGGTTATGCCGCGAAACTTTTCATTGATTATAATTAATAATTCATTGACAGCTTACACCAGTAAGAAAACTTGATAGTAAAATGTCGAATCGTATTAAAACTGATTCTTAAAGCTGTACCTTTGTAATTCGCGCTTGAATAAGATTATAAATTATTCTTATATAAAAAATGATTATTAATTTGTCATTATCGCTTTCATAAAGAGAAATTTTCTATGGCTTAGAAAAAGAGCAAGGTAAATTTGATTGGATCGACAAGTTTGTCGATGAATTGAAGTTTACTCGTCTTTTTTTGTCACGCTGCACTGTAATATCTATAATCTCCTCATGAGCAGTCAGTGACGTGATTCGTAGATAGTGATTATCGAGTAACGCGAGGAGTCATTAATTATAGCCGATTCCTATCCTGAATCCTTAAGACTCGCGAAGTCGTTTAATCTTTCCACGACCCATTTCTTCAGCAGGTGGTTATCGTCTCCTGTAATGGACATGATTGCATGTATATTATACATAAATGCGATGCAGAACAAGAAAAAAATTAATGAGATCTAATAGTATTAATCTTTTTATCAATTTTATAGCACTGGATTGAAAGGATTCGCAATTGGATAATTTTTATATTTAATTAATACCAGGCTTATAGGCGCGCACATATGCGCACAAGATTTTTTTTTAACTTTTATCATTCATACAATTTTCGAATATCTATTTATTTGTTAGAAGTCTTTGACAAGCTACGTTTTTGTTGGAATTAAACTCTGAAAGAATGTATTCAGAGAATACATGTAAGGTAGATTTATTTTATTTACGTTTACTATTATTTATCAATAAAATATATTGCTTCTGTACACTTAGCTCATTTAATTTACTTTTGTAAAAAAACTTAATTTTCGTACAATGCTATTCACCTGTGCTTTTACGTCCATTTTTTAAAGCAGTGCATCGATATACATCTCTAAATTATTGAAATATTAGATAACACCTATAATTTAAAAAATTATATTCCAATTAGATACTCAGTTCAAGATATAAAAATCATTAAACTTTAACTTGTATTGAAATGTTTAAATGATTTTTACTTTATATTTCTTAATTTTAACTTTTATGTCTTAAAATATAATTTACTAATAAAATTTCACACTAATTCTAAAAAAAAAACAAAATTTGAATAGAAAAATAACAGCGTACTAAAATACATTGCTTAATAATTAAAACATATATGCATATCATTTTGAAAATTGAACTCACATAATAATTTCACGACCATATTTTTAAACCAGTGCTTCAAAATACAACGCTAAATCATGAAAACATTATTACCTATAATTTTTGAAATTATATTCCGATTCGATACACACTTAACAAAATAAAAATAATAAAAAATGATTTACATCACAAAATTTAAATAACTTAGAGAAAAGAAACAGAGTATGTAATCAATTGGAAATTCTGAAATGACGATTTTCAATTGAAACCATTGGGGGCGAGGGCTCAGTAGTGAATTCATTTTAATTGATTCCAATTGCAAAATCGAGTTTCGAAACTAAATGCATACCCTTAGTCCCTTTGCTGACCCTACAGTCCAATAAAATAATTTTCAAAATAAAATTAAAATACTCATTTCAAGGCCATTTTATTTGTAAATGAGTGTTTTAAAATACATTGCTAAATTATCCAAATATTATTACCTATAATTTTTAAAATTATATTTCAATTTGATACTCAGTTAACAAAACAAAAATTATTCAACAATTATTTGCACTGAAACGGTCACATAATTAAGACACAATAGAGCGTACAAGAATATATCGCTAAATGATTTAAAAAATATTTACACATAACTTTGAAAATTGTATTCAAATGCAGTACAGCCCGAAACTGTCAATCCAATAAAAAAATGGAATTAAAATATGCTTATCTTTTTTCTTAGTTATCTGAGAAACATATTAAGTTAAGAAGATTTTCAAGAAAAGATTAGAAAGCTTATTAATTTTTGCTTTTGAACTATTTTCCATTTTCGACCAATTTTCGATCCTCAACCTCTACTTTCTACATATTCCAGGGAAACGAATTGAAAAAATTAAAACTTCGCTAAATTAAATCTTAAAAGTATTGAAGATCACTGATTTAAAAAGATTTAAAAAGATTCCATAATAGAAGAAAAAAGTCATTATGCAATGTATAGATAAATGATTATGAAAGTATGGGAAGACTTAAATTTGTTTCAATATTTATGTGCAGAAACTGTCGATAAAATCAATTTTTAGCTGCTTTTAATATTTTTTAGAAAGAATCTCGAGGTACGTTTCCTAGCTTCTCTCGATGTCTGAATACTTCATATTTACGGTAGAAAAATTAGAGACATAATCGCTCTCATTTATGTATGATTAAAAAAATCACATACTGAATTCCAAGTATTTCACATTTTTAAATTATTTAGAATTATTTGTTCTAAGTTCAGATTTTGCGGCAGAATAATAAAAATCAACACAATTTTGGTCAAAAACAAAGATATATTTGTTCGAATATAAATCGAAGAAAATGTTATTCTTGACCATTTTCGCCATATTTCTTTGAGAATGGAGAAAAGTATTTCAAGCAAGTATCATATATTAGATTCAGAAATTAAATTAATTAAATAATCAACTAATTTATTGAATTTTAACCTACTTTCATCAAAACAATGTAATTTGTTTTATACCATATATGAGCTGAACGAAAACAGTATGAAAATTACTAAAATAATTATTAAAATAGATAAAAAAAATAAAACTTGTATTTAAACATTTGTTACAACAAACAAATACTTTGATGTTCACAATAAAATTAAAACAATTAATGGGAAAAAATTAATTTGTTCCTTCTTTTTAAATTTGGACTTTTTACGAATGTGTAGAAGAAAAGTATATTCAAGTCTAAAATTTTAAAGCTAAAGAATGAAGTGTTTCAACTCGAAAGCCTTTTGACATTTCATGAGAGCTCTTGAAAATGCCGTGGAACTTTTCATTATCTTTTTAATTTTTACAAATATTTGGAAATATCTTGAAATATTGAAAATCTGTTCAAGTCTTAGAAGTTCTTTGAAAATTTATTAAAATATTTTTAACTGCCTTGAAATCCCGAAAATTTGCATACAATCTGTTATATTAAATAAAACTGCTTACAAATTTGTAAATCTTTCAAATATTCGTCGTCGGAATCCTTTAACCCCCCCCTAAAATATTTCCAATCATTTGAACTTTTAAAATCCCTCAAAATTTTATTAAGATCTTCAACATTCCTGGGAATCTTATAAAATACGATAAAATATTTGAAATTCTTTGAAATTCCATGAATTATATTAACATATCTCGGAATATTTTAAAATATCCTAAAATATTAAAATCTTTCTAATTTTTTAAAATATTTGGAAATACCTTGAAATGTTGAAAATCTTTTTAACACTCAAGTGCTAGAACGGGTCCCAGGGACCCGCACGTTTTTTCAGCAGAGTTTTTTTCTCTCAAAAAGTTATATAATTTTGTTGCAAAATATTTATTTTACAAAATTAACTTTCATATTAATTTTTGCGATATTAATTTCTGCGAGACTCTGGGCTATAATTTAAAAAATATATAAATCTATTTAAACCGGAGATATGGCAGTTTGAAGTCTGTTCGGGTCTGCTGGATCCGTTCTAAGTGGAACGGAAAATTTCGAGGTTCTAGCACTAGAGGGTTAAATCTTTGAAATGCTTCGATATCCCTCAATTTTTGTTTATAAATTCTTTAAAGTTCCATTAAAACTATTATAATATCCGGTGAATTACATAAAATTTGACGATATTCCTTGAAATCTCTTGAAATATTATATGAAATTATTTGAGGTTCTGGAAAATTCATTAAAAATATATTTTTGAGAGCCTTTAAAATCCTTTAGAATTACTTAAATATTTTAAAATCTTATAAAATCCCGTGAAATCTTTTGAAAATTCTTACAAATCCTTTGAAGTATTTGACAATGTTTGAAACCATCTGAATTCCCTTGGATTTTCTTCAAATCTTAGCATAAACCAATGAGCTTAAAAAATATTGAATCCTTTTGCGGACAGAAGGATTTAAAAAAGAAGATGAAAAAATTGTACAGCATATCGTAAAATTCTCATCCCCTCGCCAATTGTTATGTAATTTATAGATGGCCCTTAACTACAATTTAATCATAATGCGGGGATCAATTATTGCTGACAACATCGCGTAATAATAAACGTAATAAGAGATTATGAAAGCCCTAAATTATCGTTAATCATAATATATTATAATCATAAAACACGCTCGAATTATCCACTTCTCCACTTATTATGACATCGTGAAATATGGATTTTCCGTTTCATAAGTAGTTTCTTTAATACCCGCGAGTCTTTTCAACAGCTTGATCATCGGGAATTCTTTCTCATCTATTCGATTCATTTTATTACGCATATTATTTTCTCGCGGAGCTGCATGATACATGAATATTTGCGATCAATGATCGAGGCGACGAAGGATCAATGTACAAGGAATCGAAGGGAAGGGAAGGGTTTGGATTGGTGGAAGGGGAAAGGATCAAGACTCTTGGAAGATGGTAATGGAAAGGACGCGACCGCGCACTCGCAACATCCTCAAGTTCCTCGCGATCCCTCGATCGTATCTCGGGGTGAGATCTGAGGATCGTGCGCGATAGGGCAAGATAATGTGAGATAATCTTCGCCGCGGCAACGCTCAAAAGACATCCCACACCTACGCCAACTCAGACCGGTTCATTCGGTATTATCTTTTATCGACAAAATCAAATTTCTTTAAGACAGACGTTCCCTTCATTCGTTCCAATTCCACTTTCATTCAGAGGGGTCATTTCCGCATTGGTATTTTTCCATCTTCAAAGCATTTTTCCATCTTCAAAGCATTTTGCCACTTTTAAAGTATTTCTCCATTTTTAAATCGCATAGGCATAGGAGGGGGGGGGGGCGTTTTCTCACACGTGAAATTTTTCTAATCAAGAAATAAAATTTAAATCCACATTGTTAGAAATTCCTGTAGGAATTTTCAGAGACGCGCAACTAAAGCTTTATGCAGAAACCGTTCCTAAATTTTCCTAAGTTGTAAGAAAGTTTCAGAAAATTCTGTTACAGTTTAGGCCTTTTCAGTCACTGTAACTGAAAATTTCAAGAGCTTAACGATTTTTTCAGTTTATTAATTGTAATATAAAACATGTATTCTATATTTATCCTAAAAATATAAATAGCTCAAGATATAGGTGAAATTAACACAAAAGACTTCTTATATATCTGTTATATAATAGGACGTACACTCATTGTATCAAATATATAATCAAAGCCGATATTTTATGCTAAAAACTTTTTTCACATTTGATTCATGGAGCATATTATATAATATATTTATTTTCATATAAACTTCGCTCTTATATAGTTTTACTATCATTTTTATTTTTAAGATAAATATATACTGCAAATTTATATTAAAATCAATGAACCAAAAAATATTGTCTCTATACTTGTACATTACATGTTTGGAGAAATTTACTCACAAAATTGATACAAAATGTTATTTTATTTTGTATACATAATATTCGAATTTAATTTTGTATAAAACATTGAATTTTCAACCAAAAGATATGAATTTTCAGCAGCAAAATTAAGCAAATAGTAGCATTTTCATCCAGGAAAGATTACATTTCTACTAAAACAGTTACATTCTTAAATAAAAAATATAAATTGAAAAAAAATGAATTTGCATGAGAAAAAGATTTTATTTTTACTTTTCAACATGAAAATATAAGTTTTGAGCAAGAAGTAAATTTCTATGAAGATTACACTTGAATTTTGAACCCAAAAGGACGATGTTTCAAAGAAATAGTTGAATTTTTAATAAAAATTGATAAGTTTTCTGAACAAATGACTGAATTTGTATACGAACCGTTGCATTTTTATTAAAAAAAGATGCCATTTCTGCTAAAATAGATGAATTTTTAAATAAAAAAAAAACAAATGATAAAAAAATAGTTCAATTTTCATTCAAGAAAAGATTTCAGTTCGAATTTTCAGCTTAAAAATATGAGTTTTAGTTGAGAAAGAAATTTTCTATTAGAATATTTGCATTTTCTTCACGAAAATATGAATGTTCAAAAACCAGTTGAATTAAAAAAAAAAGAAGGCTTATGTATAACAAAATTCTTGAATTTTAAACCAAACCGTTGGATTTTATCGAAGAAAGATGCGGTATCTAGTAGAACAGATGAATTTTTTTAATAAAAAGAGAAATTATCGAAAAATAGTTGAACTTTCAACCCAAAAAGATGAATTTTTAGCACAAAAATTGAATTATGATCCAAAAAGGATTTATTTTTAACAGAATTATTCAATTTTCATAGAAATAACAAAATTTATAACTAAAAAGGTAATCTTGTGGAGAATGCAACTGTAAACAAAAATATAAAAATAAGAAAAACAAATTACTAACAAGAATATTATACCAGGAAAACCGCAAAAGTTAGTTTTCAATTTTCTCTAATTTCCCACTGCCCAATTGTTCATTTTCCCTGACCATATTAAATTTCATAGACCAGAATATTAAGCTTAAAACATATTCAACCTAGAATCTTTTATGGACGAAATAAAACAATTGAAAATTAAAATTTAAAAAAATTAAAATTCTCTTTACTTGAACGTTTAAAGTTATAGAAATTCGTGGACTTTAACACGAAAAATTATTTACATCAATAAAGTACCCACTTTCCGTAACAAATAATAACAACGTCTGTCGAGCCCGCCGATTACTATTGAATTTCGTTTTTACCAACCTAATTTCATAAATTTCAGTTAGATACTTTAGTATCTTAAATATGTCGTAATTTACCGAACATTTCTAATAGTACACGTCGATATGTTAAAGACCAATATTATTGAGATAAAATAATTTATTAGTTAAATTTACAAACCAATAGTTGAATTTTCAACCTAAAACTTTAAATTTTCGACAGAGAAGTTCATTTTTTAGACAAGAGAGATGAGTTCTCGACCAAAAAGATGTTTTTGCTACCATAAAATGTCAATTTTCAATCGTAAAGGATGAATTTTTAATATACCAGTTAAATTTTCGACCAATGAAGATGAAATTAAGAAAATAGTTGATTTTTAAGCAAAATAATAAAACTTAAAACCAAATAATTGACTTTTACCTAATCTCAAACGGGAAGTTTGAAGCCGAGGATGATTGTGTGCCTTCGATGGTCCTGTTTTTAGCCTTCGAAAATCAACTGTCAAAAAAACTGGCTTAACTCGAGCAGTGGTTTTCTGAAATTTTCTTTTCTCCTGGCCGAACGTCTAGGCAAATACCAGCGCATGTGCCCACTATATGTACTAATGCTAAATGACTTAAATGATATTTTAGCAGCAAGGTTGATCCGTGTATAGACCTCTGTTTCATCGGGATTTGAAAATAGAGGCATAGTAAAATAGGTTTTTAACAGCAGTGCTACAGAACTTACATGGATTAAGCTGACAAGGCTCTAATAACAATAATAATAAGCGCGAATTAATATATGCCATATTTCATACAAAATATTAGGATTTTAAAAAGCTAATCATTGTGAATTGCAAAAAATTACTTTTGTTCAACAGCTCCTTTATAACAATATAATTTTTTTTTCTTACTTTAACCTACTGGCCATAATATATTAAGTTAGTGACCAGATACATTTTCGACCTGTTTAAATGAATGTAAAAGTCTTAAAACAAATTGAATGACTCAAATGCGAGACCATTTTTTAAACCTTTGTTGTTAAGTAACAATTTATTTTGTTTGTGCTAAAATATATGTATTTTGCTCGTTGTTCCTAGAAGAATTATGCAAATTTCTAGAAAAGAACATAAAACTCGGTTAAAATTGTACTGTCGATTGATTTTGGTCCAAAAAGATGCTTTTCCACTGTGTGGGGCTTCGAGGTTTTTTGAAAAAAAGAATCAAGTCATAGCTTGCAGTTTAGAGCTAGAAAAGTGTATAATAATATGAATAAACGCTTCTACACAAAAACGTACCCAATTATTAAATCAAATCTACGCGCGGTTAGACTCGGAAATAAGAGACTGATAAATTTGATGATTTTGTCAATTGGAAAAGATTAAGGCGACCTAGTGAAGAAGCATGACCTCTGTCTCAGAGGAGATCAAAAACGGAAATTGTTTCGTGTTTTAAAGGTTGATTTTTCTATTAATTTCTGTGAAGTAAATAAGACGCTTTAAATGATTTTAGGTTTTTTTGGTGCATATATTGCATAAACCGATACTATTTTTCTGACGAAATATCAAGTAATTAATTCTTCACATGATGAGTCTGCAATGACAAATTTGACATATGGAAGACATCTATCTTATCATTTTTGTTTATTAGGATTATTTTAAAAGAAAATATATATTCAGACACTAAATGCACAATCAGATAAGAGCTTTATGACAGACACGTGTCGAAAAACTGTGGCTAGAAAATATGTAAAACGAACTCTTCCTCTAATATATTGGTATTGATGACCTAATTTCTTACTGCATACAGAAAAAGTTTTTAAAAATTAGACCTAGGCATACCTTTCTTTTTTTGTATTAAAGTAGGCATATTACGCTTTTTCACGTGTCTCTCGTTATGGTTTCACATATTTGAAATGTAAAGTGACTTGTAAATTTTGTTGCCAGTATTAGCCTTGGGAAATTTTTTTAAATAGATGATGTGGTTTAAATTGCAATGTTAATATACCATAGAGATTATACGTACTGGCTGAATAAATCAGGCTAATATATCTTACACTTGCCTTCGTTTCAAGTCTGAAGCTTCTATAATTACATGGGATTTGATGTGATAGGTGTCTTCATAATTCACCATGATCATCAAAAGCAATTTATATCAAATTTTCAGATTAAATTTTATTTTCAGACTTTCACAATTGATTAACTCTTGGAAAGTCCTCCGATAAAACCTAAAAAGATATGAGTGGATCCTAAAAAGTAAACAGCGAAGCTTAAAAAAAGGAGACCCAAAGGGAAAATAATTTTGTTTAAAAAAATACCATCCTAAAATTGTTTCAGCTGAAAAAGAAAAACATATAACGAATTTGATACTATTTTCCAACAACCAAAAATTCAAATCATTGTTCCAATTAATGTACTATAAAAATCAAAATTATGAACTCCAAAGCCTGTCAACTTCGAAGCATTTTACTGTCTGTGCTGGTAAAAGAGTTTAAAGCCGCTTTAAAGAGACAGAAAACGTCTTTGTTTGCTCTTGGCAACAAAAATGTTTCAAAATGTTTTTCTTTTTTCAAAAACAAAAATTCCAATAGTTTTTTTAAACATTTTCAAAACATAATTTGTTTAACAAAATGTTTAGCCATTTTGACTTTATAACTTATGAAAACTGGCCTGTAGCCTTTATAATAATGTACTTTAAGTAAAAGAATAATTTAGGTACAAATGAGTGTAAAAATAATAATCTAGGCCAAACACGTTTCTCACGTTATAAAGTAGATGCTAGCACATATCATTTTAGTTTAAAAATTTGTTTTCTATCTAAATATATATGAAAATTGATAAGGCGTATTACTTGTTGTAAGCTTATATTTCCTAGAAATCCAAAATTAAAATCAGTTTGAAACCATACCTACAATGTACACTATTTATATCTCTTATTCCAACGAAAACACATATACACGCAGAAAAAAGAACCTTATATTTAACTGCAAACCAAGTTAAATATACTGATCTTCTAAGTAGGTATATGCACAAAACGGCAGTTCAGTATCCGTTACAATTATAGGCAACTGAATATGACTATAATTTATGGTTACCAGTACCAATTCTCATGTGGTGCTGACCTGCGGATCAGTAGAACCGATCCAGTCGCTATTCTGCACAGGTCCTCGATGCTACAATTACGAATTATCATGTCACTTTAACGAATAAAATAAAGATATCTAACCTTTGTTAACAGTATAGACAATAGTTTAGACAGCACTATAAATTGTGAAAAAGTGTTGCTAAAAAATAATTATCAAATAAGCGCAAGGTTAATTCTTATGTATGTTTTCCGATATACTTATGATTAATCGGTATTTGTAAGTTACAACGCTTATAATTAAATTAAAATTTCACACGCAATGGGGGAGATTCGAACGCATAAACAGAAGCACGGAAGTCAATTGCCCTAACCACTACACTACCACACGAG
>JAWWLR010000034.1:44339476-44354154 GCA_035041075.1 Acraspis erinacei
CCATGACACGTTGGAAAGGGGGTTGTTTCTAACCTAAGTTATTTTTGTGACCAGTCATTAGGACGCCTTCCCGCCCCCATCAGACCCTTATTTTATCGAAAACTGTCAGTCGCAGGGTAAAAACATATTCAACATAAACTATGTATTTTCAAAGGATCTACAACTTTTATTAGAAGCTTTTTTATAAATTTTTACTATTTACTGAGATAAACGTAAAAAACGTGATTTTTATGAGTTTTTCATGGTTTTCAGCATGAAAATCCAATTTGCGGGTATTTTCACTGTCATATTCGTGATCAGCGCGTCAAAATACATAGGCATACGGAGTTTGAAATTAATCGGAGGTAAGCGCTTTTCGGAACTGCACCCATTTAATTTATCAAACACTTTATTTATACAAAATTTGTGTAATGTTTTATTTTTATATATTCTAAATACATTCTTACTAAGTGTATATGAATTATCCCTTTTACAGGACATTTTCAAATACCAAATCTTTAAAATAACCTCAATTACCACAAATATCCCAACTCCCACAAAGTATTCAGATAATGTATGATGTACTTAATCCTATGGAGTCCTTAAATTCTATACCGTCTGCAGCCGGAATTTTATTCGTAGCGCTCGCATTCACCTGAACTTGGTCATGGGAGAGGAAAACTGCAGAAAATCAAACACCCGAGTGCAAGCGAATAACGATAATAGTTAAATGTTGATAGTTTAATGGTATGCGCTGTACCAATTACTTGAGGATACATCCTCTAGTAATTCTGGGTTATGATTTTCTTATTATTACTTGTCCTGCTTTCTTGCTGCAATGAGTCTTCTCATCAAATAAAATTTCCATTAACACCATATTTACATGGGCAGATCTGGATAGATATGGGGTGGCTGGCCGTGTCTATTTACAAAGCATCCCTTTCTAACTGTATACCACGTTCTAGGATCTCCTTTTAGTACCAATGTATCACCATTCATAGGCCTGGCGAACCATCGATTACCTGTTCAGAAAGAAAAGTATAGTCATTAATTAATTTAACTTATAAACCAAATAATTCAATCACAATTACTAAATTGAACTGAATTGTTAGTTCACTCATAACTATTTAAGAAATTAAATCAAACGTTTTTGTTCTTGGGTTTATATTGTATTTTATTAGTTTTAAATTACGACCTTCAGAATCCGGGAAAATGTCAAAAAGCATCCCTGGATTTTCGACTATTCCAACAGCAGTTCCATCACGGTACATTGTATCACCGTGCTGAATTTGGGGAACCAATAATAGACGTCGGTCTAGTGTACGTAGCCGCTTGTTAACTTTCCATTTTACGGAGCGCGATACTCTCGAATCTGTAAGAAAAATATAATCATCAACTAATTGAAATATTAACAAAATAATTCAGACCTACTAAACTAAACCTGAGCCTACTAAAAATGCTTCTAGAAATTAAATATGAAATTCTTTTCGATCAGAATATTTTTTTATTAGTTCAAAAATTTTTTATAAACATCTCCTACGATTTTTTTAGAATGTTTTCTAAATATTCGAATATTTATTGTAATTATCCTCGAAACATCCAGAAAACATGCAACGATAGATATGCATGTAGAGTTTTCCATATATGGAGTCTTTTTTTAAATGCACATGAAAAAGTAAAAACAAAACAGAAAAGTTTAAAATCAAAAACCAAAATTAAAACTTGTCTTATATTTTTTCACTCTGGATTTTTGAATTTTTTTCGGCTTCATTTTTATAGAGAAAAAGAGTACTGAATTCTACCTATAAATATGAATGAAATGACACTGAAAATAATAAAGTTTTATTTTGAGCAAAAAAAGGCATCAATATATACGCAAATAATACTGAACTGTAATAATTTGTTCATATTGAGCAATACGAGTTTTGAAAGCAATTCAATAGGGTTTCATTTGACACATTTACCAAGAGAGCGAACATAATTAATGTTCAAAATGTGTTTGTAAGAAAATTACCTGAAACAAAATTGCATCCCTAATTTTTTCTGTGCAGTTGCAAACTTTACGAGTTTCAAGATAATCGCTTATATCGATAAAATTTTGAAATTCCAGATCTAGAACTTCTCTCTAGGCACTTAATTTGAGTAACTAACATTTGATAAAATACCTACCTGGCCCACACGGAGGTATGAATGGATCTATCCCTCCAAAACGCTCTTGTCCATAAGGTTCTCCATTAAACCACCATAGTTGATCACGATATTTTAAGATATACCGACTATTTTCTGGCATTTTATGATCATAAGGAGGTGGGGGTGGTTGATTCATTAATTCTGCAAGAAGAAATATATACTCTATAGGGAATTTTAGTTGCGGGATTTCTTCAGCAACTCCTAAAGTTATTGGTATGTGAGTGAAAAATTTCTTTAACGTATCTTAAAAAATACAGTACCGAAGCTGTAATAAAGTATTGTAACACAGTTTAGCTTCTAATGAAAATCTTCTTCCTTCAAATATTAGAATGAAAAATGGGCAACATGCAGATGATTTGCGCTGAAAGTAAAATTTTTCAAAAATCCTTATCATAGCATGGATATCCAACTGGTATCCTGTAGATATCCCATAGAAATCTTTTCTGGATAACTGCTGGATATCACAACCAGGCTTAAATTTCCATATTCTAGGGATATCCATACGATACCCCATGCTTTTTGACATTGTCTATTTAAAAAGTTAACGTAAATATCCTCGAAACATCCAGAAAATATCGCAGGCATATCGAAATTTTCAGATATCCAGCAAATGTCTCTAGGATATCCACAGAATATCTTTTGGACATAAAATACAATATCCCGTGCTGCGCCGGTGTTTCTTTAAATTCGTATTTTTTGTTTAATGTTAAATTCACATTAAAAGAAGCAAAAATTGGTTTGATTTTTGATAGTGACGAATCTTCTTTCTCTAAATGAAATAAATGATTTGTTTTATACTGTTTGCTTAACTTAAGAAATAGAATACTTTTATTAAAATAAAGTCCTGGAAAAAATATTCGAAGTAATCTATTTAAGCACATTGTCTTAAGCTACGAGTATTATTTCTATGATAGAATATAACGTATTTACAAGGTACTTCTGCTAAATGGAAAAAAACAAGAGTTGTTTGCATATGTAATCTATTTCGCCTTATCATTATACAACCACGCAATTCATGTAATACGGTAGACTTGTTACCTAAAGGAAATTTTTATTTTCAAACTTTCGGTTAGCGAACCTGCAATTAAAACCAGCTGAAATTTAATTAAATAGATTTTTAGATTGATACAAAAATTATTTGTTTCCATTTTGAAAGAGGTTTTCGTTAGAAAAACAAACCATATTTTGAATTAAAAAAAATCTTTTTATATTAAATAAACCTTTTTTTTGATCGCACAGCATTGCACAAACTTCTATAGTTCATTTTTTTATTCGAGGATACATTATGTTAGATGTACACGTGTACCGCTGGACTGAATTTGTCGCTAACATATGTTACAATCTAACTTCACATATACTTTTTTCGTCTCTTAATCCAAAAATCTTGCGAACAATGAGAATATATACCAGAGCAAAGTTGTACATTGTTCGCAAATGAAAAAAGCAAATTTGTTTAAATATAGTTTATCTGTTTTAAACAAACTGTATTGAAATAAAAAAATCAAATTGAGCAAAAGCTACCTATGTTTATGATAAAACTAAAGATTTTTTCAATATAAGATGTTTTAACATATGATTATTAAAATAACAAATTATTTGGATCTATATATTATATTATACTTACGAACAGAATTGAAAAACACCAGAAAAAGGAAGATTGTAGTACAAATTAAAATATTCATTTTTCTGGAGAAAAATAACTGATTTTCGAATAACTTTATGAGCTCTAACTGATAAGGTTTTGAATATGATTTCCTTTTATATATCGCAGCCATTGTCTAATTCTTGACAAAAATTATTATCTCTATTTAGGTGGGGAGATGGAGTAAGGAAAATAAATAAAAACTACAAGAAAATGAAATCAGCCATAATCAAAATCAGATCTTTATTTACATTTAATATTTATTGCAGGATAATATTTTCGCCTGCTTGTACTATTTAAAAATGTGTAGGTAATTTTCTAACTTGATTTACATAAACTTCTTATGAAAATGTATCACTTTTTCGTGTTTTGTTAATAACAAAAATGTCTGAATACTTGCAAACCGGAGCTTTTCAGAATTTTGACTAGGACGTCCATAAGAAATAAAAACAACCAAATTACTGCCAACAATTTGTTTGATTAGAAATCTGAATTTTACTTCACTATAAGTATTAGGATTGATCACGACCACCCCTTTACATAAATTTAATTACCCCAAATATCCCAAATCTTTTTTAAGTCTTCAAGTACGTGATGTATGATGTCCTCAATCCTGTGGAGGCCCTAAATGCTATACCGTCTGCAGCCGGATTTTTATTAGAAGCACTAGCATTCGCCTCAGCTTCATCAGGGGAGTTCCTGCATAAAACGAAAACGACCGAGCGCATCTGGTTACCGATAATAGCTTAATTTTAATCGTTTAGTAAAAAAAGTGTATCATGATTTTAGGAATCCTGGAGTGATTTTGGGTTAAACTTTTCATATTATTATGTTTCCTGTCTTTAGATATGGGATCTATAACGACTTTTGGACAAAATAATTTACATGAGAGAAAATTAGCGGAATACATATGGTAATATATATTTAATCTCTTGGAAATACGGCACCATAAACCAGGAATAGGATAAGCTGATGGTTGATAACCTGTTTCATTAACAAAAATATAGTCATTAATAAATTTAACTATAAAGCAAAATGATTGATTGCACTAAATTTTGAATCCCTTAATAATTGTTCAAGAAATGAAACATATTTTCTTATAATACTAAAAGCTTTGTAAGTGTTAAAAAACTAATATTTGCTAAAAGCAGCAAAGTGCAGCAAAGTGCAGCAAACATGTGCCTTACGGTTATTTAAGAAAGGTTCTTTACGGAAGAAAATTTTCTTTGTTATTAATGTACTACAAAAATGATCAGGGTTTTTAAATGCAAAGAAAATTAGACAAGGCAATTTTCATTTGTTCATTATATTATATTATATTATATTATATTATATAGTATTTATTGGTTAAAATTTTTGTTTAGTTTTTTTATTAAATGTGATGGTCTATAACTTCACGAATATTTCAAGCTGACAATTAAAATCATCAGTAGGGGCACTTTCTGAAAAGATTATTATATATTATATATTCTTCGTTGATGTTTATAATTAACTAATACAATTTCATGATAATAATAAAAATATGTCAATAATACCGTTTTCAATTAGATTCCCGCGTGGAAAAGGTTCAATAGATGAACCATGGCTCAACCATGGCTTACAATGGGTCAGCAATGGCTCAACAATGGCATAATCGTGGGTTGAGCGTGGGTTACCCGTGGGATAAGCGTGAATTAACCATGGGGTAAGCGTGGAGTAAGCGTCGCTCAAGATTGGTTCAATGTTCAACCACGGTCAACCCACGGTTATCCCACGTTTATAAACAATGAGTCAAGCATGGCTAATGGCCCATCTCCCATGCTTCACCCACGGACGAACGTGATTTGGTTGAAATTGAACTTTTGCAAAATTTTTGAAGAATGACACAATTCACTAAATTGTACGCACTTTTTAGAAAGGATTGGTGGATAAATATTTTCTTGTATTGGACTTTGCGCAATTGCTGAACAACCCGCTTGAAAAAAAGCTTGCTGGGTCGCGCACCATTTGGAATTGTCTTCGTTATTCACAAAATTTACATTTAAAAAATTTCTTGTATAATACGTATTAAATTACCTGGTGCGTGACCTGGTGCACCCGGGTCGTCGAATCACAATTTATAGTTATTGTGGCCGTTGGAACCCTTTAAATGTTGAAAAAGTTCTTGTATAATACGTGCTAAGCTATTTGGTGCGCGACCCGGTGCACCCAGGTCGTCGTCTCACAATTTTTAGTTATTTTGGCTGATGGAACAATTTAAATTTTGAAATAATTCTTTTAAAATATGTGGTAAGCTACATGGTGCTCGACCCGGTGCACTCAGCTAGTGAAATTGCCATTTAGAGACGTGTAGACTATTGGCGAACCTAAGATTTCCATTTTTAACGCAGGATAATTTTCTCTGGCACTTATTTGGTCTCAAGTCCGTGACCCGTGCTTTAGCCAGATATTTCCAAGTGCTTAAGCCATTGCAGACTTTTTTCACGCGGGTTCTTAAGAAATTGCGCAAAGTCCAATAAAAGAAAATATTTATCCACGAACCCTTTCTAAAAAGTGAGTAAAATTTAGTGAATTGTTTCCATCTTTGAAAATTTTTCCAAAGTTCACTTTCGACCAAATCACTTTCGACCGTGGGCGAAGCATGGCAGAGGGGCCATTAGCCATGCTTGACCCATTACTCAAAACCATGTGATAACCGTGGGTTCATGTCGGTACATTTGAGAGGTGACAAAAATTCTCATATCGATGAAAACAAATATCTTTCAAAAATTTTAATAAATATTTACCATATAATATATATTATGATAACTTTTTCTTTTTTTAATAATCGGATACAAAAAATGGAATTTTTTAAAAGGCAGACCACCTATTATTTTTGTTATTATTTAAAAATGTTGGTGGGATGATATATTGCGATAAACATTAAAAAATATCATTTACTGGAAACTTACATTTAAACTTGAATCAGACCTAGAGTGTAAGACTGGATTTACTTTTTCTTACATTTATACATTATGTAAATAAAGTCAAATTAAACGAAAGAAGGCCGTTTGCCAGAAGAAATTGCTCGCAGCAATTTTTTATCATTGTTCGTAAGGACGTTCTAATGAAATCCCAAAGCTCTTCGACCTTCAAGTTTTTTTACAATTTTTCTTCTTAAAAAAAAGGAAAAACAATAACGCAATTTTTCAAGACATTTATGCGGAGTATTGATTTCAGTAAAGAAATGCATGAAAATGTATGAAATATAATTACTAAAGAATAAAATAAGCTTTAAGATGAGCTATTATTGAACCATTTGTGACTAAAATGGTTAAAAGTTATGAATTTTTTAATTACTGATATCAGTTCCTCTATTACGTCCTGCTTGCAATGAATTTTCATTTTGGTAAAGATAATTTTGATCTGATTTTACTAATTTGTTCATATTTTTATGTATTTCCCTCATGAATTCAATAATCCACACAAAACTGTCGAATAATGTGTCAGTTTACATTTTTTTTAATAAAAAAAAATTGACCGATTTGCAGACCTGAGGATTTTAGAATTTGATTGCGACGTCCTTACAAATAATAATTAAAATTACTCCTAATGATTTGTTCTGCCAGAAATTCTAATTTCACTGCGCTGTAAGTATTCGGAACGCAAAATACAACATGAGTATCATTTAATTTTTTTAACATTTTATTTATCAACAAGTTTATTAACGTTTTCTTTATGTTTACATATTTTTAATCTAATCTAAGAAAGTATATATAAATTCTCCCTTCTACAGAAGATTGACAAATACCAGACGTTTAAAATAACCTCCATGACCTCAAATATCCCAATGCCCAATAAGTCTTCTGATAATGTATGATGTACTTAATCATATAGAGTCCTTAAATTCTATACCGTCTGCAGGCGGAATTTTATTAGAAGTGCTCGAATTCACCTGAACTTGGTCATGGGAGAGGAAAACTGCAGAAAACCAAAACTCCCAAGTGCAACCGAATACCGATAATAGTTCAATATTGATAGTTTAATGGCAAACGCGGTATCAATTACTTGAGGATACATCCTCTAGTAATTCTGGGTTATACTTTTCTTATCATTACGTTTGCTGCTTTCTTGCTGAAATGACTCTTCTCACCAAATTAAATTTCCATTAAGACTAATTTACATCCTTAGATCTAGGACATATGTGGATCGATAGGGGGTGGCTGGCCGTGCCTATTTACAAAGCATCCCTTTCTAACTGTGTACCACGTTCTTGGATCTCCTTTAAGTACCAATGTATCACCATTTATAGGATGTGTGTACCATCGCTTACCTGTTCCAGAAAGAAAAGTATTTTCATTAATTAATTTAACTTACAAACAAAATCATTAAATTAGAATTACTAAATTATACTGTGTTTTGAGTTCACGAATAATTATTTAAGAAATTAAATTTAGGATTTTTTCTTGGGTTTTAGACTGTGTTTTCTTAGTTTTAAATTACTACCTTCAGAATCCGGAACAATGTCAAAAATCGCCCCTGAATTTTCGACTATTCCAACAGCAGTTCCATCTCGGTACAATGTATCACCGCGCTGAACTTGGGGAACCAATAATGGACTTCGTTCTAGTGCGCGTAGCCGCTTGTTTACTTTCCGTTTTACGTTGCGCGATACTCTTGAATCTGTAAGAAAACTATAATCATCAAATAATTTTAATATTAACAAAACCATTAACTCAGAACTATTGAACGAAACTTAATTCTGAGCCTACTAAAAATGCTCCAAGAAATTAAATTTGGAATTTTCTTTTGAATAAGAACATGCAGATGATGCAGATGAAAAAGTAAAAACAAAGTACAAACTCAAAAATAAAAATAAAAATTTGTTTCATATTCTTGCACTCCAAATTTTTCCGGTTTTATTTTTATAGAAAAAAAGATTACTAAATTCTACCTATAAATATGAATAAAATTACATTATATTACTATAATAATTTTTTATAATGACCCCGTGGGCACGAAATTTAAGAACGTTTCATGTTCGAAATACGTCTTTAAAACGTCTCTGGAACATTGTATGTTTATGGAACGTTATTCGGACTGACCTAGGACGTTTTTAAACCGTTCTAGTGATGTTCTTTAATGTTTGTGCCCACTGGGGAGTAATTCGAATATTGAAATCAATTCAATATTTTTCCAGTTATCTCATTTGTCAAAAGAGCGAACATAATTAAATTTCAAAACGAGTTTGTAAGAATATAACTTAAAACAAAATTGCATCTCTAGTTTTTTCTGTCCAATTGCAAACTTTCCGAGTGTCAAAATAATAGCTTATATCGTCACAATTTTAATATTCCAGATCTAGAACTTCTCTCTAGGTATTTAATTTGAGTAACTACTATTTTATAAAACACCTACCTGGCCCGCACGGAGGTATGAATGGATCTATCCCTCCATAAAATTCTTGTCCATAAGGCTTGTTATTAAACCACCATATTTGATGACGATATATCAACACATATCGATTATTTTCGGGCATTTTATTATCATGAGGAGGTGGTGTTTGATTCATTAGTTCTGTAAGAAGAAATATATACTGTATAAGGCATGTGCATGTACAATTTTTTCAAAATGTCGTCAAACAAAAGCAGTTTAAGCAGTAGTAAAGTGCTGTAACAGAGTTACAGTTTTCATGAAAATCTTCTTCCTTCAAATATTAAATGAAGAACAGAGCAAGAAGCAGATGATCTTGGATGAAAGTAAATCTTTTTAAAAATATTGATCCCAGCCTGGATATCCGATTTATATCCTCTCGATGTTCCATAGAAATATTTTCTCGATAATTTCTGGATATCCCAAAAAGGCTGAAATTTCCATATTCCAGGGATATTCATACAATATTCCATGCTTTTTGGACGTTGTATATTTAATTATTCAACCTAAATAATATTGAAATATCCAGAAAATATTCTAGGATATCGTATTAATATCCCAAAGATATAGAAATTTTCATGTCCCAACAGATATCTCTAGGATATTCACAGGATATCTTGGACATGAAATACAATATCCCTGGCTGAGCCGGTGTTTCTTTAACTTCGTATTTGAAGTTTAAAGTTAAATTAACATTAAAAGAAGTAGGAATTCGTTTGATTATAAATAGTGACGATTTTTTTGTTCTCTAAATAATGCAATTATTTGTTTTATACAATTTGCTTAAGTTAAGAAATAGAATATTTTTACTCAAATAAAGAGCTGGCAAAAATCTAAGAAATATTTTATTTAATCAAATTGTTTTCAGCTAAGAGTATTATTTCTTTAATGAAATACTTATTCGGTATTCACAAGGTACAGCTCCTAAATGAAAAAACGGGAGTTGTTTGCATATGTAATTTATTTCGCCTTATCATTTTAATATAGAACCAGGCCAATGTCATACGATAGCTAACGAAAATTGAATTAAAACCACTTGAAACTTAATCAAAATAGATTTTGGGTTTGATATGAAAAATATTTGTTTCCATTTAGAAAGAGGTTTTCGTTAGAAAAACAACCTATATTTAGAATTAGAATACAAAACAAGAATCTATAAATGTTTTCAAATAAAATAAATTTTTCTCTCATCGCATAGCAATGCACAAACTTCTTTAGTTCATAATTTTTTTTTGCTCGAGGATAAAATGTTTGATTGTGTGCAATTGAAAAAAGAAAATTTGTTTAAATGTAGTTTATATGGGTAAAAATTTTTATTAAAATAGAAAAAAATTCAAATACAGCCGAAGCTACCTATGTTTACAGTAAAAATAAAGATTTGTTCAATGTATGATATTTTAATATATGATTAATAAAATAACAAATTATTTGGATCTATATATTACATTATACTTACGAACAGAATTGAAAAACATCACAAGAAGAAAGAGTGTAGTAAAACTCAAAATATTCATTTTTCTGGAGACAAATAACTGACTTTGAAGAACTTTGTGAGCTCTGACTGATAAGGTTTTGAATGTGCTTTCCCTTTATATGTGATAGCCACTATGCAGATAGAGTAAGGAAAATAAGGTCCCGGAAGCTGGCACTACCACATTGTCATATCGATATGGGCACTATGCCATCATTTAGTTCTTATTTAGTGCTAATTTATGCTGCAGAAAAAATGTTGTGCCCGGTAATTTTGGTCAAAAACATGTACATAGTAGTGCTAGCTTCAGCTGAAGCCACAACTCCGGTATGCGAAACTCGGAAAATATTAGTGGTATAAAATTCTCCTTATATTAAACAATTTTTACTAAAGTATATTTATTTTATACTTTCTCTGCGTTTGAATTTCTTAAATAAAAGTTTGTAGGAAGCTCAAAGAACAAACAAACATGAATGAATACTGTATTTATTAAATGAAAATATATTATCTGGTATGATTAACTGCAGGGATTGCATGTGTCGCATCACTCGACTTTTGTCGCATCGCGAACCTAATGCAAATTATTTAAATGGCGTCGCATAAAGAGCCGTGCGTGTGACGTCACAGCTCAAATCTTTGAAGGACTGAAAAATATCTCCATTGCAGTCTTTTCTTCAGCTTGAACTATCTTCATCCTAAGACAACACAATTATCTTTTTCTTTAAAACTAATAGACTAAAATTCAATCCAATTAGTAGCCTAATTTTGTTTTAAGACTTAGGAGGTGTTTTTTAAGTACTATTTTCATGATTAAATAAAGTTACGGACTTAATTTCGGAAAAAAATGAAAACAAGACCAGTGTAAATTTCAGATTTTGTTTTTACTGCGTAGCAAGCTGCTCTAATACATATAAAATGTAAGACAAATTTTCCTAAAACAAGCGACACAAATTTTATACTCGTTATCTTCAATTATTTATAACAAAAGTTAAATGTTAGCGGTTTACGAATTTCTGCAGCTTAGTAGGCTTGAGCAGCTACTTTGATACGTATGTCTATTTACAAAACATCCCTTTCTAACTGTGTACCACGTTCTAGGATCTCCTTTAAGTACCAATATATCACCACTTATAGGTCTGAAGAACCATCTTTCACCTGTTAAATGAAGAAAAGTATAGTAATTAATTAGGCTAAATATTAAATAAAACCATTAACTTAGAATGATTAAATTGGACTGAATTCTGAGTCAACTTATAACTATTATAAGAAATTAAATCTACAATTTTTGTTCTTGGGTTGCATATTGTATTTTATTAGTTTTAAAAGTACCATCTGCAGGATTTGGAAAAATGTCTAAAAGCACCGGTCCAGGATCCTCGGCTATTCCAACAGCAGTCCCATTACGGTAGATTATATATATCACCGTGTAGAATTTGGGGAATCAACACTGGCCGTCGCACTAGTGCACTTGCCGCTTATTAACTTTCCGTTTTACAGAGCGTGACGATATTCTTGCATCTGTAAAAAATATAGTCATTAAATAATTGAAAGATTAACAAAATCTTTAACTCAGAACTATTAAACTAATCTTAATTGAGACTAACAGAAATGACCCATGAAATTACATTTGGAATTGTTTCCAATCAGAACATTTTTTTATCTTTTTAAAAATATTATATACACTATCATTGTATACACATATCCTACGATGTATTTGAATGTCTTCTGAATATTCGAATATTCAATGTAAATATTCTCGAAACACTCAGAAAACATCCCAGGATAGATATAGAAATTTCCATATATTCAACAGATTTTCCGAGGATATCAACAGGATGTCTTATCCCAATCTCTATCTTTGTCAGATTTGAAATAATATATTTAGAGGTTGCTTTACAAATTATTATAAAAGTTTTAAGAAATATTAGTTACTTTTAATAATATTTTGAATCATGTTTTAACCTATTAAGCTTTAATGGGCACACCAATTGACATGGGTCAGCCAATTTTTGTCTCTACCCTATTTCTTATGTAGTATAAATAAACAATTAAATTGTACGAAGCCCTGCTTACATATTTCAGTATACTATATAATGAATAGGGTTGGAAACAAAATCGGCCAAATCATGGACTCTTTGTAATTTTTACCATAGAATCGAATAGTACTATTATCCTTCAATTAATGGAAAGTTTATTTTAAAAAACCGTTTAAATTACCAAAAATGTAACTTATTCTTTTATGAAAAATCAATTTTTATTTAAATATTATCATTAGATCATTAAATTTTTTGCTTTGTACATTGGTCTGCTCATGAGTGTTAAATATTAGCAAATTTTACATGACTTTTTTATTTATTTATAAATATTTAAATTATAATCATTTTCCATTACTAATACCATTATAAAATTGAATTATAACCATTTTGAGATGAAATAGCTTTTTTTCTTACTAAAAAACTGATATACTAGAGTATTTGTTCAAATAAATGGTTAGTAATAATTTAAAAAAATGTCTATTAAAATATCTGTATTTCCTTAATTTGACTTTATTACTTCTGACTAACAATAACTTTCTTTAAGAGTTTCTTTGAGAGATAAAAATCTTCTCGCTATAATAAATCATTTTGCCGCTGTGTTTCCCTGATACTATGTATTATTAAATACAATAATAAATAAAAATATTGGCTTCCTTACGTTTGTAATGAATTTAATGTAGTGTTTCGAACAAATTTTCAATCTTCTTAAAAGTGTATACCTCGGTAACTACCAGAGGCTACCAACTTTTTTTTCAAATGCACATGAAAAAATAAAAAAATAAAGAGTACAATTTCAAAACCAAAGTTTCTTTCATACTTTTTTACTGAAAATTTTGAATTTTTTCGCCTTTATTTTTATAGAAAGGGGGGTTATGAATTCTACCTATAAATGTTAATGAAATCATACAAAAAATAATAAAGTTTTATTTTGAACGAACAAGCGGCATCAAAATTTACTGAAATACATCTGAACTATAATAATTTGTTCATATTGAGCAATCTGAATATTGAAAGCAATTCAATACTTTCTCAGTTGTCAAGTTAATTAAGAGAGCGAACATAATTAAGCTTCAAAATCAGTTTGTACAAAAATAACCTACAAGAAAATTACATCCCTAGCAAATTGTATGAGTTTTAGGATAATCGTTCTTAGTTCGAGTAACTATTATTTTATTAAACAAATACCTGAGCCACAAGGGGGTATGAATGGATCTATCGCTCCATAAGTTTCTTGTCCGAAAGGTTCTTCATTAAACCACCATAGTTCATCATGATATTTTAACACATACCGACTATTTTCTGGCATTTTATTATCATTATGAGGTAGTTGTTGAATATCATTATGAGGTGGGGATTGATTCATTGATTCTGTAAGAAGAAATATATACTGTATAGGGCATTTTTTTTGACGAATTTCTTTAGCAATCCCCAAAGTTATTATCGTGTGTGTGTAAAATTGTTTGAACATATCCTGGAAAAATATCAGTTCAAGCTGTGTAAAAATATTGTAACACCCTTTAGCTTGTAATGAAAATCTCCCCCCCCCCCAAATAGTGTAATGAAAAAAGGTAAGATGCAGATAATTTGCATTCAAAGCAAATTTTTTCAAAAATCCATATGACATCATGAATATCAAATTTATCTCATGTAGATGTCCCATCGAAATATTTCCTGGATAATTGCCGGATATCCTAAAAAGGCTGAAATTCCCACATTACAGGTATATCTATATAATTACCCTTGATTTTTGGACGATATATATTTAAATTGTCAACGTAAATAACCTCGAAATGCCCAGATAATATGTCAGGTATATATAAATTTTCATATATCCAGAAGATATCTCGAGCTTATCCAAAATTTTTACCCAGAAATATGAAATTTCTACTAAAAAAGATGAATTTTTGAATCCACGAGACAAACTTTCAACACCAAAAATTCTAGTTTCATCCTAAAAATATTTCAGTTA
>JAWWLR010000034.1:44375695-44389191 GCA_035041075.1 Acraspis erinacei
ACATTCTTAGTTTTGTACACGAGTGAAACCCGAAATATCTCTTTTGTCAAAGGAGCAAATATTAAATAAATCATGAAAAATAAAATTTCTGCATTATTTTGTAATATCAGAATAAGCAGCATCAGGCCAAGGTGCAGAAAAGTTCACATTTTGGACAAAATCGAGTGTGCGCCGCGTGATACATGATAAGAATGTGTTCGTTAAAGCCGATGAAACTTTATTAAAATGAAATTCACAATCACAAATCACATTTTTATGATAAAAATTCAGTAAGCATAGTACAAATATTTTCAGTGTGAATAATTGTTTAACAACAATAACAAACAACAAACAACTATCAACTATTGACAACTATTAAAAAACAACTATTAATTTTATTATTTGATAAATTGTGATACGTACATAAAACGTTTCACCCGAAGCGTATACCTGCTTTATACCTGCGTCGATCGGCGGTTACAAGGCCGAATTAGCCGCTTGCGACTCACGAAAATAATTTTTGCCGGCGAATAAACAAAATTGAAACAAAACACTTTTATTCATTGTGTATCACATTTAAAACGTACTAAAAAGTAAAAAATAATTTTTTATCACACTGAACTCATGAAAAAAACTTTTTCTAAATGAATAAAATGTATTAAATATAAAGATAGTAACAACTATTAGTAATATAAAAGTGTGGAGTACATTTAGTAATAAATTATTGTTGCGCACGAAGCTTTATAATTACTGTCAGTTGTTATTATTTTATATTCAATACATTTTATTCATTTAGAGAAATTTGTTTTCATGAGTTCATGTGTGAGTATAAATTATTTTTTACTTTTTAGTACGTTTTAAATGCGGTAAGCATTAAATAAAAGTTTTTTTTATATTTCATTTTCTACTTTTTATATTTGAATAAATTTTGATTTCAGCCAAGAGAAGAATGTATAATACGTATACATTCTGAATTTACACGGTTAATTATGTGCGACTTTTGATTTCAGTCAAGAGAATTTTGTATACATTCTTGTGTATTTTGAAATAATTTATTTAATTGTAGAAATTGTGCCACACAATGCGGCAATAAAAGTACTGTATTACCATATCTGTCACTCTTAAGGAATTCACCTTATAACCGCTCCGCTACACTCTCCTAGGTAAATATAATCAATTGTCGAAAATGAGAAATGCCGCATATGCTTCAACTTCATATTCTCGGCAAATGTTTCTCTTGCGCACTCGAGACCTGACATAGTTCACCTTGACTTAGATAAACGAACCATGTTCATTATCGAATTTATGGTACCATGTGACAAAACCGCCATAGACAAGGAGCATTAAAAGGAAGGACACTATAGCAGTAAAAACATCAAGTATCTGCCGTTAAGAGTTTATAATCTCATTCAAAAATATTTCTGGTGTTAATGTCTCGAGGTACCGAGGATGGATGATCTTATGTAAGATGATCCATCTTCGCCTTTATGCTACAGGTTCCTACGTAAGGTATATTTTTACTGCGACTAGGATCACATCCTAACGCAAGAACACAAAACATGTTGTAAAAACTCGCGAGGCAAGTAAAGATCCAGTCACTATAGATGCTGTTACGGTGAGTTAAGCTCGCACGTTTGCTTCCATGCCACATTACTATTTGCTTTAAGTGTTAAAAAATTACTAAATGTTCCAAGGCATTAAGGTAAATGCACCTATTTGCGTCCGTGCACCTATTTGCGTCAAAACCTGATCAGAAATAGTAAATTTAATTAATTTTTATACTTATTGATTCATCCGGAGTATTTATTTTATTCCATTAACAATACTCTACATGCGCGTCCCTTCAAATATGTGTTTTATCAAAATTTAGAAATGTAATACGAATTTCATTTTTCATATCTCGCACTATAAGTGGGCATTTGTGTTCACTCTTGCGTAGAGAGCAAATTCTTAGTAGAGCGGACTCCAAAATTAACTTTCCGTTTTGTCGTTGTTACGGATCGGGAGAAATAATTTCCAGGTAAATCAAGTGTTGTGTGCAATTCAGCTCAACAGGCTATTCAAAAATGTAATTTTATTACATAAATGGTCGGTAAATTATTTATTTTACACAATAGTCGCTGAGCAGGTCAATAATATTTTAATCTACATGCGTGCGTCCGTATGTTTACAGTATTTGTAATAATTGAATTGTGAGTGTATTTATGCTGAAAATTGTTGTAAGCGATGCGATAAACATCAGTCTTTCGATATGCCCTGCTTTTTTTTATCGGAATAATGCGAGTCTATCATAACCCTTGAAGAGCGGACGCAAATAGATTCCTACAAATTCTGTCCCTATTTGCGATCGAGCCGGACGCAAAGTGATGCTGTCTCATCAAGTACCAGTTTGCGTTCTGCCGCAAATAGGGGTCACAAGGTGCACGCAAATACATCCGAAAGGGAATCAGGCGGACGCAACGACGTGCAATGAAATCTTTGTGTGATTTTCAGATTTTCCGGTGCAATTTGTATCAATTTGTCAAAACAAAATTTTTTTCTATAAAATAATATATATTCTTAGATCAGTAACAGTTTTTTTGCGAATCTGAATGGATTACTCTTTTTTATTGGTCTTAAATTCTGTCGTAACCCTTACACGGTCGCAAGTAGGTGCATTTACCGTATAGTTTCTCCTACGTTTGAAATAATTTAGCTCAAACTGTAAGAAATTGTTTCAATACAATTTAGCTTTTAATGTTCGAATATTTGAATGAACGCTGAAAGAATGGAATGGGAAAGGGGTGGAACGTAAAGTTTCATAAAACTTTGGAAACGTTTTAAAAGTCTCAAATATGAAGGAGCAAAAATGGAAAATAATTACATGATGTCGCAAAGTATATATAATTATCATTTTTGGGTTGAAATATGAATCATTACATTATTTGTTGAGAATTCATTATACATGAGTGAAATATCAACTATTGCAGTTTTTTGTTTCGAAAATACAAAAACTTTGTTAAAAGTTCATATCTTTGATTGAAAATGCAATCATGTTGTTCAAGCTTTCTTTTTTTGTGGTTTGTTTAAACTTACTTTATTAACCGAAAATTTAATTATTTCAATTTGTTCTCGTTGGTTGAATATTTAATTTTTTCAATGTTGGTCTTTCTGGACTGAAAATCGTTTCTTTAAAGAAGTCTAGTTTATTGGATTTTAACCAATTTCGGCCATTCCGGTCAAAATTGTCGGATTCTTCCATTGTTACCTCTTTTTGATCAGAAACCGAAAAATTTGCCCAATAATGAATCTTACTGAAATTGTCCAATTTATTTAATTGTAAAGAATTTGGTTCACTCCGCTTAAGATTGTCGAATTTAAAAATTTTTTAATTTATGATCTGAAACAAGGTCAGATAGCCTGAGAGCTTCTAGAAGATCATGAGCAATAGATTTTTTTATTTATTGTAAGCGACTGCGTAATATTTTCAGCTTTACTGAAATAGTAAGAAGGCAATATTGTGAAACTTTTAAATATTCTACACCAATTATTTGAGTACTTAATCTCGTTCACCTTATGACTGTATTATTCAAACATGCAATTACTGTTATACGATCGACTTTTTCCTTATGGAAAATTTTGATTTCAATACTTTTTCCTTCAGCCAACATTTAATTAACATTACATAACATTTTATTAAAATAGATTTTTTGATTATATAAAATAATGATTCTTTCATGAAAAAAAGGATTTCTGTTTGAACAAAAACTATATCTTGAATTAAAATTTTTATAAGTATCCAAGGAATTTTTATATATAAACTAAAATTTTCTTGGACCGTAGAGCAATGCACACATTTCTTTGGTTTCCGATTTTTTTCATCCGAAAAGCAGATTTTGGGGTCCGCGTCTACCGATAAACTGAATTTTTCGCTAAAATATGTTATAATTTAACTTTGCATATGTTTTTACCGCTTTTCCATCTAAGAATGTAACATTATTTATTTTCGGAACTTTGAAGAATTTGAATTTTTACCGGTTATTGAACTACAGGTTTTGCAAAAATGCTTTGCGTGAACAATTCTTTGTGGTCTTTTTGCCCATAAAGATTTGAAGCATTGCAATAGAAAACACTTCGGAAACTTTTTTTAATGAAAATAAAGTGAACAGCAGAATTCTGCATTCAAATTGCTAACATAAAAAATGATGAAAAATACTAAGTTATAAAAATAAAAATAGACTTTTTTCATAAAAACTTAAGTACACTGCAAGTCAAAATTTACATTGATACCATGCGTGCAATGAAACTAACGTACCATTAAGAAAAATGTTTGATTTATTTGCAATTAAAACATAGAAATTTGTTTCAATTCAGCTTAGTTGGCTATATATTGGCTATATATTATGTTAAAATTAAAATAATTTTTTATTTATGATGTGTTAATTAAATCAACTTTCTTTAATTTCAAATGGCAAAAACTCAAATTATGGACAGTTTATGCGTCACACGATTTAAAAATCAGTTTTTGGTACACATTTTTTACCTTTGGAATGTTATATATCACAGACTTTTTGTCACCCTTTACATTGCTCTCGTGCAAGTTTACGCAGAAAAACAATGGCACGAACGAACAATGCGATGTAATCGTGTTGAAAGTGATAAGCGCTAAGCGTTCGAGCCATGTGATAAGCGTTTAGGCCATACACAAAGCGTTTATATAATTGCATGTTATCTAGCTTCAAACTTGAAATTCGATTTCTATTATCAAGAGGTGTTTTGTTGTCTGAATCGGTTATAAAAATAGCTAATTTGCAGATCAAAAAATTCAAAAAACCATTTATCATTGTTTTCTTACATTTTCTCTTAGAATAGAGATAGGAAGTTGCGGTTTTTCAAAGCTTCTCCACTTTTTATGCAATTTTCAATTTAACTTAGGTGATACTTATTTATTGTTAAGAAAATTTCCTATTAGAGTGAGGTTGATAATTAATTATATTTTGACAATTAACTGTTTAAATAATTTATCATTATTGTTAATGATACTAAATTTGCATAATGCTAGAAAGTTGCGTTTTTTCCGAAATTTTCAACTTTTTTCTACTTCGTATCAAAATTTCCTATTAGAGTGAGGTTGATAATTAATTATAGTTTCAAAATTAATTGTTTAAATTAGTTATTATTATTATTAATGATACTCAATTGGAATAATGCTAGAAAGTTTCGGTTTTTCCGAAATTTTCAACTTGTTGTCCACTTCGTACTTAGAGTCAGGTAATCATTCAAAAAATCTAAGAAGCTTAATTGCTTAGACAATTTATTATTGCTTAAAACTATCTTCTCCTATGTTGATGTTAGGCAGTTGCGGTTTTTTTTGTAAAATTTTAATTTATTATTGTTTGTAACTATCTTTTCATTGATCAATGCAAGAAAACTGCTGTTTTTTAATGTTTAATTTCCGATTACCTTTTTAGTTATGAAAATGTAATGAATAAACATGATGAAAATCATATTTTAAACAATCTCCTTCTTTTGTGTGTATATTTCTTTCTGAAATAGAACGGATATTTGAAATATGCTTCAAATTTTCTAAATGGATCCCAGGGATTCTCCGGGTAGAAAGAGGGGGTCTGATAATGAAATATGTCTCTTTCTGTATTTTTTATTGAGATAAAAATTCACAATTCTGAAATGGCCAATTTGTTCACTTTATTTTTTTATATATATAGTTGCTCTGCGACAAAAACTTAAAAATCGCAAACCAAAATTCACTTGAAAATTGAATGCTGAGCATTTCTAAAAAAAAGAACTTAAAAATCGGTTAAGAAATACGAGCTGTGGGCGATTATGAACAACACATTCCTACTATAGACCATTGTGGTCAGAACAAGGGCGCCGGTCGACTCGAGTCGAATACGCGCGCGGCCATAAAAAAATCGCTTCTATCTATTAAACGAACCGAAGGATTTGGCTGAAATTTTGTCAAAGTTTTTCTTAAACATCAGGGAATAACTTTCCCACTAGAAGTTTTCCGTCGGCGAAACTTCCCTGCAGAGTTTTGTCCGTCCAAGTCTGAGGACGCGATTCCTGGCACTAATGGTTTTCCATGATTTTGATGTTGCAAATATAAAAAAACGAATCTACGTTCAAAACATAATTGGCATCGGCAGGGGTTTTGCTATTTGGGGGTAGTACAGTACTCTCCCAGGACATGGTACTGGGAGAACGATTTCCAGCGATAAGGACGTTATGGAATCCACACGCTCAATTCTCCATATTTTCGATGTAGTATATGCAAGATAAAGCTTTGCAGCAAATATTTGAGATGCAAAGTTATATTTTAATTTGTTGTCACAAACCTGTAGCATAATTCGGTTTCTTACTTTCTTTATTTTCATCTTTAATCGAGATTAAATTTATATTTCGTTGGTCTTCTAAAAATAATATAAATTCAAAAAGTAAATAACAAATCCTTTAAATGCTTTATGGCAATCATTCCTGTAGAAAGATTGTGGATAGAGAATTTGAAATACGAATACTGCCCTGAACATATGATAAATTATTTATATTTAGAATTCATAATTCCTTTTGTATTGTATATTACGTATCAAAACGTCATTGAATTGGAAATTTAATGATCTGAAAAGAATTCGAGAAGTCATCGGAACCGAAGGATAATATTTTTTCAATTCTTTAAATCATAAAAAACTTTATTTTTTCAGAGACCTCATTTTTGGTACGAAAACTACGTAAAGTAAAATTTGAGTAAGAAATTATACGTTAATTACTAAATACGGTTAGAAGCGTATGACTTTTTGGCTGGATGGTTTTATTTGATTTTTATCAAGGTTTTTCTGAATTAATGTTTTCTTTGTGCAGGACGTGTGGCGTTTCATATATTAATATGCTCAAATTCAAGAAGTAAAAAATAATCAAATTGATCCCCTAATTCAGTGACAGATGCTCGTCATAAAATTGAAATTCGAATTATTTAAATCTAGTAAACAACCAATTGATACCGGTCGGGCCACGGTCGGGCAGCCCGGTCATATCACGGCCACGATTTATGGCCGGCGCTGGGCAACGCAGCATGGCTATGCTGGCCGGATTCTAACTTAAAGCCGGGCTTTCCATCTGGCACGTATTTTAACCTCATATTTGAAGTCTGAGGAGCCAATTTCGGAGCGATTGGTGGAAGGGCGCACAGTACTCCTGCCGAAAATGGGCAACTTAGCTGAGCCAAAGAATTACAGGCCAATCACTTGTCTGAAGATACTGTATAAGATATTTAAAGCTATCCTAAATGATAGGATTTTTCGGAGAATCGGACCTATGTGGCAAGAAATGTATGAACAACGGGGCTTATCGTGTATATTTTGAAAAGCTTAAAGGTTCAAAACCAGACTTACTATCTCGTCTGGAAAAACTCGTCTAACAACTAACAAAGTCATCTTCCAGTGAGGTGTCTTTCAGGGTGACATCATGAGCCCACTCCTCTTTTGCCTCAAATTATTGCCACTATCTCTGGCACTTCGCCATTCCCAGGGATACCTTTGCGGCAAACCTGCAAATCAAAAGCAAAAGGTCACTTATGTATCTCACATAGATGATCTTAAGATCTATGCTAAAAACAGGGAGCGACTACATGTAGCTCTAGGGATTATCGAACGATGCACTAAGGAAATAGGAATGGAATTTGGTTTAGAAAAATGCGTGAAGGTTTATTTGCAGCGAGGAAAACTTAATGGCATCTCTGAAGACACTGATCTCGTTGATAGCAGCGCTATACCACACCTTTGCACTAGAGATACTTATAAATACATGGTCGTGTCACATCTATAAGGGATACTCTCCGAAGCAGATATAAACGTCTCATCCGGCTGATTTGGTCTTCCGAACTGTCGGCGAGGATCAAAGTATCTGCAACGAACATGCTTGCCGTCCCGGTAGTACTCTATTTATTTGGAGGGGTTCTATGGACGAAGAACGAGGTAATATCCCTTGATATCGGGACACGAATTGTTATGTACATAAACAAAAGCATGCATCTCAAGTCTTCTGTTACGCGACTCTACATCTCACTCCGTCAAAGTGGTCGCGGCATATTGAATCTTGAATGTCCTTACAACAGGATTATTCTGGGTACAGCACATAGAGTAGCAAATGGATGACACCCTCTTCTTAAAATGGCCAGGAAGCACGAAGAAGTGGACAAAGGAGCGTTTCTGTACAAAGCAATAGAGGAGGGTGCTGAATCACTCGGATTTAACTTCAGTATCAAGGGTAAGCAAATTGCATCAAATCTTAGCTATAAACATCTTCTACAGAAATATGGAGGATCAGTCAATTTCGTGTGGATTAACTTTTGCTTTGACATGCACACCCCGAGCATCTACGACACAATCTATCTAGTTGTCTAACTCATGCGAGAATGAGGTAGGTCCAAAGTCCCAATACGGAACTAAGAGTGATGCATTGCCATCTCTGTTACTCTTATGGCATGAACCTTAATATCGGTCCGCTAAGCGCTCCTAGGGAAATAGAGTCAATTGTCGAGAATGAGAAGTGCCGCATATACCGGAAATTTATATTTTCGACAAAGGTTTCTGTTGCACACTCGAGGCCTGACATAGTTCTCCTTGACTATGAGAAGGGAACCATGTTGGTTAATGAATTTTCGGCACCTTTTCATCGACGCTCTTGGAGATGCCCAGGTTTCACTGGTTAATAGCCTGAAATGCATCGCGCCGTATCAACAATATGCAAAAACATTTGCGGGGAAAATGCAGAAGGCATTCGTCCTTGGGTGATTCCGTGTCTGCAGGGTACATGAGAATTTTGCCGCATCATCGCATTGATTCCGTCACAGACTGTAACCACCCATCTCACGCTCGTGAGACGTGGTTAGAGCTGAAATTTTACCGCGATTGTGCTGGGATCGGGTGAAGTTTTTCAGAATAGTACCCGATCCTGGCAAAATCCTGCGGTTGTCCTTATGATAAACTCATGTTTATCATTCACCAAATTTTCTAATAACTATGTATTTGTTAAAATTTTCTGGGCACTTATATTCTTGCTGAAATTAGATTCTGAAAGAATGAATTCACGGAATCCATGTAACGTAAAATTCACGAGTATCATTATTAGGGAACTTTTGCATATTACGTAACGTTATTTTTTACCCTTTAACACTCCCTCCTCTAATTGCAGTTACGTCACATCTTTTTTGTATTAGTTTTAAAAACCTAATAGGCGTCTTGTAAATTAAAAACAATTCAGATATAGTGCGGTATAGAAATAAATAAAACAATATTTTGAAGTAACACAACAATGCTTCTTCATATTTTTGAGTCACACAAATTTTGAAATTACTTACAAGGAAAAAAGTATTAGCAGTGTTTTTAGAATTACATAAATATAAATTTTATCATATTCGTGAAAAATATAAGAAAGATTTTTAAATATTTCAGATGTGTAAAGAAGAATGTAGAAGATTATAAAAATATATAATTTGTTTGACAGGATTTTACAAATTATTAGGGAAAATTCGAGCCTCTTAAAAAGATATTTAGGACTTTTAGAAGTTTGGAAGAAATAATAAATATTCGATAAATTTTCGTAAATGCTTCCAAGGTTTAAAATATTTTAAATCTATTCAAAGTCTGTTAAATTCCTAAAAATATTTTTAATTGAATCGAATTTTTCTTAAAATTTCGAAAATTCATTCAAAATGTAAAGAAATTTCCTCCAAATTTCTTAGATATTTGAAGAAAATTATCAACGATTTTTGAATATTTGAGATGTGTTTATTTGAAAGTATCTTAAAAATTAATTGGAAAAATTCGAGCCCCTTTATAGTATATTTATGACTTCTAGAAGCTTCGCAGAATTAAAACATTTTTTATGAATGTTCGAAATGCTTCCAAGTTATAAAATATTTTAAATCTATGAATTACCTCTTAAATTCTTGAAAATATTTGTAGCTGACTGCTATTTTTCTTAACATATTGAAACATTATTTAAAATGTAAAATATTGCCTCAAAATATTCCAAACTTTAATACTTTTTTTAACTTTTTGAATTTTACCCTAAAGTCCATTATTCAAATTAAAAAATTGAAAGAAATTATTTTAGGAATCTAAAGAATTTTGTTCATTATCCTGAATTTTAATAAAAGTTCTAAATTTCTCTTAAATTTACTCAAATTTGTTCTAAAATTATATATTATGGCAAGATTTGGCTTTAAAAACTTTTAAACTTTTAAAACAAAATTTAGGAAATTACTTGAAATGTTTTGTTATCTTTTTCTATGTGCTCTGAGATTTCATTATTAAAAAATCGTCGTCTTTAAAACTTAAAATTATTCTTTCAAAATTAAATATTAACTGCTTAAAATTTTTCCACAAATCTTTTTAAAAAATGTTATCTCAAAGTCTTTAAACATTATTAAAAAGCTTCAAAATTTTTTTTCGAATTCTTCAAAATAAGTTTTCCCCATGATTTAATTTTACTGGTCTCTTTGAAAATGTAAAAAAAGTTCAGGAATTATAGAATGTTCAAAAAATGTTAAGAAAAAAATTATTTCAAAATATTGACCAATCTTTTACAATTTAAATTTTCTCTCCAATCAATAACGTTTAGAAACATTTAGAAATCAATTTTATTACTAAATATAATTGTTAATTTGAAAATTTCGAGGTATAAAATTGATGGTAAAGAAAAGTCACAAATCCTTATTAATATATAAACAACTTGAAAAGAGTTAGTGGCAGATTTATTGACACAATGTCACAACAATTTAGGTTTTCTCCAATAATGTGTTGTATATTTAGAGATGACAGATGGCATAACAGAACGTTCAATCTTTATACAGTTTAATATTCAGAAAAATATAATTCAGTTAGTAATCAATTAATTAGTTCACAACATAAAAATTAACAAAGAATTACTTCCATTAAAACATTCAAATAACTTTTACTTTATATTTTTGTAAAAGTTAGAATTATTAATATACTTTTAAACAAATTTTCGAAAAAAAAGATAAACATGCACGTACAATTTTAAAAATCGAATTCATATACTCATTTCACAACATCATAAACATTTCGTAAACTATATAATTGTAATACAGATAGGTTAAATTAAAAAAAAAAGCTTTAATTATAAGACTTATATCCAACGTGCAATTGATTTATGCTGCCTAATATAGGAAAATTACATTCAAAGTTAGGTAAGGTAATTTTTAGCAAATAAATCAGCTAATAATTAAATAATCTGTTCATAACATAAAAAGAATTAACGAATTATTTTAATGGAATTTCCAATCTATAGTTTCTAAGTTACTCTTTCATTTCCAATAATCAGAATTTCTTTAAGTTCATTACTTTTCTTGTTATTAAGCTACAAATATAGGCATAATAAGCATACGCGAAGACGAAACGAGAGGCCTGCGAAAACCACCCGCACCACTCTCTACTACTGGGTATAATCAAAGCGTACCGATGGGAGCAGAACTCACGTACATGGCGCCTAAAGGTGAAGTGGTTAGTGGAGGGGGTGCTTTTCGTAGACTGATCCCCACTACTCAAATGCTGGCTCTCAAACTCTGTTGCGATCGCTCGCCCTGTAAAATTCAGCTTTGACGCATTAGGTCCCTTTTCTCGCGGACGGTCACATGTATGTTCCGAATGTTCGAAATCAGAATTTAGATTTTCATTTCATAACATGACAAAATTTTAAGCAAATGATATAATAGAAAAAGAAATATTTTTAACATTAATAAATTTTTATTGCACAAATCATAGCCAATATTCAATTAAATATCCTTCAAGTAAATAGTCAGTCCATTTACTTAATTAAAAAAATTAAAATCAAATGTTTATCTACTTCAATGCTGTGAAAAAATTAGTCCGCTAAGAATTAATTGATCTGTTTATAAATTATAACATAAAAAGCATTACACGATAATTTTAATTAAAACATTAAGATAATTTTTACACTACATTTTTGTTCACATTCATTTAGAATTTTTTTTTGTAACTTTCGATACTAATTTAAGAAAAAAATAAAAAATATTTATATATGATTGAAAAAATCGAATGCAAATACTCATTTCATTACATTAGAATCATTTGCAAAATTATCTAATTTAAATAATATAAGTATAAATATAACTTAAATTTTAATATGCAAATTATATTTAATATTCCATTATATAACCTTTGAGTAAATAATTTAAGAATCCAAGTTTCAATCTTTATTCACTTTAATATTCCGAATAAGTTAGTATATTATAATAGAAATAGGATAAACATAAGTAAGCTTTTATTATACGGCTTATACCCAATATAAATGAATTAAATCTTTATGTAACTTAATATTTAAAAAAATGAATCTGCTTATAATAAGTAATTAATCTGTTCATAACATACAAAGTATTAAAGAATTGTTTTTGTATTGAATAATTCAAATCATTTTTACCTAGTATTTTTCTGAAAATTTGAGCTATTGATAAACTTTTAAACTATTCCAGAAAAAAGCAAAATATATATTTGGATTATTTAGAAATAAGAATTCGGATATTAATTTCACCACATAACAAATATTCATATAAATAATATAATTGAAAAAGGTGTATTTTAAACATTAATAAAATATTATTACACAAATTATAGCCGATATTCAATTACATATCTTTCAATTAAATAATCAATTTTTTAGCATAAATTAAAAAATTAAAATCTAGTATTTATGTAATTTATGACTGTGAAAATAATTAATCAGTTAATAATAAATTAATTTGTTCACAACAAAAAAATAAAGAAACTATAATTTTCATTCAAAAATTGAAATAATTTTCTCTACATTTTTCTTTTAATTTCCACTTTCGATTCTAAAAATTTAATTGCTTGGCAACTTTTGATACTTATTCCAGAAAAAAATTAAAACATATTTAGAAAAATTGAATGCAAATACTCATTTGACAACATCAGAATCATTTGAAAAAATATTTAATTGAAATTGAGGTATTTTAAATATTAATTAACTTTTATCATGCAAATTATATTCTATATTCAATGATATAAGCTTCAAGAAATTAATTAAGTTATGTTATTCTATTTTAAGAAACTGGATCTAAATCTTTATTAAGTTTAATATTCTGACAAAATTCGTCAGCTATTAATTCATTATTGATTTCGCAAGATAAGAAGCATTCAACTATATAATTCTATTTAAAATATTAAACTAATTTTTGGAGACCTTGTTGTGCATGATTGCATTTTGATTGTAGATTAAAGAAAATTGAAGGGCATTTAAAAAAGAAAAAAAATCCATGGTAAAATGAATTAATTAAAGGTGTATGGTATTTGTAACGACGCATGATTACATTCTTAGTTGTGGATTACATAAAATTGCGGGGAATTTTGAAAAATTAATTATAAAGACGTGTGTGATGACTGTAACGACATTGCACTCCATTTAACGATGAAGACCTTGCTGTGCAGGATCACACTCTTAAGTTTTTGAATCCACAAAAAAGA
>JAWWLR010000034.1:44449624-44466710 GCA_035041075.1 Acraspis erinacei
TTGGGAGTATATATCAATGACTGGGTTTGGAAATGCTCCTGAAATATAAAAAAATTTAATTTTATCGTCAATTAAGCAGACTAGCATATAAGAATACGTTTCATATTATTATATATTCGCTATAGACTTCCGTATCAGGAGTATAGCCTCAAGTTTATTTTGTACATTTGCATTCCGTAGAGGGCTAATTATCTGTAGGCATTTTACAATAAAAATGACAAAACTTTACTAATCTGCATTATTAATTGATTGAACTATCTTTCTTCTTTAGAATTTATTAATAATTATTTGGTAATTACTTTAAGTTAAGAGTGCATTTTTTAATTTTAAGCAAATAAAGGACTCGTAATAACAGAGTATATATAATACAAATATATATACAATCAAATGTTAATTGGATTAAAAAAATTAAATATATTTTTCCTACGTGAAATAAGAAATTAGTCATCTCTTTTTTAAAACTTTCCATTATTCTTATGTATAATCATTTAATTAATTCATTCTGTCCACATTGAAGCTCCTTCGAATCACTCACCTTTCACGTGTTTTTTGTCTTGATACTTTTTCTATCAGTTCAATACTTTTAAGTATACCAGAAAGCTTGGTGTTCAGCACATTTTTGTCAAACTTAATACTAATCATAGAAATTATTTAATAAGTAATCAGTTCATATTTTCTTGAAAAATTATTATTATTAGACGATTACAATTTACGTGGAATTTGTTTGCATACTGGTGATATGGGTGTTTGGATAGCTAAATAGAATTGAAAAATCTAATTCGTTTAATGCAAGAAGGGCATAAGCAATACAAAATATGTGAGATACTATAGGATAAGAGGATAAAATTTATTTTGTATAGAATTGATATGGTTAAGTGGCCGTACATAAATGATGGAAACTTTTTTCTTGGAAATTTTAAACTTTTTACTTTTAATTTTTAATGCTTTAAGATTAAAATGGCCTTTTTAAGCGTTTCTTTTGGAATACTTCAATGCTAAATGTTTATAATTGAACATTTTCGTAGCTTTGAACTATGAAAATGAAAGTGAATTTATTTCTTGATCATAAAAAGGTTTCTCAAATTCATTTTAATGTTAAATTACTATGTTCTTTACGCAATATCAATTTAAAATGTGAGAGTTTCCGAAGATTTGACATTGAAACATTCGAAATTCTTTCAATTAAAATTATAGTTTCTCAATATTGAACGCTTGGCGTTGAGAATTATACAACTTAAAGTCCTTTTTATAATGGAATAGTCCAATTGATAAGAGTTTTAGTTTAATATTTTCCAATTTTTAATTCAATTTTAGATACTTTGATTAAGAAATAATAAAAGTTTAACTTGTTTTAGTTCCATTAAAATATTTTCTTCCTTTACCAATTATACTTTATTAGAGGCAGTAGACTATATGCTTTTCGAGACTTTCTTAAGGAATTACTAGGAGGTTAAGCTATAGGACACCACAACTGCGATATAAGAAAACGTTAGAAAACCCAATTGAGAAAATCTAAGCCTCTGAAGTTCTCATGGCTATTTATTATATTGATGGACAAATGTCTGACGAATAAGGTGCGGATCTCGAGACAGTGAGGGTACGTGGGTTAGCTTTCGCAGATGATACGCTTATTGTGACAGAGTCAATCGAAGACTTTCAAAGAGTTTTGAAAAAACTGAAAACAAGCATGAAGAACACGGGCCTTAAAATTAATGTAAATAAAATATGGAATTGGAAGGAAAAGGTGAGAAAACAATATGCAACGCTGTCCCAAACGAGAAAAGAATCAAATAAGTTGATAAGTATACGTATTTCTTGGTAGCACCCGTGTGGAAAAATGTTCTGGAGCTTGTCTGGCTCAGACCAGACGATCTCGTTTCCAGTCTTCGCGCTGCCCAGATGGTCTGGCCTGGGCCTGGCTAAAAGTGTAACGTCTTTTCTGGCTAGTCATAGGCCAGACCGTCTAGTCAGCCGTTAGGAATTTGCTGTTCTGCCGCTAGTTAAGAGCTGGTCAGCCGCGAGTTGCTGGCTGGCTGACAGTTTGTGATATTTGATCGACAAAAACTAGCACTGTGTCAGAGAGGTCAGAACCAACATATAATTCGCACTTCAAGTTGTGACGCTATCTGACAAGATGTCTGCACGCTGAGGGCCAAGAAATAATGTCAGGAGGTAAAAGTTTAGCTACAAATATTTGATAGAAAGAGTGTTAGTGGATTGAATGACTCCTCTAGCAAAGGACCTTGGCGACTCATAGGCCCGAATGGGGATCTTCATATAATGACTGTGAGGCTTTTCACTTAAGATGATCGCTAGAGAGATTGCTCAGCAACCTGGGTCAGACCCGTGATACGGAACAAGTGTCATTTAAATAAGTAACAAGGGAATTCTTACGAAAATGTAAAAAACGCCTAATATTTAAAAAGTGGTTGATTGATTGATTTGAAAATTATTTATATTATTTATGTTTAGAAATAAACATCCAGGGAAGTGTATTTATTTCTAGTATAGTAAATAAAGTAATTAAATCATGGACGAGATCAGACCTTTATAGAAGAATAATTAGATAGCGTTGTCGGGCTAAGACTGTTGTTTCTACTGAAAAAATATACTTAAAATTTTTTGGTATATATTGTTTCAAATGAAAAAAAAATTAAGTTTTTTCAAATCGAAAAGTTAAATATTTAATATCGTTTTAAATATACTAAATTCCTTCATAAAAGTTATCTTACATCAACTTGTCATCAGTTTTAAAAAATGCCAATTGATGAATTCCATTTCAAACCAGGCCTTTTAGAAACACGTAAATCAAAGTTAACAAAATTGAGTTTCTAGAATCCACCAAAATATTTGTCAAAAAGCATTATTTTTCGAACGAGCGTATTTATTTAGGATTTGCAATACATATCTCCTAAGTTTTTAAATAAATTTTTTTTCCAAATTCGAATTTTTGGGTTTTTTCAAAAACAACCAAAGTGCAGGAAAATATTGCGTTTTAGAATGCGGATGAGAAATATTTGCTCTAGAAAAGTTGGCCAATTAAAGGTAAATTGTACAAGAATTTTAAGGTTACAATTTCATAATCATCAACAATCGGCTTTCGGTAGAAATCAAAAATAGAATTTGGAATTATTTACAGGAAGAAAAGGTAGCGCTCGTTATATGGAGACGCCGAATAAGAATAACAAGTGTTTGATCCTAATATGTGGTTGTGCATAAGATCCTATATAGGATCCTAAATAGGAACCTATATGTGTCACCTATAGGTGCCACCTTTAGGAAATGCTGTAGGGTCCTATAAAGGATCCTATATAGGGTCCTGTATAGGAAACATATAGGGTCCTGTATAGAAAACTATTCTATAGCACCTACGCCTGCGCAGAATCTTTTTGTGTCATCCAGGAGCACCTGGAGATATACATACCCTTAAGTATCATTATGTCACATTATGTACCATTAGGTATCATTAGGCACCTTATTATGGTGGTATCTATATGTGAAACACATAGGATCCACTATAGGAATTTTCAGAACAGTCAATCTTATGCTGAAAAATACCATAAAAATACATTTTTTTCAATCAGCAATAAGAATTTCAAGAAATAGAGATGCTGAAGGGAAATCGTAAGAAATGTGACGGAATCGGGGTTATGACCAAATAAAATTTTTTTAACACATGAAGGGAAAATGCTTTGGTGTACGGTAATTTTAAACAATTTTTCTAAAAGTTAATTTATATTGCGAATATTTGCTGAAATTCTTGATAACGCGAAATTACTATTGAACTGTCTCGGCATTACGAAAAAATTCTTCCCGTATTTTCTACCAAGAAGATTAATTTGTTATTAGAAGACCCAGCAGTTAAATTCAACGAAAAAATACGATTTTTTAACAAGATAGTGGACTCCTTAACCAAATATATCAATTCAGCGAGTAAGATTAATTTTCTACGCAGATAGACAAATTTTCAAAAAATAGTTTGGTTTTCAAGCTAAGAAGTCGAATGTTTTAGAAAAACAACATAAAAGCAGAATTTTCAACCAGAATTTTAATTTTCAACCATAAAAGATGAATTTAAAATGAAATAATTCAATTTTCAACTAAAAAGAATAAATTTTAATCCAAAAAAGGAATTCTTAAATTTTCAGTTTAAAAAAACTCATTTTCAACTGTAAAAGCAAAGAACAAAAATATAATAATAGCCTTTTCAGCCAGTGAGTTTCTTAAAAAAAGAGAAATAAGAAGAATTTTGTTTGACTGTTATATAAAATTCCATTTAGATTTCGTATTTAAAAATAGAATGTAGGTCAGCTTTAGCCTCACATGACATCTTGTGGAGGATTCATGAAACTGTTACAACTTGTCACAAGATGATGAGTCAAAAATCTTAATCCACAAGAAACTTAATTATTACATTTTCTGTCGAAATTTTATAGACGATTGCTTGTCCGTCAAAGTCTACAAGTTTTTAAAAATATTTGCTTATCTTTTCACAATGTTGGCGACCTTCATGCATTCTTTTCAACTCCAGGACGGGTTGTCACTCCAGAGTGTATCATTCGTTTTTCCTCCTCCCTCCCTGAACGACTGAGACACCTTTATGGATCTATGGTCAGTCTGCGGTCGTTACAGATTAAATAATACCTATTCGACCTGAGAGGTAATCATGATAAATCATGTAAGAACAGAGATCTTCAATTCAGGATGAAAATCGAACAGACTGAGAGATTTCGATACTTGCGACACACGTCGTTTGTCCGACGATATGAGGCGAGAGAACCCATCAGTTTCTTTCAAAAGAACTTGGGTCACATTTCACACGAACCCACGCACTCAGAAATCATAGCTTTTAATGTCATGCTGTACGTACAGCTTCGTTTAAACACGGTGACTATAAGTCATTGAGTAATCGACAGTCGGCCATTGACGTTGAAGTTGCAAAGCAGAAATCAGAGTTAAAGTCATCTACAGAAGAGAGAAACGGTGAAAGTCAAAAAACATAATTTCATTTCTGTGATGCTCATTTCATTCATACGAGCTCTTTTCGCAAATTATCCGACCTTGGGGTGTACCACGAGCAAGAGTTAACTTTGGTCAATAACGTTGATATCCCCTTTAAAGTACTCTCCTTTGGAAGCCATAATATTCTTTCAGTGATCCTCCCACTTTCGGAAAGGTCCGTGCACTCACCGCCGCCACAAAGGAAAATTGAAAAATGGAATACGCCATATTTTTTTGCTAATTTTATGCGTAAAAAAATTTATTTGCTCTCTTAGCTTCCGAGAAAAGGGTGGCAGCGCTAGCACGACGTCCACTCAGCGCCGCCATCTATGAACACTCACTAAAAATTATTATAATGAGATGAACGATTAGGGGAGATTTTTTTCTTTCTTTTTACACCCTGATAATATATATTACATTTCACAAAAAACTACCTCTAACTCGTACACCCTTACCCCTCGTGATAAAAAACGTTTCGAAAGTGGGAAAGCCATCTTGAACAATGTAAAGATGACTTAGAGCTCCAAATTTAATCTAATAAAATTCAGAAACCACTGTTAAGTGATATTTGTTTGCTCTTTTTTTGCTCTCCGATGATATATAATACGTTCCCCAGAAACTACACCTAACTCGTACACGGCTACCCATCGTGATAAAAAACGTTTTAAAACGTCAAGTAACAGTGGTTTCTTAATTTTATTATTTTAAATGCTATTTACATACATATATCAAAACCGCTGCATAAAATCACGTGAAAGGGTAGTTTTCGATGGAAACTATAATAAGAGGGAAATTTTCATTGCCAGGTAATTAATTTGGAGTTCTAAATCATCTTTACATTTTTGAAGGTGGTTTTCCCACTTTTAGAATGCTTTTAAATACGAGAGGTAGGTATGTATTACTTAAGGTTAGTTTTTGTGGAACGTATTATATATCATCGGAGAGAAAAAAAAGCAAAAAAATAGAAACTAACAGCGGTTTCTGATTTTTATTATTTTTATTGCTTTTTACATACATGCATGAACCCCGCTGCTCACGTTCACATGGAAGGGTAGTTTTTGGGGAAAATTGCAATGAGAGGGAAATTTCCAAGTGTCAAGTGATTAATTTGGATTTGTAATTTAGTTTTACATTTTTCCAGGTGGTTTTCCCACTTTTAAAACGTTTTTGATGACGAGTGGTCCCCTAATCGTTCATCTGGTTATAATAATTTTTAGTGAGTTTTCGTTGGTGGCGGCGCTGAGTGGACGTCGTGCTAGCGCCGACACTCTTTTCTCGGAAGTTAAGAGAGCAACAATTTTTTTAACATAAAATTAGCAACAAAAAAAAAGCAAAAAAAATATGGCGCATTTTATTTTTCAATTTGCCTTTGTGGGACGCTGAGTGGACGGACCTCTTTCGGAAGCACTCCTCAAAGTCCCCTTTTGGAATGTCTAACAGCTGCTTTGTCGCATTCTGTTTAATTTTCTCTAAATCTTGAAATCGTTTCCCTTTTAGAAGATAATTAAATTTGGGAAATAACCAGTGATAACTGGCAGCAAGCTTAATGCTGAATGCGGGCTGCGGGCTGCGGTAGTTGAGAAGGCCGCGAGTTACCAGAAATTGCTGAATGTGGGCTGCCGAACTTGCATTAGGCTGTGGGTTACCAGAAATTTCTAAATAAGTTTCGATAAATGGGCCCCCCTTGTTGAGGACTCCTCCGACTCGAAAGTAATGTAGCCGTGGGCTGAACTTGGATCTCACGTTTATGCTGCATTCTTTTTTTGGCCTAACAGTGAGTTTAGTGGCCAATATGCCTGAGCGACAATGTGGTGCACTATAAGCTTTGATGAAAAATTAAGAATAACTTAGAATATTAAAATATCAAACTTCACGGCCCAAAATGCTTGCTCTCAAAATGCAAATTGACTTTAAATAAAGTGGAGGAATAATAGGAGGATAAATCCTTTGAAAGAAAGTTAATATTTATACCGTATTAAATTGAATGCGAAAAGCTTTAAATGCTTATGTCTAGTTGCAATACAGTGTATATTCAACAAAATAGTTAAGTTTTCAATCGAAAAAACACGAATTTTCAACCGAATAATTGAACATTCAACCCAACAGTCAAATTTACATCTGAAAAGTCGATTTCTGAAGAGGAAAATTTAATTTAAACAAAAAGTTTATTATCAAACGAGAAAGACTACTTTTGTATCACAAAAGATGCATTTTGAATCCAAAAGCACGAATTTTAACAAAAAAAGTTTAATTTTCGGCTAAGAAGAAGACTTTAACAAAAAAATTGTATTTTCAATAAACCTATACAATTTTTATCTCCTGCCAGGAGATTAATTAAAAAAAAATAGTTTCTTCTTAATTTACCGGTCATTGAAATTTAAAAGTTGAAATTGCTTAAGACGTTATTATCTGACATAGTCAAAACTAAGCTAAAAACTGAAGATACTAAAATTAAATGTTTAAAATCTTTAATTTCTAGATTAAAGCTTAAAAGAATGTTGTTCAATTTCTGATTAATGAAAAAGTTTTGGAAACTTGCTGATCTCAATAGGTTTAATTCAGTGGGCCTAAAAAGAACTTGATCTTAAACATCGATGGGTTCTGCAAAGAATAGGCTATCTTTTCGTTACCGTTATGAATTGGTCTTACTTCATATTGTATGAAATTTAGTAAACACGTCGAAGCGTTAAAAGAAATAAAATCTTAAAGAGTTTCTTGTTTTTAAAGTTACAGGAGCTTAAGTTATATTACAAACTGTGATACAAAATACTGGAGTTTTGAATTCGTAGGAAATGTTTCGAGAAATCATGGGTTATTTATTACTCCTGAAAAGTTAGCTAAACGAAGTTAGCCTAATTCTTCACGGTAACGAAAAGATAGCCTATTCTTTGTAGAATCCATCGAAATGAAACATTCAAAATGATAAAGTATCAATTTCATAAATTTGAATTATACAAAAAAATGCAGTCACTTTTATCGCTGGAAAAAAATCCTGTTTTTTTTAAATTTTTCATTGAGAACATTTTGTGATGTGAAATTAAGATGAATTTTAATGCAATATTGTTATGGCGATCAGTTCATTCTTTGGCCCGATTATTTCATTCTTGACCTGAGATGACCATGACTATAAGGCTCTTGAAATTATTTTTATTTCTATTTCTTCTAACTTTTGACAAAAACTCTATAGGTAAAATTTTAATTGTTAATACAGTTCCAAAGAAAGTTTTATTTCGCTGAAGACTTGTTATCTACTTTCGCTATAATAGGAATCTTTATGAAAATTGATAAACAGTTCCACTTTTTAACACTGTTGCGCTGTTAGAATCAAACTTCTAAGTTATCTAATAAATTGCAGGCGTTGTTCTAAGTTAAGTTTAAACATTTTATTTTTGGCTTTCAGTGGGGGATGACACTGAGACCTGTACTGAAAAAATTGAGAGTGTACCCATGCCCACATAGTAACCGGAAGTATGTATATAACATGTTCATAGAAAAAATGTAACATGTGTGCCTGTGGCACTAAGTTTATTTGCGTTTTTGTCGAAAAGCGATTTTTCGAAGTTTCTACTTTATAAATGCCCAGGTGATTCATTTTACTACAAGTGGAAACCCACAATTATTTAAAATATAATACAAGTTTTATATCAGTAGTTTTCAATTTTGACATATTTAAACAAAAATCATTGGATTTTAAATGTTCAGAATGCTGGAACAATTTCAAGATAGTTTTTCACCGCAAATATCAATGTAGATTATAAAGTAAATTTACAAATTTGGAAAAATTAAAGGTTATGTTAACGTTCTTCACTAGAAGTCAGTTATTTTAAACGAAAAGGATACATTTTCAAATAATATTTACAATTCAGTACAATTCTTTGTGATGTTAATGCTTTTTATTGCGGAAAATAATATTTCCAAGTAAGGCTACCTACAAAGAAAAGAAATAGTCACATCTGGTTTTCTTTTACACTATAACTCCAGAGATACGAGCTCTAAAACGAAGATTTCTCCGCAGATGCGAGCGTTACCCCTAAATATAAGCGTCACAGGAGTGGGAGCCCCTTTCACGGTATTATCTTTGGAGTTCCCGATGCCCGACCTATTAGCTTCTTTGGAGTTCGAGCGCATTAAGTTCACAATTTCTTAGTCTTTTTCGCCTTTTTATAATAAAACGTAAATAAGTCGTTCAAATCAACCAATCCCATATTTCCCATCCACTATTTTAGCTTAATTCCCTTAATTCCCCTCTCTTCCTACTTATCTTCTGCATACTTCAACCATCGCTTCCTGTCTATTCCCAACTCATCTACTACTTTCCACTCTCCTAGCTTCCTATCAAATTTACCCTCAATTCCTCTGTACTCTCATTCCCAATCATTGTCCCTAGTTCCACTCCCCTCACTTACCTGAGTACCCAGAGTTGTGAAATGCGAATTATGAGATATGAGTTATAAGCTGTGAGTTGTGAGTTAGGCGTCTGATTTACTTCGCCATCTTGAAAAAAGTACAACGGGCGGACGGATACCTAAACAAAATTGAGGGTTTCTGTACCGAACTATAAAACCCTAAAAATTATTGCATTTTGAAGGATATTACAAATGTTTAAGCAATTTTAGGTTATTCTCGCGTTTTTTTTTACCGGAAACTGGTATAGATTTCAGAGAGGATAAATAATTGTTGAAAAATTTTGGGTTATTTCTACATTTTTTTGTCAGAAATCAGTTACTTCAAACCAAAAATAATCTGCATGATGCGCGGGTACATTCTCAAAGCGCGCTGCGCGCGCCGCTTGCTTTACTCGCAAGATTTAGCTTGCCTAGGGCGCGCGACTGTTGGTTCTCATGCTGCGCGCTCAATTATTTATTTGTCTCGTGCTTCGCACTCGATGTTGTATTCATCTCACGCTTCGCGCTCAGTCTGTCTATGTACCCCACATTTGTGGTCAAGCCTTTTAAAATGAAAGGTCCAAAGATCGACAACTGTCATTTGGTTATTGTGAAGTCTTTTTTGTTAGAGCTCCTTCGGCTTTAAACGAATACTTTCTCATCACGTATCTCGTGCTTCGCCATTCTGAAAAATCTATATAATTTCAATCAATTTATATTATTACCATTCATGATATGCATTAGTATTAATAGAAAGGTAAATGTACTTTCTCATTTTTATCATTAAAAAAATGGGCATTCTGTTAAAATCAAAATTATTATTAAACATTTTAGAGCATCTTGTGCCGTTTTACCATAAATCTAATTTGTTTATATTCAATGTAGATGTAATATAGGCGAAATATTTTGGTAATGAAAATGTTATTGTAGTTTATAACAAACTTGTAGATATTTTTTGGATAAACAACTTTTGTCTTTTAATTTTGTTCGTCTCATGTGTCAACTTTACAAAATTAAAAAAAAATGTACTCTTACTTTTTACGATTGAAAGAAAATATAATCGTCCTATCTCAAAATGATTAATAACCAATTTATAGATCTTTTTGGGGTGGAGAACGTTATTCCGTCAATTTTAGGTCGTACCTTATTTCGCTTTTTGAAAAATTTAATTTCTTAATTTGGAATGTTATTTTTTACGATTAAGACAAAAACTTAAATTTTTTATTTTTAATGTTGTTTTTTACGATTAAAAAAAACTATGTATCCTATCGTAAAGTCATTAAGAACAATTTTGTACATCTTTTCAGGGCACGCAATTTTAGTTAATTCATTTTTTTCGTATCTTGCACGGATTGGCCGTAAACATTTTTCTTTTCTCGAATTTTTTCATATCACGCTTTGTTTGGCTTAAAATGTTGATTTTTGTTTATTTTTTGGATTTTGAAAATGCTATAACTCTGATAATTTTCGTTTTATCGAAAAAAGTCATGAGGATAAATTATGCGAGTTTCTGATTACTATAAATAGCTGTATATAGAGGTTTTAAATCTTTAAATAAATAGTCTTAAATATTTTGAAAATGTGCTCACTTTTTGAATTTTCATCCAAAATAGCTGGTCTACGAACTTGTTCTTTCTTTTTAGGCCTTAAAAATGTGTGTCAAAGCAGAATCCAATCTGATGAATCTTTCGAAAGTTATCGTGCCTACAGTATACAGACTACAGACTGCAGACTACAGCCTACAGACTACAGACTACTTAATACAGAATACAGACAGAGTTTGTATTTTTACCTTCGTAAAAATCATTATTGCTGACTTAGGAGTTCTCAAAACGTGGAGATTTTATGAAAACCGATCAAGTGAAATTTGACATAAAACCAATACCTTCTCATTAGGGTGAGAATGTAATAATTTGACATAAAAAATAAAACTAAAGTATTTAAAAAATTACAACGGTTTCATTTTCTAAATATTGTAAAAAATTAATTCTAAAGTTCCGATAACAATTTTGATTAATTATAATAAATATTGTCCTTCTTTTTTATACTGTTTTAGATAAGACATACTATAAATAAAGTTCTCGTGATAAACAACAGAATTTAAAATCTATTCGAAATTCCATACTATAATTATAAATCAATTAAAGTAGAGATTCATATTTTAAGAGAGAATATGTAACATGCTTATTTAATATTATTAAACTAATAAAGTCTGATAACACGCAAAATATTGCCCAAGGGCGATCAGTGAAAGACTTTAATTTGAATTTTGATTTAGCCTCTCGAAATGTTTACGTCGCTTCGCCTCCCTAGGGGGTCCCCACCCCACCTTCATTCGCTGTTAATGCCATGGTCTAGATTTACGTGTCACCTTCTTATCCAAAGATGATCTCTTCTGCTACGTCAGCTCATTTAAAACAATAACCAGTACCATTTCATAAATTTACCCTGGATCTACGGATCTTGTCGTGAAGGGAGAAGAAGGAACCAGAGGATAAGTGGATAAGAGGAGAGAAAGAGAAAGAAGAGGAGTAATTTTAATCAGGAGTGCCGGGTTACTCCATGGGGGTCCACTAAAACCAAGCGAGTCGTATCAGGGGTACCAATGTACCCGATCTTTCTTCCACTTCCCCCCACTTATCTCTCACTTTTTCCCCCTTTTTTCTTCCCTCTACCCTCTCCGCGATCCTCGCACGCAAATTCGTGGCCACTGCTACTAATTTACCGCTACCTGAAACATACACTTCGTTGTTCTAACCTGAGTTACGACGACGATGGCATCCTCGTGTCCAGGCATAAATTTCTTGCAAGGATTGCAGAATGGAGGAGGTGGTCCAAATTCATTTTTTTGTCTCTGGCGCTCCTCCTCGAGTTACGAAATATCCTGAACCAGAGGTGTGAAAAAAGAGGATTTCTGTCCTTGATATCTGGAATAAAGATGTAGCCTAATAATTATAAATATTCATCTCATACTAAAATAGGAAATCAGGCTTTGAAGCTACTCAAAAAATAGAAACATAACCCGAGTAGCAAATTATTGGGACAGACTTGCGTCCAGTTAGAACATTTTTATTTGTATATATCTAGACTTTTCTATGTTTCTCATACAAATATTTTTTATACATTTCCAAAAAGGTTTAGGTCGTTTCAAAGTGTCAAAAATTAAAAATGAATTTAAAAAAGATTTTATTTCTTCATCAAGTAGTCCATATTTTCGCGCACTACTCGGATACTGGCTAGCCTATCAGGACTAAAGCTTTACATTCTAAATAAATCTACATATTTTTTTACTTATTTCATAATTACCCCGGGTGTTTAAGAGTATAAAAAATGTACATTAAAAGCAACGATTTTTTTCATCACTAAGACAGTCTTTAAAATAATTTTCAGCGTCAACTATCTAAAATATATTTTCACAAGATCGACTAACTAGCGCTGAAATTAGCTTGTCTAGAATAGCACAAATTAATTAAATTTTCAAACAAATAAAAAACCGTTGAAATCACAGTGAACCAGTGTAAATTTCGAGCAGAAGTGACCAATTTTAAACAAAATAGTTGAATTTTTACCTTAAAAAGATACATTTTCATCCAAATGGTAGAATTTTCAAATCTAAATGATTAAACTGCAATCCAAAGCAGTTCCGTTTTGAAAATAATTTTTTAATTTCCAAGTTAAACAGACGAATTTCTTAGAAGACAGTAGAAAGTAGTTGAATTTTTAAATAAAATTATGAACCGTAGACAAAACATGAATTTTCAACAAAGAAATTAAACTTTAAACCAAGTAGTTAAGTTTTCAATAAAAAAACTTAGTTCACAAAAATAAATGTAACATTTTATATTTCAACGTAGAAGACATTTTAAATCAAGAACGGACAAATTTAACCAAAAAACATCAATTCTCCACAAAAAATATAATAATTATAATGTTAACCAGAAGCATCTTTTTATTTTCAATCAAAGCAGTTGAATTCAGCGAAAGAAGGCTGTTTTAAAAAAAAGAGTTGAAATTTCAGCCAGAAATGAATATATAGTCAGAAAAACAAATTTTCAATCAAAATTTTTTAATCCAAAAAGGCGAATTTTCATAAAACCGTTGAAAACCGTCAAAGTCTGAGGAAACGATTCCTGGCAGCAATAGTTTGCAATATTTCTTATGTTGCAAATATAAACAACAAATCTACTTTTAAAACATAATTCGCATCGGCAGGGGTTTTCTATTAGGGGAAAAAACGAGATCATTCAGTGGCGGATCCAGTGGGTGTGTTTAGGGCGTTCAACCCCCCCCCCCCCCGTGAAACTTTTGGCCCTTCGTATTAAAGCTTTTCGCACAAGAAAATACGTGTGCCGCCGGTCGAGAAGCAGAAGCTTTCGACGTGGCCAAGATTAGTGTGTTTGCGGAGAGAGTGTAGTGTTTATCATAGTAAAAAAAGCCGGCATTGAAAGCCATTTCAGAAAGTAATATTTTTTTAATATTTCATATATATCTGACAAGATTGGTAGTTATTCATGTGTATTTTGTGGATAACATAATTGAAATAAATATACATATAATTAAATAATATAATTAACGAAATTGGCAACGTCGCAAACTTCTGCTTCTCGAGCGGCGGTTCGATAGGTAAACAATACGTAACCAGCTCGCAGCGCAGCAGCGCGACAGATAGCACGCGAATGGTGCGCTCTTTGTGTATGCACGGAAGGCTCGTGCGTGAGCCGTCTCCAGCATACTGCACACGTATTTTATTGTGCGAAAACCTTCAAGGCCGGCGCCGCTAAGCTATGCATGGGATGTACTTGTACAAACATATTTTGACGCCCCCCCCCCCCGAAATATTTTTCTGGGTCCGCCCCTGAGATCATTTCGTCGAACGGAAGCCGGGTTTTCGCGAATTTAGTTTAAAAAGTAATAGATTTCGGTACAATGCAAATTTCCGGTTTTTAATTTTTAGAAAAAAACCTATCAATTTGATTAAAAAAATTCCTTCATAAAAGTTGTGCGTCTCGTCGAGCCGCATATAGTCATTTTTTTGCGCAGTGAATTTTCCAAGTTCAACTAAAATAATCAATTTAAAAAAAATCAATTTTCAAGAAAATAGGTTAATATTCAAACAAATTACTTGCATTTTAAACTGTGAAGTTGACTTATTTACCGAGCAGATTGATTTTCTAACAGAAAAGACGAATTCTCAAAAATATACATAAATTTTTGATCAAATAGTCGAATTTTGAAATTAAGAACATCGATTCTTCACCGTCAATCGCATTCCATTTTTTAACTAAAACATTTAATTTTCGAGCAAAGCTAGAAAGATTTTGTAACAAGATATTAAAATTGCCTACCAAAAAAATGAATCTTCTACCTAAAAAAAAATATGAATGAAAAAAAAGACTATTAACTTTCAACCAACTAGTTAAATTGTTAATAAAAAAATGACTTTTTAATCAAATAGATACATTTTTAACCAAATAATTTAATTCTCAACCGAATAGTATAAATGTTAACTGAAACAGTTATGTCCCTAACTAAAAATATAATTATAAACTTTTCAACTAAAAAACTTAAAGTTTAGAAAAGAGGGAAATATATTGAAATTTTATCAATCTTGTCAACTAATATAAATGTAAAAAGAATTGATTATAAAGTATTCTCATACAAGTATGCAATATTTTAAGCTGACCGGTTCTTCGTTGCTGTTAATTTGTACCTGTTCAGATTTTTCTTTTGTATGAGTACCGAATCGTTGGTAATGTCATTTTTATTTTTTATTTTTATTTTCAATGTTGGTTGCCTTCTCATATTTCTTTCCTCTTTTTTATTTTTGTCCGAATTTTTTTAAAAACATTTTTTCAGATTATAATAGGAGCATTTTTTATTGTTCGTTGTGATTCAAATTTGGTCGTTGAAAATATTGATATAAAATTACATTTTTATTTCGTATTTAAAAGTTGGAGATGGCCAGCTTCAGTGTTACATGAAATATTGAGGAGGGATTCAACAGAAGGTCACAAGTTGTTACAAGAGTGAGGAGTGAATAAAAAAATACTTGAAATAGATTGAAGTAAATGCAAGAGACTTCAAGTCATTCCTGGGAAATAAAACCTAATTCTAGGTAATTCAATGGAATTCCTAGGAAATTAAGCGATTTACAGAGAATTCACAGTGAATTAAAGAAAATTTAAGTGAATTCAAGGGAATTGAAGTAAAATCTAGGAAATTAAAGAAAATTTAAAATAATTCAATGATGTTCGAGGTCCTCATGAGGAATGCAAGCGAGTTCCAGAATACTCAAACGAATTCGAACTATGTGGACACTTCCTATCCCAAATCTGAAGTGAACGAATATTGACTAATCATCTATACTCTGTACATATTAGGAAGGTTCGTAACTAAACCCCAGTTAAATAATGACATCAGAATAAATCCCATTTATTTCCAGATCTTCGACACAAAATATTCCTCGCTTATCGAAAACTAAGATTTGTTTTCAGCAAAGTAACATCAGACAGTTAACATATCTCTCGAGATGGTCGTAATCAAGCGGCTTATCCTTGGGAACCGAAACAAAGCGTGGTCACTGGTCAATATATTATAACGAGTGTTGTCTTTAATATCGCTGTCATTACATCGCAACGTGCTGCATTACATACTGGTTACATGACTTTGCTTTTTGTGAGATGTCTCGATGCGCACTATATCGGTATCAAATTATGTCATGACATTGACAGAATTGAATGCGTCACTCGATCGAAAATCGTATTCATGACGAAGGCATATACAGCCAAGTCATTTGATCATTTTAGAACATGATTCATGCTGTCTGATAGAAGAAGCTTTGTCCTATTAGAAATTTTCACTTGTAACTATGATGTACGGCTATCGCGAAATCTACCACCTGATTGAAACCATCACCTCTTGCTATGAAATTTGCTTCCGAAAGAGAACAATGCTTAACACTAGGGAGTCCCTCAAAAACTCAATGTTCTTTTCCATGACGCAACCCCTACACTTTTTCTATTCGGTAACTTGAATGCATCTATTTATTTTCTTTTTAAAATAAATTTAGGACGTAGTCCTGGTCCCTTAACCTGTCCAAAAATGATTAGGGTATATTCATTGCTTAGCACGAAATACAGCTGATGGTGCCATTTGTTTAGGACATGTTTTTACCTAATTATATCAAAAACACTACAACTAAGCATCAAGAATTACACTTTATAGAAATTAAAATATTATATTTATTTTACCATAAGTTTTTCGCTTTTATGTAATTTTGTAACTCATTTAAGTGCTAGAAAATCAGACGAATGGCGTCAAAAATTTTCAAAATTTAAATAAAATACGATATTTTAATATCTTTAAAGGGTATTTTTTGACGCTTATGTGTAGAATTTTTTGTCTAATTGGGAAAAAAAATTTCCTGAGCATATGGTACCATACGTTCTATTCCCTGTCTCTCTAGAACTGGTGGTGCCTAGGTTTTTTGGTGAAAGTTATGATGTGGGGGTGAGAGAGGCTTGCTCAGCTATGCGTGACGAGCAGTAGCGTAGTGACAGGGGGCAGTGTACGGCTACTTACGCGCGTCTGGCGCTTCAAATTACATTTTCTAATTGGGACCTCCGTGAAGTTGGCCCCCCGAAGTTCACATTTTTTAAATTTTCCTTTCATATACGTTCGTACGTCGGTTTTACTGTTGG
>JAWWLR010000034.1:44517545-44528758 GCA_035041075.1 Acraspis erinacei
ATACGTACAGTCGGAAAGTATTAGAACAAGATTTAAAAAAGTTGTTGTTTGTCCTTATTAATCAATATTTTGCAATGTTCCTGGGTTCATTTTGAAGCTGTCTTTTCACAGTACAATAACATCTTATTTGTAGGCAAATCAGAATAAAAATTAAATAAATATATATTTTGAAGAAATTTCAAAGAAATTTTATGATTATGGGTTTCATATGTTTTACAAAGATATTTTGGTTACAACTTTTTGTTACAAATTGAAGTCCTTGCAATTTTATAAGGCAATTTTCACGATTTAAATTTATAATCTAGTAGGATACTGTGAAAATATATCTTCAAAATGAGCCCAAGAATATTAAAAAGACATTGATTATGAAGGAAGTTATTGAAATTTTAAGAAAACATTGAAATATACACTATTCTTGCAATATCTACTTGAAAACTAGACAAATATGCTTCATGCTGAGCTCATTTTTCAAAGAATTTTGAGAACATTTAATTCTTGAAAGATAAAAATTTTTATCTCTGACATATTTAAATTTATGGGAACTTAATCAATCAACTTAAACAACTTTTTTAAATCTTGTTCGAATATTTTCCGACTGTACTGTATATGGTTAATTTCAATTAAGTTTTGAAATTTTATCCTCCACTATCTTCAGAGCCTTGATCCTTAAAAAATGTATAAATTTTTTATATACGCGGAGTCCTCGACTCTTAAAATCAAGACGAAAAAACGGATTAAAAGTAATTTTTATTTAGTATTATGTAATTTGAAAATATAGGACCCTGGTCTAAATTAAGTACTTCGATTAACTTTCGTGAGTATTCCATAGTTATATTGTAAAACTTATTGCCTTAATGACTTTGAAACCATTCCAGGCGTCTCTTGAATACTCTTTACGAAGTGAGGAGAATTAAATCATGAAAATTTGCTACAAATTTCGAAGGAATTATCATAAGAAAATTCTTCTGATAGTACGTAAGCCTGTTCTGTAACTTGGAAACGTTAACTATGTCACCTGAGCTTATTTTTTTCAATTAATATTTTTATAATTATGACATTTTTGTATACTTCTAGCCTCGAATTGATTCAGTATTTATCGTAAGCTGATAAAATCTCGTTATTTATCATTTCAATGCCATTTGTGTCATTTTTTCAAAAATTGAACTTAATTTGTATTTTTAATCTTATTTTTCACAAGTAAACAAAATCTACTCATCCCATCTGAAAACTATTAGTAATAAATTTGTTTATCCTTTTTGGATGAACAGCTTACGTCTTTTATTTTTTTCCGTGCCTCGTGTGGTTTAAAAAAAATTATTTTTGCTTTTCAATGTTATTTTTTACGATTAAAACAAAAACTTTGCGTTCCATATAATCAGTTTAAAAATTAATTTTCTTCTATTTTTAATGCCCCCTGTAACCCCCCCCCCTGGATCTGCCACTGGGTCTCAACGATTTTGAAAATGCTCCCATTTTTGGAATTTTTATCCAAAACGGCTGGTTAAAGAATATGACCTTCATTTTAAGACAGTTAAAGAGTACACCAAAGGCCAATCAAATATTTTAATCCTTTTTTAAGGGGTCATTCACAATGTACGTGAAGATATTAAAAGGAAAATACTTCTAAACATGTCCAGAAAAGACTGGAAAGTAGAAGGGTGTCATTGATACATGCGAATGAAAAAAAGAATAAAAAGTACTAAAAATCTTATTCATTTTTTTAATTTATTTTTTATTGATTCCGAAGGAGACAAAAGGTCAGGCATGGTGAGGGTATTGATGGTGGATAGGAAATACTTATGAAGTCTAAAATCCCGACACAGTTTGGCACTCATAATGGGCGTAAGTGGCACCTGGGGTAATGTGGGGCAATGTGATATCCAGTATAATGCCCTCCTCCCAGGGTAATGTAGGCCCCAAGCCCTGGAAATAGAACATAGCGGTCTTTGCGATGAAATGTTTTTCTAACACAGAATAATTAACGAAAAATGTTATTTCCTTCATACAGAGCTTCACCATGAGTAAAAATTACTCCAGAAATTGATTTTTATCAAGAACTTTCAAAATGATGGCACTATTTAGATCGAAAGGCTATGTGATTATTTATTCGATGTGCAACTAATATCCATTCATTTTTGAAATCAAAATTTGTTTTTCGGTACTTTCTTATCTTCTAATATCTAGGTTTTAACATCCATTTTCCCCGTTTAAAAGAACCTTTTTAAAAGCGTTCCTAAATTTTGTCAAAGAAAAATAAAAAGTACTATCTTTGACACAGATTGAGCGCTGAAATAATTTGTAATATAATCTTCCTCAAACATATGGACGGAATTCCCAGTGCATCAATTAGGCCATTTTCTCTTGAGAACCGGGTATCGTCCTCATTTATAAATTATACGGCACGTATAAAATACACAAATAGATATCCAGTTAGACGTGTACGTCGACAAAGTCTCGAGTGGAAACCATTGCCATGGCTTTTTATCAGAACGATTATTCAACTGGTGACAGTGTGTTGTGTAGACATCCGTCACGAGAGGATCAGCATTTCTCACCTCTTAGAGCTTAGGCAGGTATGGGGACATGGCGCGACACCATGCCGAATCGCTCGATTAAATTACACCATTTTTCAGAGCCTTGTTTCATCCGAGTATCCCCTCCTCCCTCTTCCATACTTGACTCATTCCAATCCAGGGTGTCGCGTTCCTTTTGATAAGACCGATTTCCGTTACCTCACCTATAACCCTATAGGTTTATACTATTTAGTCACATTTCTTTTCCACACCCAAGCGAATCTATCATTCGGAGGATGCACCGATGTAGTAAGGAATGTACTGAAGGTACATGATAAAAATCGTAATTGAGATATTCCTGGAATCCCATTAAAGGCTATGCATGTAAATTCAAGAATGTTTATTTAAATTAATGCCTTACTTGCAATTGACATGACAATTGCAAATACAACTTTACTGGTTGATTTAACTTTCTCTGTGTAATAAGGGGTTAGAACATTGGTATGAATTTATCTGGGCATTTATCTGAAATTGTAAGCATTTATATGATAAGTATTTATATTAATTTGAACGTAAGGGAACGATCTTTAATTATCGTAATATATATATATTTTAATTTTTAATAAGATCTAATAAGCATACTGATCATGGGTAGATTCAAGAATAGGTTATCTTATAACTTGCCATTTTTCTGGTTCTTGAAAATATATTTTTGATTTATAAAAAGACCTGGAAATTTCATATAATTTAATAGAAAAATATATACTAAATAATTTTTTGGTTTAGCTAACTATTTCTATTAGGTTGATTCAAAACTTTTCTTTGAAAAATTGTATTTATGAGATCTCGCATACATTGTGGTTGCTACACTGAGTTAATGAGACTTTTAGTGACTGTTTTTAGTTTGTTTATCTAATAATAAAAATTAAGAATTTTTATGCGGATCATCAATTCATGCCGTTTGTCAAAAATAGTCTAATTTATAAAAAATCGACTTCGAGAAAATTGAAAAGTCAATTGACGAAAATTTAAATTACTAATGGCATAAATATTACAAATTAAAAATAATAAACGCTTATACATCGAGATTACTGAATTTTTGGTTTCATTTGTTAGTAAAATAAGAGAAAAATTTCTCACAGAGATAAAAGGATCTAAATAATTTTGCTGAGAGATCCCGGTTCCAAGATGTATGTTCTGTATGCTTTTCAGAAATCAACTATAGCTTCCTACATTCTTTACTACTGAATAATTTGCCTTTATTTCTTTTTGCCTTGAAAGTCATGATTTAAAAAATATTAGAGAAAAGCCTTATTTTAATCTCTTTTCCGAGTGACGTTCTATGTCTTTTATTTGATTTTGTAATACTTAGATCTGTTTTCGACAATGAAGTATAGGACATGATTTAGCTGGTATTGTTGTTCAATGAAGGTTGCTCTGAATAATTACATTTTTATTATATAAAATTAGTATCCTTTACGTGGTTGAACTTATGTTAAGATTTTTGATCAGGCATACCCCATGTTCACTTTCATTTTAACAAAAACACTAATCAGGCCCCTTTACGACAAAGCACTTCCATTTTGATAATCAAACTTTACAAATAAGTAATTTTATTTCATGATGAAATTTCTTTCTTAATGTTTCTAAGCATTATTTCAACTATAGTATAACTTGTAATTTGTCGGTACCGCCAATAAGAATTCTGGGAAATTTTTTAATGATGTAGGTTTTATTTAAAAAGTCTAATTTTAAGCTTCGAAGATTTCAAAGGAAAAAAAAAGAATCTGGAAGACTTTAGGTCTACTTTTTAATTTGACAATATATAGAGATTTTAGGAACACTAAATTATTTCCAGAGTTTTTATGAAGTCTTAATAGTTTTGCAAAGATTTTAAAATAATTTAAATCATTAGAATATTTCCAAAAATATAAAAAAATGAAGATTTTTGAAGATGTCGTAACTTTTTGTGTAGCGATCTTGCACAAATTGAATTTCTTGAGTGTTTGTTGTTAAAAATAGTTTTTTGAGGAACATAATTCTTTTTAAACCTGTTTTTGCATTTTTGTTGCACAATTTAATTTTTTAAATTTTAGGTTTTTTTAAAAACTACTTTAAATTTTGAAACGTTTTAAATGAACCAAACAAAACAATTTTTTAATTCTAGGGAAAATGTCAATAGACATTTTATTTTTCACAATGAATTTAAAAAGATAACCAAAAAAGATTCTAAAAGATTTCAAATGATTTTTGAAAATTCTAGATAAGAAAGTACAAGATTTTAATACAAATTTTCTCAAATTCTGCCAGATAATTTTTTTACAGAAGATTTGAATAAGTTTAAGCAATATTTATAAATTGTTAAAGGATAAAAACAAAGAAAAAAATTATTTTTTAATATTTTGAAAAATTTCAAACCAATTGTTAATTTTTGAAGATTTGAGAAATTTAAACAAATTCTCTTACGATTTCTAAGTCTTTTTCATAATATGAAGTGTTCGGAAAATACATTTAAAAAGAATATTTAATAAAACTTGGTGGAGTTGGTGATTTCTTTGAATATACATAATTAAAAAATATATATTTAAGATACATTTGAGAAGATTTAAGAACATTTTAAACAAAATATAGATTATTGAAGATTTGAAATAAAACGTTCAGAAGATTTGTGAGAATTTTAAAATGATTTAAGATAATAACAGAAATTTTATTTTAGATTCATATGGAAATTGCAAATGTTTTTTATTTAATAAAATCTATTTTCTTTTACGTACGTTTAGACTCAGCCTTATAAAAAATTATTTCTAAGAGAAAATTGCAAAATATTACAAAATATTTCACGTAATTTTTTATAATTTCAAAGAAGAGGGGAGAGAATTTTTAAACAAAATATTTCAATTTTGTAAATTTACAATATTAAAAAATTAAATTAAATATAACAAATGTTTAGGAGGATTAAACGGAATAAAGAGAAACTCAAAATTTGAACAGATTAAACAAAATGCAGACAAAAATTTAGATCTATGCATATTTAGAAAAAATACTTAAGAATTTTGGAAGTTTTCAAGAGAATGAAGAAAAATTCCTAAGATTTCGAGGAAAATTGTAATAGATTTTTAATTTTGAAATTTGTTTGTAAGAGTATACTAAAAAGATTGCAAAACATTAAAACCAGTTTTTCACCATGTTCACCAAATAATATATTGCAGTGTTGATTTTTTGATCTCCTGATCAGTATATCAAAAAATTAATACCTGAAATATATTTACTACGCTGATAAAAAAACCGAACATCTAATAATATTGTCACCAAAGAATCCTTAAGATTTTAAGGTAACTTTTTTTATTTTTCAGAATTTTCTAGAAATTGTAGGGAAATTTATAATTGTTTTTAAAAATATTAACAAAAACTTTCAAAAGTCCTTAATATCTTCTAAATTAAATAGAAATTTTCCTAATAGATTTTAAAATCCTATAAAATAAATTTTTTTTCTTAAATATGAAATGAAGTTAAAAATTAATTTATTAAAATTGTTAAACAGAAAAAAATTTCTGCATTAATTTGCAGCACATCTGAAATCTTTAAAAATCGTTATGAATTTTCTCAAGAACCTCAGGTAAATTGTCTTTATATCAAATTAAGAACTAATTGATAATTATTATTTTCTTGTTTTCAGGTTTCAGAATCAAATTTCAGCTCTAATTTAACATTTCAAAAACTTTTTAGAAATAAATGGATATTCGAAATTGCTATTTAATATCGATGGCAAATAAAAAATTGTAGAGGAGGTTTTTAATTAAAGTCAGTTGATTTACCTAGCCCCAAATATATTTCATCATATTTTGCAATTAATTTACTCAAATAGTATCAGATTAATTGAATGGGATGACAGTAAATATTTCATGTCTAGTAGTTGATCTTATCAGAACATGTGGTTGAGCCTACGAAAACATCTGGTTAAATTTACTAGAATAACATATTATATTCACCAGAATTTTATATTTCCAAGGTACCAGAAAACTGTTTAGTAAAAAATTCTTGTTCGTTTAACCAGATATTCTAGTTAGATTTACCAGAAACACTAGTTAAAATAACTAAAAATTGGTTAACCAGAAGCTTCTGATACTTTTAACCAGAATCAGTTGCAAGGGAATAGCTTATTCTCTATTCTTGTTGGTTCAATCAAAGCTTTTTTTGAGGATGGACATACCAAAAATTTCTTTTTATTATAACATCAGATTTAAGAGGTGTATGAGAAATTTCAAATGTAAGAAAATTTTCATAGTACTGCTAAACTGACAATGCATACTATATCTCGTGAAAGATATGCACACATTTTCTTGTTGTCATACAGTGTAATTCTCTGAAAAAAATCTGAAAAATCGTCCCTTAGAACTTACGTTTAAGACGACAGGATATCCTCCGGAGAATTCTCGTTGGCAATATCCTGTATGCGAGACTCTCTCGGTACCCACTTGACTCTCTTTCTCTCCTCGCGGAGCCCGCGAGAGAAGATCGAGATGCAAAGGAGTCCCGCGTGCTTTTAAACTCGCCGCCTCGAAGCGGATAAATTCGCCCGGGTCTCTCGATCTATTAATTCGAGCCGCTGTTGCATTCCTTAGGAGACTGGACCGCGAACCCATTGGACTTCGCTGTGACCCTGCTTTCTTCAAGCTTGTCCCATGTCATCTAAGTTTTTTTCACATACACGCGCCAGTCTTTTGTTTTTGGGACCGCTGAAAATAGCATCCCCTACTCTTGGTAACTACTCCAAAGACGATGTCTGTCTTATCTTTCTAGAAGCGTTCTCTTAAGGTGATCTGTCTTGATTTCGAGTGAGATAAGGGACAATGTGGGAACAGAGTAATTAAATTTATTTACAATTAGTTCTTGGCATCGCTTCCTCTTTATTTTTATTATTCTGCATTATGACCACTTTTAATTTGTAAAGGAAATTACAATAAGTTAGGGTAAATCTATGAATAGGATGGAGTGAAAATACTTAAATTAATCAAATTGATCGCACAACACTGCTGTAACCTAGCCTTTCATATAAGCTGCTACATTGTTTGCGTTTATTCCTAAAAACTCAATAAATGGGGGTCGCAAACCATTGTACCGCTTACCCTACTTACAACGATGAAAATCCTAAAAGGGGTTTCGAATCTTTTAAATTTGTTTGTAAAGCAAATCACTGATTTTTATTTAGTTTTAAAGCAAGGAAATCAATACTTCAATAGTTTCACTCTCTCGTAATAAATTTCACAACACTCAAGGTGAAAGACAATGAAAACTCAACTACCGCTTTCCATCTTTTTCTCTCTATCTAAGGCGGTAACTCAATCAGTTGGCAACTCCTTGACATCTACCTTTCCCCGTCAGGGATTTTGTTTACGTTCGTCGCTTGGCTGACGGGCTTTGGACATTTCCATCTGGGACGTTCCGGCAGGGAACGACGGTTGACAATTTTCCACGGCTTGGAAATGGTCAAAGCGATCCCCCGCCGACCGTCAACCGGAAGAAATACCACTGATAATTTAACCTGCCTTTTTCCCAGGCATTCTAGTAAACCACCAAGGATTCTCGGTAGACACGCATGAGGAGGATCTCGCGATCTCGTTGAAGATCCGTTGTGCGATCGCGATGGGCACCCGTCAAAGTACCTTCACGGGATAAACCATACGTGTATACTATAAGGAAGGAGATCTCGGCCTTTTCTCAAGCGGGGCTGCTGCATCTCGCCGGAAAGAAATAGAGAAAGAGGGAATTGAAGAGAGCAGGAGAAAATACGAGCAAGGAAGAGAAAGATCTCGGCATCGCGGGACTCGAATGTATGAAGCTATAAATCTCGCGGGACAAATCGTCGGCTCGCTCATTCGTTCTCAGGCTAATTGTTGGGACGCACTCGAATGTCCGGATCTAAAGGGAGGAGTAGAAGAGGATTGATAAAAGCCTAATCGATTAATCGATTATTTACTCGATAGTTCCTCGGTTTCGCGATTAACGTCTCCCTTGAGACACTATCTTGATTTCAATGAGAATTTATCTTCAAATTCCCGTTTGCAGGCTTAATAGAAGTATATTTGCATTTTCCTTCGAAAAATGTAATTTACGATTTGTTAGAATTTTTAATAATAATAATTTATTGATGATGTTTGTCAGATTTTAATGTAATTTTTTAAAGGATGAATTTATGGTTTTAGGCCAATTTTCGATGGGACTGTGCTAGAAGTTTTTTTACAAGGGACATAAGAAAAATGTTTACAAACAAAAAATCCGAAGATATTACAATTTGAAGTAAAGTTTGGAAAAATTAGAAGTATACAAATAAATGTAATGTATTCTCAATAAAATAGATACATTTTTAGCGAAAAGATTATTTTTCAATAAAAAGATTAATTAAAAAAAAATCGAAAAAATATACGAAATGTCAATCAAATAGTTAAATTTTTAATTCGTAAGAATAAATTTATACCAAATTATGAATAATTAAAGTGTCAGTTACAATACATGAGTTTTGAAGCAGGAAGTCTCATTTTCAACGAAGTAATTTAATTTCCGACAAAAAATGAGTTTTTAAGAAAGTACTGTCACTTCCAACTAATTTGTTACATTTTCATAGAAAAAATTCGAATTTTCAACAAAATACTTTCATGTTTAGCTAAAACAGGCCATTTTTTTAAACAAAAGTTGGAATTTGTAACAAAAAAATATTAAATTTCAACCAAAACTGTTAAAATACTAAAAAGACCAACTTTCAATAAAAGTTAGATTTTCATACATGAATGATTTTTCAGACAAATTTTTTTACAAAACAGTTGAATTTTCCACACTGAAATATAAATTTTCATCAAAAAATGTAGTTTCTATGAAATTGTCCAATTTTCCAAGAAGTAATTAAACTTTTTAACAGGAAAGACAAATTCTTGACCAAAGGAATTACAATTTCTCTCTTTCTTAGTTAAAGATTAATGTAATTTGTTAATATTTCGTTTTTTTTTCTTGATAATTAAGATTCTTGTTTGAAAATGTATGATTTCGGTTAAAAACTGAACTATCGCGTCGAATAATTTTAGTTGAAAATTTACCTCATTGACTAAAAAATTAACTATTTTTTTTTGAATAATCGTTATTTCTTGGTTAAAAATATGTAAAGAATTTCAGGATGTAAAACTTCTTAATTTAACGTATGGGAAACAACAGATTATTATTGGTAAGGAAAAACTTTATTTGATTGACATCTTCCAGACTATTTAAATAGTCAGGAAGATGTCGATCAAAGAAGCTTTTTCCTCGCCAATACTAGTTAAAAATAATTTTTAACTGAAAATTTAACCATTTAATTTAAGTTATTATACGGATAAAATAATTTTCTGAGGATATGTTTCAAATTGGGACTGTAGATTTATTAGAGTGTTATATAAAGTTTGGCGCAATCAGGAAAGGGCCGAAAATTTCGAAGTTAATATAAGTAAAATAAAAAATCGCATCTTATGCGCGTAAGGCATATCCCAAGACGAAAGAACTATTTTGTTGAACATTCGTTTTTTTGTGTGGTGAAACATAAATTTTCCTTCTTTAGAATGTAACGCTTTCATTTTTTGATAAAGATTTAACTGGTTTGCTAAAAGTTAATCTTTTTCATGTAAAATCAAACTATTTTGTTTGAAAATTTAGCTATTGGGTAGACCATTAACTTGTTATGTTACAAATTCATTATCTTAGGTTGAAAATTCCACTACTTGATAGAAAGTTGAAATAATATGTTGAAAATGAATTTTTTATTTGGGGACGTATCATTTTCTTTGAAAATATACCTATATTATTGAAAATTGTTTTTTCCGCAAAAGAATAATTTTTTCATTGAAAAAAGGGTTAAACCTTTAATCAAATAGTTCGTTTTTTAACCAAATATACTAATTTCAAACATCTTTTTGCTTGGAGATTCTTTATTTTAGGTGAAAATGCATCTCGTTGGTTCAAAATTGAACTATTGTATGGAGAATTCTTTTTTTACTGAAGATTCAACTATTCAATTTTTCGTGAAGATTTTTTTTCTTTATGCAGCTTTTTAACTAATTAGTTAAAAATTCATTTGATTGTTCTAAAATTATTTTTTCTCAGTATAAACTTAAGCTTCTTGGTTAAAAATGTAAATGTTTGGTTAAAAGTTTATGTATAATGTTGAAAATGAAAGAATGTTGATAAAAATCATTCTTCTTGCTTGACAATTCGCGTGAGATTCACAGTAAAAATAATGTCTGATTTTAAGCTCAAAAACGATCTTGACTTAAGATGTAAACGAAAGTAGACCATATCCGATTAAATTCAGCGCAGGATAATTGTCTAGAAATAAGACGATTATAGGGCTGAAATTCAGCCGTTAAAAAGATTGAAAACGAGGTCCGTCCACTCAGCGCCGCCAGCTATGAAAACTCACTAAAAATTATTATCATGAGATGAACGATTAGGGGAGATTTTGTTGCTTTTTTTGTTCTCTGATTATATATATATATATATATATATATATATATATATATAATACATTTCGCAAAAAACTACCCCTAAGTCGTATACACCTACCCCTCGTGATCAAAAACCTTTTAAAAGTGGGAACAACACCTTGAACAATGTAAAGATGCGTTGGAGCTCCAAATTAATTACTTGACACTTGAAAATTTCCCCCTCATTATGATTTTT
>JAWWLR010000034.1:44614835-44626209 GCA_035041075.1 Acraspis erinacei
CATCATGTATTTTATTTTATTTAAAATTTTTAGTAAGGGCTGTAAGAAATTAAATTAGATTCTTTGTATGAAAATGATTATTTCCTCGTTTTTTATTGAAAATTAATTTTCCCAACTTCACGTTTAACTGTTCTATTTTTGATAAAAAATTGATATCTTTTGTTGGAAAATTGAAGCATGTGTTTCAAAATTAATTAATTTGGCCAAGTTTTGTTACGTGGGCTTAACGGATTTTCAGAATGAACGTGATGAATAAAAACGAATATTTGCTTTTGGCGGAAGATATGAATATGTAATTTTGTTAAAAATTTGAAATTGCAGTTAATTAATTTCATTTTTCGATCAACATTAATCTTTATTAGTTAACTAACTTTAAGTAATCAAGTCGGGAAATGTTAGTTTAATGATAATTCTATCATTAAAATACAATTTTATGTCGGAAAATACACCGACAATGCTTCTAGTCAGCAGTGAAAGAGGGGTATTCACCACCGAAAAGTGCAGTAGAGGGAGAAGTGTTCCCAGGTAGTCGTCGGCGAATTGACGTCTGCCCGCCTCAGTTGCCACTCACTTTTACTTTACCTCCTTCCTTTGATTTTCAATCATTTCTCCTACTTCTCCTCCTTTCTCTACCTTCCTCTCCCTGCCCTTACTTCCCGTATTCTTCCTTTTCTCATTTTCTTCAAATACCCTGTCATCACTGTCGCAAATTCCAATCCCTGAAAAAAGTGTGCCGTATGGGCAGAAGGATGGACTCGTGACGTATGTATTACTAATAAGGTTTAAGAAGCCCTTAAAATTAAGAAACATAAATTTTTTCAAAATTATTCATTCTTTTTTAGAAGTCCACAAGTTTTCGTTTTGTTATTTTTAACATATCTATAAGATTAAGAAATTGTCTTAACGAAATTTCTCAAATAGATAAAGTTTTAAAAAGTGTTGTAAGATAATTATAATCAGAATCTCATTAAAATAATTTGTAATGACTTTTGTAACTTTTTTTGAATTCTTTAAATTGTAAGGTCCAAATTTATTCTCCTAAGAATCTTTCCATTTTTGTGACTTAACATATTTTATTATATTCTTATTACACTTAAACTCTCAGATTATTCGAATTCTGTCACTTTAAAATTCGAGTAGTCCCGAGTATTAAAAGTATCAAATAGTAAAGTTTGAATTTTTATTCTTACTATTTTAAGTGCTTAATTAGTTATTTTCGAATTCTTTTAATTTAAAATTATGCATTTATTCGAATTTTCAGCACTAATCTGTGCATACTTCTTATAACAATCAATGGATCAAATTATAACTAATGACACTTATTTGTAAACATTAGATGACCTAATTTTACCAAATTTTATAAATCTGGAATGCGATACACAAGCAAAAAACGGGCCGGCTGCGCTATTTGAATTTTCAGAAATTTTCGGAATTTTCAAAACCTAATTTAAAAAAAAATTTAAATGACGAATGTGGAAAAAATCAAAAATGTAACCAAAAATATTCAACCCCGAAATTTTAAAATTTACATTTTCAAATTCTAGGGTGTCATAAATTTTTTAATTCCCGACAATAAGTTGAAAAAGAAAAAAAATAATTACTGAAACAAAAATATCACGAAAATTTAAAATTAATGAAAATATTTATTTCCGAAATTGTAAAACCTGAATTTTTAAATTCCTGGAAATAGTACATTGCCGAATTTTCAAATTTTCATATACAGTAAGTTACCGAAATTTGAAATTCTGGAAAATAGTAAATTGCCGAAATCACGAATGCCAGAAGTAATTTGTCGAAATTAAAAATTACGAAAAATAAGAAAATACGAAATTTGCAAACTACAAAAGAAATAATATATTTTTTTCATGTTGAATAATCTTCTTTTTATGTGGGGTATATATTCTCAAGCATACTAGTAGGGGAACATGGGGCAAAACGAAACAATTAATACTGTACTAAAAAGAAATTTCGATTTGAAAAAATGCCATGTTCTACTTTTCTTATTGATTTTTGAAAACAAGTTTTTCGTCCTGGTTTCCTCCTTACACGGGTCAAAATGGGACGATTTACTAAATAAAAAATATAATGTATAATGAAAAATACTAATTGAAGAAGAATAAACACTGTCGAAAGAATGAAAAAACGATATCTAGCGCGTTGTCCCAGTTTGTGCCAGTCCATTCTGCCCTCAAAGTACTCTTTCCAATACTACTCCCGAAAATTGCGATAATAATCGCAATCAAAAACGCCTCAGCACAAAAGAAGGGCTATCAAATATACAACGGAATGCGCTGAAGCGATTTTAATTTCAAAATTCTTGTATTACTTATGTGTATTACTTACGTACACTCATAATTATAACTTTAAATATTACAACAAAATTATAACCAGTTGACCTGAGAAAATCGGGAATGACTCAAATTGAATTTGCTACAATTTCCTGTAGATGGCTTCACACCACAGAGGACATATAATCATCGTCCCATTTTGCCCCTGTAGTAATTTTGCCCCATGTTCCCCGAAACTCCTGGAATTGAATATTATCGTTAGTTTTATTTTCTTTCGGGAATTTTAAAATTTTGAAAATTCTCTTTATTTTTAAGATGTTTCCTACAGAATGGTATTACATACTTTTTTTTAAATATTGATTTTCATATGTTATGATAGATTATTTTAATAACTTGTGTATAGTTTCAATTGTTAGTTTCTCTGCTTTAATAAGAGCATAATTTTTTATTAAAAAGTGCTAATTTCGATAATTTTGAAATGGTACAAAGTAGCTTGAAGCCTGTTTTCGGTTTGTCTATAATCGAGAAGTAATCATGCATTTTCCAGAACACATATAATAATGACCGGTTAGTAAATGCGCGGAAAGAAAGTTTCTCAGGAATCGGAGAGACTTAGCTCCATCAAGGTACGATTCGCCAAATTGAAGGTCACGATTTTATGCACCACACTTTTTGCGAAAGTAGATACCAATGATGTCTAGGGATCACCGAGGTTAAAGTCGTATACAGGTTTCTTCGTTATACGTTCTCCGCCTTTAGTTGCCATAGAAAATACAACGGTATCCCACAGGACATTGACGTATGGGATATACCCTCGGAACTCATTAGTGTCCTGCTGCTTCTCATTGTTTTCCTTGTATAAAAATTTTTATTAATTTATAGCTGATAGTGTGCAATTGAATCGGGTAGACGTTAGTAGGACTTCTTCTTCTTGCTCAGAGAATTTGGAAAAATCACTGAAACCTCTCTCTAGTCCGTTAATTCTCAGGATGAGTACGGAAACTTAATGTTTTAATCAACTTACTATCAATTACCACACACTATTATTTATTGCCATTAATATTCATTGGGTAATTACACATTTCAAAATCATTTTGATCATTTTAAATCAGAGAAGATTTCATGCGCTTGAAAATTGGAGATAATAAACTAATGAGTTTTCCTAGAATAGCAATAAATAAATTTAAGTAATTTTTATTGAAAAGGACCTTTATCAGATATTAGTTAAAAATAAAAAAATTGGAATCATTCACTTTTGGATTAAATGAAAAAAAGTAATTCAGATCAACATAAAGAATCTTTTATTTATCACTATTAATGACAATAAGTGTACAAATAATTAGTTGCGAGACTGAATAGTATGCTTATATTTTATAACCATGATTTTTTGTATTTAATGACTATCTTTTTATATCAACCATTCAAAATATTTCGTAAGTCAAAAAAGTACTTTGATCTGCTTCTTGAGGATTATAATATGATCTTTAAAATTGCATTATTATTACTCTCTATAATACAGTTAATGAAACAAGTAATAATCAGTGTACAATTTTGATAGGTATAACTAATTATTTTTAATATTTCACGCGACGTAAATAAATTTAATGGGATTAAGGGTTTTCATAAGATTTTCAAAGATTTGAAGGGATTTAAAAATGTTTTACGGGATTTTAGAATGTTTTATAAGATTTCAACCTTTACACGCTTTTTTTAAAGAATTTCCTTCAATTTCGGAAGATTTGGAATATTCAATACAGGATCTATGAAGTATGTGAAATGCTTTCAAAAAGGTATTTTGGGTGGACTCTCGAAAAGCGCTTGTCTACGTTTAATTTTAAACTCTATATAGCTATCTCTTTTGACGCGCTGATTACGAATATGGCAGTAAAAATATCCGAAAATTTGATTTTCAAGGTCAAAACCCCAAAATACTGTAAAAAGATTCATGTTTTTCCGTTTTTTCAGCAAATAATAAAAATTAACAAAAAATTTAAACAAATGTTGTAGATACTTTAAACATACATATCTTATGTTCAATAGTTCTTACTGTATGACTGATAGTTTTCGAGAAAAGAAGAGAAATTTCAGTACGAAGTGTAGAATTGCTTAGGTCACACACAATACCCATTCCAGCGTTTCATGGGGGCGAAAAGGCATGTCTATGAATAGTCACAGAAATAACTTAGGTCACACACGCCCCTTTATAACGTTTCATGGTGGCGGGAAGGAACCTCTATGACTGGTCACAGAAATAACTTAGGTCACACACAGTACCCATTCCAGCGTCTCGTGGGAACGGGAAGGCACCGCTATAATTGAATACAGAAATAAATTAGGTCACACACGACCCCATTTTCAACGTCTCATGGGGGCGGAAAGGCATCTCTATGACTGGCCCCAGAAATCACTTAGGTCACACACAGCAACCATTCCAACGTCTCATCGAGGCGGGAAGGCACCCCTATGATTGACCACAGAAATAAATTAGGTCACACACGACCCACTATCTAACGGCTCATGGGGGACGGGAAGTATACCCTATGACTGGCCACAGAAATAACTCAGGTAACACACGCCTTCCCTTCCAACATCTCATGGGGGCAGGAAGGCACCTCAATGACTGGCCACAGAAATAACTTAGGTCACACGCGACCCCCTTTTCCAACGTTTTAGGGGGGGGGGTGTATCTTATAAAACTTTCAAGTTATAAAGAATTTCGAAACATTAAAATTTTCTTAATGTTTCTATATTTAAAACGATTTCTAGGAATTTTCAAGAAGTTTTACACATTTTAAAGGATATGAAAATATTTAAAAGGATTCCAAATATTTCAGTGATTTGAATTAATATTTTAATTGATTTCAAAGAATACATCATTAAGGAATCAGAGGTACGAATGTGTCCTGCTGTCAGTCTGTCTATGCATATGTAGATTTTTAGTTTGTCAGCACGATAAAGTTCGAAAGAATTAAAAGATGGGATTAGCCTCTGATACGCTCTTTTATTGTCTTAAAATGAATGTCAAGTTCGCTAGCCAGCCATTTTGGATAAAAAACAAAAAAGTTAGAGAATTAAAAAAAAATTTTGAAACATTTTTTGGAAGATTTAAAATTTTTATGTGCGGCTATTAGTATTATACAAAAAACTAACTATTCATTCTAAGGATGTCCAAGATTGAAAAACGTTGCATTTGGGACACCCTACAAATTTAGCGTAAGAACTTTTTGAATTTTTCTGGAAAATAGAAATTTCAAAGTTTGATTGTACACAGAATAATGAACAATTAAAAATTCCTTTTTACGGTTAAACTATGCAGATTTGACGAAAGATGATTTGACAAAAATTATGTCCTCAAAACAAGTTTACAAATTTTTTATTCAATCAATTTTTAACAGTACACGCAGTTTTTATTTTATTCGAAAAAACACAAAATTAAAAATTAAAAAAGTAAGCTTTTGGACAAACGCTAAAAGCTTTGAAAAAATGAACTGACCAAATTTATCGTAAATAATTTTTCATAGGACCAGTAGCTTTTTTTTAATCCTAAAAAATAACATCCGAAATAAAAAATTTAATTTTTGGAAATACGGCATGAGACGAAAAAAATGAAGAGACGAAAGTTCTTAGACCATAAAAGAACTACAAGTATTGTTATAAACTCGTGCTATAAAAATATATTAAAAATAAAAAAATAACTTTTTGGAAAAACAACACAAGCTACATAACATTTTATTCAACACAATTTTCCGCCTAAATTATACCTGAAAATTCCCTTCGAACCACTTTACACATGGATGCGTTTTATTGGCTTTGATCGTAAAGAAAAACATTTAAAGTAAGCAAATTAATTTGAAAAAAATTGACACAAGTGGTAATAGAATTTTTATTAAACATTATGTATAGAATTTACCGTTCCTTAATTATAAAAACAAGACAACCAAATACGTATTTTTCAATAAAAATTCATATTATGAATTAAAAATAAAATTTGTATATTATTTTCAATATCTGAATAAGCAGCCACAAACCGAGATACAGAAATAAATATAATATGCATTTTATATAATTAAGTTGAAAATGTAGAAAAGTTCGACTATTTGCTTTTGATATTTTGAGTTACATATAACAGTATTCATCTTTTTTTAAAATTCATCTTATCGGCTGTGGAATCAACTATTTTGTTAGAAGTTCTTCTTTTTTGGTTGAATTAAGCTGGTAGAAAATTAATTTTTTCTGTGCTGAAAATTAATTTTTAAACTGAAAATGAAGCTATTCTATTTTCTGTTGAAAAATTATTCCTATTTTTGGTTGCAAAAATATTTTAATTTTTCTTGGAAAATTCAACAGTTTTGGAAAAAGTTCTACTATTAGGATGAAAATTAAACTAAGTACATGGTAGAAAACTACCTTTTTTGGTTGAGAAATTATTGTAAAGCACAAATTTTATTTTTAATGATTTGATATGAAAAATGTGTATCATTCAAATACATTTATTATTTTAATTTTCATTGTATGCATTGGTATTGAAACAAGAACATTTTCATTGTATTATTTTTATAGTTTAAAAAGTGTCGATCGTATTTAAAAAAAAATTATTATTATAAAGTTTATTGCAACTTGTATGGTTTTTCATGAATTTAATAGGTTTATTTCCAATGTTGTTTTTCACGATTTAAACTCAAAATACGCCTCCTAGCATAAGGTGGTTCTAAAAACTGTGTAGATATAATTTAGGCGGGAAATTTCGTTGAATAAAATGTTACTGAAGCTAGTGTCGTTTTTCAAAACGTTAAATTTTTTATTTTTTATATCATTTTTACGATTAAAACGAAGACAATGCGTCCTATAAAAAATCGGCCTTTAAGATAATGTAATTTTTAGGCATCCATGCTTCCTTGAATAATTTCAATTTTCTATCGACAAATAAAAAAATGTACAACCGGAAACAATTTTTCACTGTTTTCATTGCTATAAACTTTTCTTTTATTACTATATACAGTCCGAAATAAGTTTATATATTTTTACTAAGCAATTAGTAATACCACTAGAAACTATTTAAGTTTTAAAAATGTTGATTCAGAGATGCAATAAAGTACCTTTTGTGTAAGAAAAAACAATTTTCAATTAAAAATAAATTTCTTTAGGCATTCATTTTCATCCTTATGCAAGACAAATAATTTGTAAAAAGTTTTCTAATTAATCTCAATGCTCTGCAGAAAATTAGAGCAATTTACAGACGAAAACAATTTTAGAAATTGAAAACAGAAATCTCTAATCAAAAGTAGCGCACATGAAAAACCTGCAATGTGTATAAATAACTTCGTTTTCGTTAGTACATTGTCAATTTAAGAATGAAAAAAATTATTTTTTTTTAAGTTTATTCAAACATTCAGAAAGAAATGTTTTAAAAATAGAAACACGCCATTGCACGTTTTCAATTTCACAATATGAGTTTCTCATTCTTTGGATAGACTTAAAAAGACACTATCGCGTCCTTTTTTTTAAGCTTTTTAATTTTTTAATTTTCCATTTTTATAACCTTTTATTAATTACTGCATACAGTTTAAGTAAATGTATTTATTTTTATCAAGAAATAAGCTGCTTTCCATTATTAAATTAGGAAATATTTCGACTAATCGAATCAGTATTTTTCTGCTAATCCGAAGACCCGAAGTCGGAATTTTTTGCATTAAAAAAAAATAGTTGAATTTTCAAATAAAAAGAACCATTTTTTACCAAACAGATGAAATTTTAACGAAATAGTTGAGTTTCCAAGCTAGAAGTCGAATTACTGTTGAAACAGTTGTCTTTTACACCAGAAATAATACATTCTTAAGTAAATAGTACATTTTTTGACGAAACAAAAAATTAATTTCAGAACAAAAAGTTGCATGTATAATAAGTTGAACTTTCAAGAAACAGAAAGGAGTTTTTAACCAAAAAGTTGAATTTTCAACCTAGAGAAACGAATTAACTTTGACTACAATAAAATACATTTCTATCAAGTTGTTGAAACTTCCAGCCAAAAGGACGATTTTTTTTTAGAATAGAGTTCAATTTTCAACCGAGAAATTATATACCATAAAAGATCAATTTTCATTAAAAAAAAAGATGGACTGCAAACAACAACAAAATTAGTTATCAAATAAACAACCAAAAAGTTGAACTTTAAAGCAAAAGGGATGAACTTTTTTTAAAATAGTAGAATTTTCCAAATAAAATTATAAATTTTCAGCCAAGATGGTATTAGTTTCTATCCAAATTTACAAATTTTTAATCCAAGAGTCGAATTTTTAACTAATTTATTTTCTTGATGTAGATTCTTTATCAAAAAAATAATTTTTTAACAAACTAGTTCAACTTTTAACCATGCAAGCAGTTAAATTTTCAACCTAGAACGTAAGTTTGTATAAAAAGACGAATTCTTAATGCAAGAGATGATTTTTCAACTAAGATGATTAATCTTCAACCAAAATGATGAATATTCAAGTAAAAAAAAGTTGGAACTGAGAGTTTAATTGATAAAAACAACAAAAATTTACAAAAAAATAGTATATTTTTCAAATAAAATAGATTATTTGGTCAAGAATGAAAAACTTTCCAGCATATTGTGGAATTTCGAAGTAAAAAAGACGAATTTTCTGCTAAAAAGTTAAACCTTCAAACCGAAAATACTAATTTTTATCAAATTAATAAATTTTGGACCAAATAATCAACTCTGAACGAAAAAAAGGAACTTAAAAAAAATAGTTGGATTTTCTCATTGGGATCCATGTATTAGCTGTGAAGCTTGCGATAAATAGATAGAAATTCTGATTAATTTCAGTTAGTTTTCAAATATGCGAAAAATTCATAAGGCAGCATTCTGGCAGTTCTTGCAAATTCAACATAAAAACTAAAAATATTTTCATTTTTATCAGATGATTTCTCATAAATTTTAGTTATTAAAATTTAGTATAATAAGTAATAGGGATAAAATAAATACAGTAAACATATTTTTATATTTAATGTTGGAAAACGGAAGAATAAAAACTCTTGAACATTTTTTCAGATTTTAAAATAGAATTGAGCGAATGCTTAAATAAATGTCTATTAGACTTATTAATCGCATGTTTTGTTTCATTTCCTGATAAGTTGAATTTGATGTAATTTAACAAGTTTTCAGTTTAACAAAAACTTAAGAATTTTAATTGGAACTGAAAACGATTTCTTTGCCTGAGAGCATATGAAAATTTTTCTTTGATTTAAAGAAATCTTCTTTAAACCATAGATTCTTATTTCTGATTGTGTTTTTATAGTTTTTTAAAAGAAATCTTTGAACTGCTTAATTTATAAAAGTTTAAGCATAAAATTTTACTGCAAAGTTCTAGATTTAAAAGAGTTGGACTTTGAGGCCCTTCATTCGCAGAGTAGTTTTCATTATTTCAAATGAAACAATTTTTTTATTTCAATGTCCATGCCAATCTTTTACAAACCCCTGAAAAATTCGGCAATTTTTTTATTACATTCTGATGACAACCCTGATAAGATTTTCAACTTTATTGAAACAAGAAAAGGACATGATTGGAAAACTTGTAGAAAGGTCACATCACCTCGAAAAACATGACGTGTATAAAAACTACTGGCTCTAAATGGAAAAATAAGAATTATTTACTAACTTAATCTATTTAAACTTACTTCATTCACGTTAAAAATAAACTTTTTGAAAATCATGTGTAAAAATATAAGAATTTTGAGAAGAATTTAGCTTGAATAAAGTTAAAAGCTTCCACATGCATGATTAAAAATGTTTCAATGTTTTTTAATATTCTCTTACAAACGTTTTTCAAAATAAAAATTATTTTTAATTTTTCTACCAATCTTAAGAAAATATCTTTATTTTTTTGAAGACTCTTACAATTCTTAAAAGGCTTCTACATTTTTTGTTCGAAATCTTCAAAAATCTACATTTTGTTTTAAATTATGCATGATTTTGTTGGAACAAACACTTCGCTTAAATTATTTGAAATCATTTCAAGTTTTAAATTAATTTTGAATCTTTCGTAACCCTCTGACGACTAAAAATTAATCGAATTTATTCTACAAATAATAAGTGTTCAATTGTTATTTATAAATATAAATTAAATATTTGCAGTTACAAATTAAAGATTTTTTAAATACAGCAATTACAATCGTAACGAAATTTTCACGATTCAAGATTTTCTATTACAAAAAATTCAGTTTCACATTATGTGCTTTAGAATATATGGTTTGAAATTACTTGCCTCAAATGAACAGTCAAATATTGCTAAATTTGAAATAATAATTCTTTTCATAATTAAACAACTTCAAATTGATTGGTTTAAAAATGGAATACATGAAACGGAAATAATATTTTTAACTTAATGAAAGCCTTTAATAGTGGATTTATTCATATCCAGTAATGTATTTTTAAATTGAAAATAGTTTATTGAGCTTCAATCAGAAGTGCTGACGAACGGATTTAGAATCATCTCGTCAAATCAATTATTGTTCAAGTTTCAATATTTAATGTACAGTTAAATATGTTAAATAATTAATTAAATCATATTTACAGTTAATAAAATAAAAAATTTTCTTTATTAAAAATTTTTCAATTTCAAAAGCTTTTGAATTTTATTTGTTTAAATCTTCAAGACTGTATTTTAAAAAAAATTTAATTAAAGATGTACTCTTAAAAATAAAAATATAAAATGGCAAATTTGTGCCGTCAAAGATTTTTGAATTGCGTATCATAAACTAAATTATATAATAATTGAAAAAGATAACAGTTCAAGTAATTGTTTAAAAAATAGTTAAATTTGAACTTGAACAGCTTTTTCTTCTGAAATTTGTAACATTTCCGGTTAACAATAAATTCACTGTCATTTCCCGGTTTTGTCCGGTCTCAAGAAATTCCCGGTCATTTCCCGGTTTTCGAGCCCGGCATCCACCCTGAAAAATATAGTTTTCAACAATTTATAATCGTTTTTTAGGTAAGTGCTTGAAAGTTGCAATTTTATCTGCAATGTTTACCTTTCCTTTGCCTTTTTTGTTTATGAACAAATAATAAATTAACATTAGAGAGA
>JAWWLR010000034.1:44661612-44673701 GCA_035041075.1 Acraspis erinacei
AGCTTATCTCATTGATTACATTTTCTAGAATTGAAAAAAGTCAAACTTGACCATACATAACCGTTCTCGAGATGACCTCATTACATTGTTTTCCTCATTATATTTGTTTTTGTTTTCAATTGAATGAGTTAGGCTGAAAAATTTTTGGATTTGAAATCGGACCTGCTGTAAAATATTCTACTTTTTAAAACGATTGAATACAATTAGCTGCTCGAAATTTTACTTACTTATTCGAATGACTTTGTTTGTTTAACGAATACCAATATAATTCTTACGACTCATTCTATTCTTAGTGTTTCACTAAATTGTTCAACATACAAAAATTAAAAAGGAAAACGCCTTTTGATTAATCTTTCTCGAGTTGTCTATGAAGTTCAAAACGGAGACACGCTTAAATAAACAAAAGTTTTGACTTGATACGTTGCGTATGTATAAATGTCAACTTCTACTAAAAATGTATGATATGATACAGATGGGTTACCTTAAACTAGAATGTGGATAAATTTCGTCAACTCGTACACATACAGGGTGGGCCATTTTAATCGACGCACCCGAATTTCTCGGTTTCTAAGAGGTAATACAGAAAAATGATTTACGCAAAAGTTGTTCAGAACAAAGGGGGCCATTTATTTCTGCAATTAGTGTTGCCCTTGAACTTGAGTTTCAATGTCATTTGAAGGTCAAAGATTTTTTTTAATGTTTTTAAAGCTCATGAAAAAAATGTAAATACCATTTAGGACGTAAAATTGCACGCTTTTTTCGAATCCGGTGTCAAAAATAGAGGTTCCCATTTAAAAAAAAACACTTTGACCTTAAAATTACCTTGAAAATCAAGTTCAAGGTCAAAACTAATTGCACAGATAAATGGCCCCCCGTTGTCCTGAATAACTTTGTCTGAACCATTTTTTTGTATTACCTCTTAGAAACCGAGAAATTTGGGTGCTTCGATTCAAATGGCCCATCCTATAAATTATAGCTTCAGCAAGCAACAATGAAAATAATTTATGGTATTATTTATTTTAAGAACTATTTTTTTGCCAAAAAAGCCCAAAAAGTGTTTTTTCAAATCATTTTTAGTATAAATAATTGAAAGATTTCGTTTTTATGATCGAAAATAACTTTTCAAACTATGTGACTAAGGTTTTGTGAGAAAAAACATCTGCCTTTCAGTAAAATAGCCAAACCGAATAGATTGTGTTTAAAATTGGTAATAGCAATAATAATTGTTAATTATGTAAAGTTTTAAGAAGCGAAATATTATCTTTTAAATAAATGTTGGCACTTTTTGAGACAAAAAAATTAAATTGGCAAAATTGCTTTTTTGGTACATGTTTAATAAATAATAAAAAGAATAATCATTTGAAAAAAGGCCACCGCCCTAGTGTACAGTGTACACTAGTATGGACCCAGAATATATTGATTTTTTTTTAATTTTCGTGCACATCCCCAACCGCCAATTTTGTGAGAATCCTTTAAAAAGAAATTTATTATTTTTTCCAAACAAATTGATAATGAGATATCCGCAGCCCATGAGAGAAAAATTGGGTTCTGCGAGTTTTTACGTCAATTATTATTTTTGGATGTTTCTTTCAGTAGAAAATTTTGCTAATGCATAAAATACCACTTTCTACTGATAACTGGGTGTTGAGCAACATTTTTTACAACCTATTATTGTTAGCAGTAATTTTCTCATAGAATAGAGCTAGAAAGTCGGTGTTTTTGCGGAATTTTCTAACTAGCTTGTAAACCTGCAGTTACAAAAAGATAAGAATAAATTAAATATAATTGTTTAAATTATTTATTAATATTTATATTAAATTTTCTCACCATAATACTAGAAAGTTGCGATTTGTTTTTAACTTTTTCACTTAATACCTTCAAAAATTCAAAATTAACAAATGTTTTAAACAATTATTTTTGTAAAGTTAGATGACTATACTTTTTCTTGCTTTAAACCTGTGACAAAATAGAAATGTAAACATTCGATCTCAGTTTTTTAAAATTTTATATGATTTTTAGAAAGTTGTGAACAATAAAGAGTAATATTCTAATATTTGAAATTCAAAAGCTTGACTGCGCCATTTATTTTCATATAAATTTTTTTTAATATATACTTTCTTTTATAATTCAAGTTCATGAAGAGACAATATCAAGAATTTGTTCCAGAATTTGTCGTTGATTTTGAGAACCATGCTGTGTGTTAATGACATTTTTGAGCGAAATTAAGAAGTTTCAATATTCAGTTCATAACACTAGTCTAAAAATCAAATTTTTTTGTACATTTAGTGACTATATTTTTCTAATGCTTTTTGCCTATTAAAATTGGAAATCGCATTGGAAAATTTTGTATGGATTGGTTTGCAAAGTACCGTATGTTTCTTTTTGTATAATGCAATGCCTTTTTTAATATTTCAGTTCATTGCGCCTCAACTAACGAATTTATGAGCGAAAATGACACTAAAATTAGTTGCAGATTCGATTACCTTTGCCTTGACACTTTCGGCAACCAGATTGGTCGCGTCTCTTTTAAATTTTGGTTCAGAGAATAAAGCTATCATAAAAAAAATTTAATTTTCAAAATTCACATTTCAATCACCAATTCATAAAAAATGTTGTCAATGCGATTTTCAAGCCTTGCAGGCCAAAATGCATTAAGAAAATGTAGCGTCACTAAATGTAAAAAATGACTGTAAACTAGTGTAACTTGACTGAAGTATCTACATCCTTTAATTTTATTTTCTACTTAATCCACTTAGAAATTAATTACTTCATCATAAATTGATTTTTCATTGACTGTTGAAAAATTGTAGATGTTGAGTTTCTACATCAGAAAAGTTGGACCTATGTGTCTTTGAGTAAGGATTTTTTTGTTCAAGACTTTTTTCGTTAAAGACTTTTTTATTCTGATATATGGAGCATGTTCGATTTACCTAAGAATAGTATTTTTCTTTCCAAAAATTCTCATATGTTAAAAGATACAGCCACGCGTTTCACTAAACTATCTCGATTTGCTTCAAATTCAATTGTATAGTTTCATCGTCAGGATGGTAGAATTGCCTGTGTATATTTAGTCAGTAGAAGCTTCTTTTACATTTAAAACTTTCTTCAGATGCTATTGATAAGCACGGTGCGATGCCAAACGGACCTGGAGAATTTGTACATCTGTGGACAGTGTACAAAAGTGACAACATCTGGACCGAGTATTGCCATCGCTATGGAAGACACACAAAGTGCTGTCTTCGTGAATTGGAAGGCACATATAATTTTTTAGAAAGGGATGGATACATCATTGGATATGGTCTCGGTGGCAAAGAGATTTTTATAATGTATACACGTGAGAACGTACCGTTTCAAATATCTGTGGAAGGTAATGGGCGCATACGGAGGGATAAAAATTTGTTGGCCTTTTTCGGTATAGGACAAATTATGCCACCGTATAATTCAAGAAATGCTACAGAACTTTAAGATCTGACAATGATACTGAAAATGTTACAAGTTTCGAGAATTTTCACTGTATTGGTGTATTTTATTGTACTATAAGAAAAATAAAGTATATTAAAAGAATAAACCTCTACTTTTTTTTTTAACTTTTTGATAACTTGACTGGGGAGCTATTAAGTATATAAGCCATTCTGTTTCGTATTGGGGAACTGCTGAAAATAATTTTCTTGTTGAATTTCTTCAATCTACGGTCAACTGTAGTAGCATAGGACTCTACTGTAGAGACGCAAAACTATAATCCATCATATTTATGGAGATGTTAGTAACTGCAGTCTTTTCTCTCTGTTATATTTGTTTGATTTAAGATATAGTTACCGCGTTCATAGTTTAATTTTATTTTAAAATTATTTTGTAATTATTGATTTTAATGAAAAGTGTATTATTTCAAATTTCAATTTTATCAATTGGATACAATTTATTTCAATGAATAATATAATCATAATAATAAAAACCTAAGTTTAATTAATTTAGACCATACAATCTTTAAACTATAAGTAATAGAGATTAAGTTTTACAATTCGCTAATACTTTTAAATAATGCGATTATTCACTTTATATTTCGACTTGGAAGGTCTCTCCTACTAGGAACATAACATAATATGTCATTTGTGTTCAAAATGTAAAACAGTAATGAAAAATAATTACAAACAACAAAATTAAATTACAGTTAAAAGTATAATCTCTATTTGGGAACACAAGCAAACGTATTTAAATTAATATAAAACCTATATTGGATAATAATTACTTTTATGTATTAATAGAGTTAAAATAAGTAACTTTAAGTTTCATTTTATGATACTGTACAATGATAATTCTTGAATTGTATTTTGTACACAGAAATACGTAATTTTCAAAAATTGCATCAATTTTTAATAAAAATAATAAATTTGTAAGCAAAAAATGAAATGGTTAAATTTTCATTTAAATAAATTAATCCTTAAAAGAAGGAAAGGAATTGTGGAAAAATTAATTGAATTTTGAACAAAATATGTTCAACAAAGTACTTAAAATTTCGACCAAATACTTGCATTTTGTGTGCAATAGTTCAATTTTAGATACAAAACAGGAATTTTATAGAAAAACGTTACATTTTCAAGAAAAAACTTCATTCATAATCCAAATTGATTAATTTTCTTGAGAAATTAAGACGAATTTCGACGAAAAATATCAACTTTCACTTTTGTTTCAAAATTTTAAAAATTCATTTTTTTTTATCATTTGACTTTTTGTAAAAATCGTATTTTCAATTTAATTCAGGGTAAATATTTCGATTCCTAATAATCAATCTTCACTATCCGCTAGGAAAGACAAGAACATTAGGGTGAAATAAAACAACAAAGTTCAAAATAACTTTTTGGGCACAATTCTTAATTCATTTTAAATTTGATTTTTTCAAGCAAATTTAGAATTTAGTTTTGCATACGAGTTTTGAATTGTTATTTTTGAAAATTTTACGTTATTGTAAATAGCTAAAAAATTGTATTCTTTCATTTTTTCTATTTTCTTGTAAACATTATCTTGTATTAATGTTGAAAGAAATATTTTAGCGATAAATTACTTGTTTTTATCGACAATATGATACTTGATCATGATTCCTTCTGTTAATTTGATTTAAAAATGAGACCACGATTAGATACACAAGTTATAAAAAGTAAATATTGTGGATAACTATATTAGTAGAAAAAAATGTTTTTTTTTTAATTTGTTCTAAATTATATTGGCAGTGAGGTTTAGTTTTCTGTGTATAAAATTAACACAGAATGTCGCATGAAAACTTTTTATTACGAACATAACTTAACAATAATTAAGATGAAGAATATTTCTTTCTGTTTTTAAAAATCCACACTGGTAAATTATTTTTATAGTCTGTTTATAAAATTGGAAAATGATATTGAATGGAAAATTTTCATATAAATATAGACATAGTTGCAAACATAATTTCGAGAGAAGCAAGAGAAGTTTTTTTAAAATATTTATAACATTCATAATGTGTATTTAGTTATATAATTTGTTTTTAAACTGAACGATTAATCCATAATATTCACTATTTTATATTAAAATTTTTATAGCAAATAACGGGAGAATAATCAGACTGTGGGGCTTTGAGAAAAAAATGTATATCCGAAAGATAAAAAGGTTCAACCAATTTCTTTTTATAATTGACGTACAGAATTATAAGGCATCAAAATATTTATACTTGAAAAAATTAAAAGTCCGCTTTTAAGCAAAAAGTTTAATCATAACCATTTTGGATTTTCAGCCGCTCTTAATAATTTATGTGTTTTCCAATTGCTTTAAATCGCTAGACCCCCCCCCCCCTCCATAAATATAACATTCAGAAAATGGATTGGCCAGTATCAAGTGACATTTAAAGTAATTGGATAGACTCTTATAAACTAAAACAATTACATTTATATAAAAAACAATTACATTTCTATAAAAAACAATTCAATGTCATTTTCCTCGTTCAAAATTTAATTTGGTTAAACACTTGGAAAATGCCTTTATAAAATTGCTAATAATCAAAACATTATTTTAATAACAGTTTAAATAACAAGATTTCGCTCAAGAAATGCAGGTAAACTTATTTGGAGTCAACTGAAAGAATTCTTATAAGATTAATAAGAAAACCCTGCAAATTGGAACGAATCTTAAGTTTAGTGTCTTTATTTCAAAATTTAATTTAAGGTAAAAAAAATTTCATGAATTTTTTGGCTCATCAGAGACCAAAAAAATAACAATTGAAAAAAGAGGAAGAAAGAAGGAAAGTATCAACTAAAGCCAACCTCTCACTTTTTTCTTTTTCCGTCTTATTTATGCTACTAGGGAACCCAAATGTTTGATATAATTTCGCATTTATTTGTGAAAAAAGTGACAAATATATCAAAATTAATCTTTATAATAAGAAAGAAAAGCAATAATTTTAACCCAAAAAGGATAAATTGTTTGCGGATCCCAATATTCAGTTTTGTTAATTAAACAAACACCCTGGTATTTTCAAGAGATTTTCACAAATTACATCAATGATATTTCCATAAGCCTGAGAGAAAAATGAGCTCTATTTTTTAAATAATAATAGTTCAAATAATACTAGCTATGACATAAAGAATACAGCCAGGCTGAAAACATTCCTTCATGAATTTATCAGTGAAATAAATGCATTCCTAAGAAAAAATTATGGTTGCTATAAAGGTCACCGTTATGTCACTAGTTTCTGGTAAGATAAAGAAATAAGTACATTGAAGATAAAGAAACGGCATTATCTAATCTCGCTCTTTGACTCTGCAAGTTTTAGTGCATAAGCGCAAAGACATGTATCCACAATTCAGTGATTCTTAAGTGTTCAGGTTCGCAAAAAAAATCAAATAACACATCCAGACGTCGAAGACCCGTCTTAATGACGATGTTAATTAATATATTCGATACGACGTCTTAAGTCACGACAAACGCCGCAAGAAATTAACATAAACAAACTTGGCCTCGCCTGTATTAAGCAAGCCGACTAGAAGTGTTAATTTTCTGCTAGGTCGCGTCTGAAATCCGTCTCGTTTCGGCCTGCAGTCAATGGAATCGCAAATCTCTCCTTTTCATCAGTAGAAATTCACTCGCGGGTCAGACATCAAGAAGCGAATTAAAAAGAAAGAGAGTTTTGCAAACATATGAATATTTCACACGATTACTGTATCCAGTAATGAAATAAAAAACGTGACTCTGCCGAGTTAATTGGTACCTAATTCATAAACTTTGAGAATGAAAGTATCTTCAGTAAATATTAATACATCTCCATCAGGGAATGAAAAACATCTGAAATAAAAATGCGACTCACAGAAAGTTTGATTTGTAAGTAATTGGGTCATACCTCTTACAAATTATTCTCATAATAATAATAATAATAATAATAATAACCATCTTAAGCCTGTGAAAAAATTTTAAATAATAATAATAATATTTTTCCCATTTGTAGAGAAATTTCGAGGGAGAAACCAAATAGTAATCTCGGGCAGTTCGCCTAATCCGGAGTTATCCCCTTGTAATCAGAAGTAATCCACATTTAACCCAGTTTTAAACTAGAGTAATCCGACTCTAATCAGTAACAATCTATGGTGATTTACTTGAAATCCACGTAATTTAGAGTAAGTCAGGTAATACAAGTAATTCACGTGTAATCCGGTTAAGGCAGATACTTTAGAGTAATTCACATATCTAATACCATTAGTTTTAAAAAGTTTGGTTGAAGATAGTTTGATCTTTTTTTTTAACAATTAATTTAGCTAACAAACAATTCAAATATTCTATTCTTTGTTAAAAATTGATTTTTTGTAGTTCACAATTCATACCTAAGACGAATTATTATTATTATTGTTATTTATTCTTATTATTATTATTATTACACTATTAAGCCGTTTCCCTTTCGTTATAATAAATGGTAGTCCGCTGTAATCCAAGTGATCACCTGCAGTTCGATTAATCCGTCATAATCCTCTTGTAATCTGGAGAAATCCACTTGGAACGGAGTTTTAAACTAGAGTAATGCAGTTTGAATGTGAGTTAATCCGAGGTAATCCTCTTGTAACCCAGACAATTCGGAGTAATTCAGGTAACACAGGTAATTCACTTGTAATCCAGGGTAATCCAGCCAAGTCGGAATAATTTACATACGTAATAAAACTAGTTTTGAACTTTTTGGTTGAAGGTAGTTCGATTTTTTGTTGTGAGTAAAAGATTTACTTATCAAAAAATTAAGTATTCTATCCGCTTTGTTGGAAATTCATTTTCTGGTAGTCATTTTTTTGTCAACAATTCCATAGCTTAGTTTACGATTTATTTTTTGAGTTGAAAATGCAACTGTTAATGTAAAAAATTAATTTCTTTCGCTGCTATTTTAACTATATTTTCTTGCCTGAAAATATACCTTTTTGGTTAAAAACTAAACTATTTTGTTGAGAATTCATGCAATATGTTTAAAATTGTTTTTTGGCTGTTGTTGAAAATTTAACTATTTTGAAATTTTCAGTAGTTTTAAGCATGTTTGAGTAAAAAATAATTTAATTTCCAATACATGTACTAATATTTTCGAATTGCATTCTAAATTGAAATTATAGAAATTTTAAAGGAGATAAATGTATTATTAGTAAGTGTAATATTTTCTATCATAATAATTTACATTTAAAGTGATTAGATTGATCGTTTTGGCTAAAAAATGTGATTTCTGACCCAAAAAACTATCGTTTTCAATCCTTAAAATGCAAATATAAAAAATATTTTGAAACCTTAAAGTTGAACTATTCTAACAACTATGAAATTATATGTACTCTAATTGGAAACTTTCGAAATTAATGCATTTAAACATATAGGGTTTAAATAATTAAAAAATTAAAAACGTCCTCCAAAAATTGAAGCAATCCTTCATTACGATCTTAAAATTAAGTTGTTAAAAAATTCATTTTTATGTTTCACATATTGATTTTTGAATTACAATCTTATTAACCTAAAGTGCATAATTAATAACTGGAAAGTTAACGATAACATGCAAGGAAAACAACTTCCTGTTAAAGAAAATGTTATAAGATATCAAAGTGTCATATACTAACAAACCTGTCACACTGAAATGACAGAAAAAGTGGCAATACAATAAACACAAAAAAGCGGAAAGAAGCACAGGAGCTTCATTGTGGACAAAGTGAATGAATGGCTGAATTCGAAAATTATTATTATTCATTTTCAAAAGGAGATAGAGCAGGAAGAGCATCGAAAAAGAGGAGAATACAAACGAAAATCGAAAGGCAAGATAATGAATTTGGAGGAAAACACATTTTTCAAGGGTTTGGAGGAGTAGGAATGGTTTATATTAAACGGAAATATAATCAGTGATGGAACAGGTGAATATTCACGTTCAGGAGGAGAAAAACTAACTGTAATTGATTATGTTAAGGCTAATTAGAAGGTAATTGAGAAGATTAAGAAACTTGAGATGGGGTAGTATATACAAGGTGGGCCATCTGTTAGTGCGTTTTTAAATTAGAAAAGAAGTACACTGTTTCCTACGTGAAATCAAAATAGTTTAGTAAAAATGAAAGGTACTTACATGCCATTTATGCATGAAAAATGATATCATGCAAGTGTCCCCCACGGCTCTTTTGCAGGAAATTTTCCAAGAAGAATAGCCCAATAATGCCACCAGCGTATAGACCGCACCATAAGGAACTTTTGCATTATGAAGGGGTCTCTCGTGAATATTGTGGGAATCTTCTGATCCCCAGATGCGACAATTTTAATTTTTAAGTGCTCACTGATGTGAAAATGAGCCTCATCAGAAAAGATGATTTTGTGTAAAAGCCTTTTATCTTTTTCGATCATCCAGTCAGCGAACATACGGCGTTGTTGATATTCAAGCGGCTTCAGATTTCACACCAGGATGTTTAATTGCATCCATGCAAAATTCAATTAAGGCAAGAATTGAAGGCGCTTGACTATCAACAACGCCGTGTCTTCGCTGACTGCATGATCGGAAATGATAAAGGATTTTCATCAAGGATCAGCCTTTCTGTTGAGGCTTATTTTCACATCAGTGAGCACGTAAAAAAACAAAATTGTCGCATCTGGGGATCATAAAACCCAAACAATATTCACCAGAGACCACTTCATGACGCAAAAGTCACTGTATGGTGCGGGCTATACGCTAATGGCATTATTGGGCCATTTTTCTTCGAAAATGTCGACCATCGGAACCAGGCCTGCAAAAAGAGCCGTTGCGGACACTTACATGATATCATTTTTCATGCATAAATTGCATGTAAGTACCTTTTATTTTCACTAAACTATTTTGATTTCACATGGGAAAAAGTATACTTCTTTTCCAATTTAAAATCGCACTCATAGGTGGCCCACCCTGTAAAAGAAGATGCACTTGAAGCCGCCTTCGGCCCATGTAAATGACTGTTATTTTATTTTTTAATGTTTTTAACGCTGCAAAAAAAAGTATTGCGATTACTCCGTGAGTTTATAACGGAAATTTTTAAGTAGAATCCGAATTTCAACAATTTAAAAGTTGATCCTGCCATTTTTTATTGGTTTTTTTAAGAAGGAACCGAAGGGGGACTCAGTGGGGTCTTTAAGGATGCTTTGTAGATGCTCCTTGCGGTTCTTCGGTCCGCCAGGGAAATTATTTGTATAATCGATTAAAGTTGAAAATTATAGTTTGATAATAAATAAAATGCATTGTACATTGAAAGTTTACAATTTTGCATGCAATAATTCTCATCTATTCTTATTAAAAAATCTAGAATCTTTTTTTTTCGAAAAAAACCAAAAAAATTTACAATATTAATTAATTAAATCTTTAATTATAGTAATTATCGATATTTTTTAACTTAATACAGTGATAATAGCTTAGAATATTATTAATATTTAAAAATGTACTTCTTTCTTATAAATTCTGTATAAATAATGCTTCTCACAAAGTGCGACACATATGCGCCGCACACGATGCCTTTCACAAAGTGCGTCGCATATGCCTCGCATGTACATGCCCCTCGTACAATGCGATCCATATGCCTCGCACCCTGCACGCACCGCTTGCCTTGCATTCCGTGCGAGGAATGTGCCCCGCACCCTTGCTGTCTGGGTGTTTTATATACACAAAACCACGCTAAAAAAAGGAAAACCTCCCCTTGAGGCGTTTTTGGGCTTAAATCAGAATTTCTTTGGCAAAACATTCTTCACGGGGCTTTGTCGGTTGGTATCATCAGTCACCGACGCATATTTTTAACGCATTAAAGTGATCTGATGAGAGAAGTATGCCTAATATGATATTTATGCAAAATAAGTTAATTAATTATAATAATTAGTATTATTATTAAATTACATACATTACACACATACATATACATTATTAGTATTGGTATTGTAATAATTAGTATTATTATAGATCCCAGTACCAGTTCCGGTCTTATGTATTCATTTGCTACGCCGCCGTTTACCAACTTATCCACCTTTTTTTTTGACCTTGATCTCTTTTTTGCAAGGAATCCATGCTATCAACACTGCAAAAGACGTCCAGGACGTCTGGCTTTTTCCAGTCGTGTCATCGCACGAGCAGCCCTGGAATTTATCGCTACATGTAGAGGTTCCTCATCGAGCATGAATCCTATGGCCGCTATGGACATACTCTTCATTGGTCCCGTTAAATTTCTTAACTCTAGCATTTGTAATTGTCGCAGTCAGTCCTGCATCGTTTGAAGTTCTATATGTGTCCACCGGAACATGGCCGCGTTTAAGATCCTTGGTTTAAGGACAACGGAGTAGAGCTATGCAAGCATTTTAGGGAAAAGTGTCATGACAAACTTCCTGCATTGGATCACAAGTTGCTTCGCCCAGTTCATTTTGCTATCTAGGATAACACCCAGATATTTACCGAGGTCGGAAATCGTCAGCCTCCCACCGCAAAATGAAGGGGCGTCAACTTTCGGCACATTGTACTTTCTCATTGAAATTACCAGGCTGGTCTTTTCCGGATTTACCGAAAGCCCCGTGCTGTCGAACTAAAGCTCTCCGATGCATTTAACCTACGACAGAGACCGTCCACACCA
>JAWWLR010000034.1:44679338-44694884 GCA_035041075.1 Acraspis erinacei
AAATTTTAAAGTGGTATTAATAGTCATTTTATTAGTCCCGAAACATGACTACCCTAATTTTTTTTATAGTTCAAAATTTTATACTTTAAAATGTACTTTTTGTTGCCCTTATAAAAGTATATTGTATAGGAAATTCAGAATAGTTCCATAATGATTTTCTATCATTTTTCACGGGTTTAGGAAATTAATATAGGAAAGTCATTGCACAGGACTTATATTTTATAGCTAAAATATCATTATTTTTAAGCAATACAGTTTTATAAAATTAAATTAAATAATTTTTTAAATTTTAATTATGAGATTCTTCCATTTGGACTGCTTTCAATTTATACTAGGTTGATATTAAGTGATTCATATGTGAAATAATTTAATGTTTAAAGCTTTTAATCTAAAGTTGCTAAGGAAGTGAACCAATATTTTCGATTTTTAAATTATCATCAAAACGGTAACATGTCAAAATAAAATTATAAGAAAACAAAAGGATCACTATGAACCCATTCCAAGCTTATATCATAAGGTATTAGCAGTGAACACTGATTAATTATTATTAGTAATAATCTTTTGCAATCTTTCAATATTAATATTTTTTTTATTTTTCTAAATTTCCTGTCAACAGTTTAGTCACCTTGTGAATATACGAGATCAGGGATGATTTTCCTTTCATCCAGCACAACAACCCGCGACACTTGAATAATTAAACTGGTAAGAAATACTTGGGAGAATTTCGTCGAGGATTTACAAGGAGGTGGTTGATGTCGGAGGACACGTGTATTCCTGGTGGTCCTCGTACCTCGGTGGACAGGCCATTAGGAAACAAGGACGGCACCAGCATCCCCGAACAATGCAATTTGTAGCCACGAGGTGGTCCTATACGGTACAAATCTTCGTCCGCTACATCCTCTTCAGAACTGGCGAATAGCATCCACGAAATACTACCAACATTGTGCTCGCGAAATGCAACAAGAACCTCCTGGGCTACCAACAAGCCAAGCTTTGCATTTCTCTCATTTTCACCAGAAGGTAGGAATTTATGAAAGATTCTGCAACCACCGATCCGACCCAAGAAACATTCCGGTTGGTGGCCTTGAGATCGAGACTTCCGAATCATTCGATTTCCCCTGCCTCTTCCCCATGGATTCATGGGAATTGCAAGTCGAGTCTTGTGGCTGCTGTCTTGTAGCAATTCACGTATGAGAGTAGCGGTCGTGCTACCGCGAATTCCGCGCGACGTTAGGTACGTCGTTGATCAAAATCTCAGAGGTCTTTATTATGTTATTACGAGGAGCGATGTCGGCTTTCCTGCTGTCCTCGTCACGCTAATATATTCCTATGCTTATTTAATTAAGGAAGCTCCACACTGAAATTTATAGAAGTTTGTAGGTTTCTTATTTCTTGTGGGGTAGTATCTCCGCCAGTAACTCAAGAGGTATCAGCTTGATGGCAATCGTAGGGAAATCAGATGTCTTAATTACAACATTCTAGCAGATTATTTATTTGAAAGCTGAAATAGTTTATCTACTTTGAATACATATGAAGAAGCTGGGGTGAAACTAAGAGATAATGTTGTCGGTTTCATATTTATTTCTAAATTTAAGGGTTAGTAGAAATTCCTGACATCTTATGTCCAGACTTGAAAATAGTTACTTTATGTGAGACGTGTTGTTTTTTGTTGAAATTTCTTCGAAATCGCCATTTTCCGTTAATCGAACAAGGATTTAAGCTGCCCGTATAGAACTAACAAGACCCTTGTACTATTTTTTGTCGTTTATTGGATAGATCGTAAGACTAATTAGAAATTTTAGCAAAAACGTTTTTGAAATTTGTTTTAAATTTAAAAATGATTTAAACATGTCTGATATTCGTAGAGATTTATTAGTATTAGTTTATTAGTGCATTTAAGAAAATTCTTTATTCTAAAAATTACTATTAGCAACCAATGTTAATATTTTATAGTCCCACCATTTTTGTAACTGGTCAATTACTTCCTAAATTATTTTTTAAATTGTCGTTACACAACGGAAAATTCAGTATATTGAAGAATTGTGAAGTTGCTTTACTTTTATTTAATGATCATTTTTATGTTATTAAAGAAAATATAGTCGAAGAGGAAATTCCTTCGAAGGCGGCAATCAGGTAGCACCTCTATAGACTTCATGAATTATTCTGAGAGGCTCCTCAATATGAAATGTGATAAAAAAGCTCCGAACATATTGTCTACTAAATTTATAGGTTTAAAATATGCGAAGAAAGATTACATACATATTTTTTTATTTTTTCATCAGTATAGATACTTAAACTCATCGAAGAAAATAGATTTATGCAATGTTAGACAATTTTAAATAATAATTTGGCTTAATCAGCTCACCTTGATGAAATTTGTAGGAAAAATAAGTACATCACAATAAACACTTTAGTTTATGTCCTATAAGGGTTCTAAAAGTAATTCACAAGAATCAATAACAAAGAAAAATATATCTTCTTTTAATAAATCAATTTTGACGATTTTATTGTAACTGTCACGTAAATTATAAGTTATGATGGTAGTTCATTACTTTTAGAGAACTCTGCTACAAAGTGTTTATAGATTCATCAACTGTGACCATAAGTTGCATCTGCGACGTTTGTCTAAGGACTCTAAGGCTAAGCCAATTTGCATGGCTATCAACCTACTAAAGAAGGAAATCACTCAAATATTTTGCAGGCACCATCCTTCTCATTATCTTTATCGCCAACTCCTGGTCCCGTTCCTGTTAAAATAAATGGTTTCATAGTCTTTGTTCTCATAAATTCTTTTTTCGCAAATATTTTAATTTGGGATTTGCTTAAATAAAGAAGACTGATAGGAGTTTTGTCGAGGAAGATTTTGTAAGAGTTTCATAGAATGTCAAACCGACGTTTATGAGCATGCAAATGAAGCTAATAATACGGATTTAGTGTTCCCTTACGCACTTTATGTGGCCTCATATATCAGTTGAACTATCGTTTCTTGGTGCTTAGTGAAGCCATACTTCTCAGGCGGCATGGGTAATCGAAGGGTTTCGGAGAATAAGGGCATAAGTACCAAAATAAAAATTTTTCAGGAGGCACGAGAAACTGTTTAACTTTAATATACTTAATTGTAAAAAAACGCAGTTGTTTTTGAGCTATTACTTAGCTCTATTGAATCGTGAAGCCAGCATTTCAAAAAAGCAGCAATTGACGAGAAAGTCCTTCTGCAAGGAAGAGTGTGTTACAAAAAACATCGACGATGATTTAGAAGTTCTATTCTAATCTAATTTAGTGTTATTACGTAGGTCTATTGTATTTGAAAGGAGCAACAAAAAACATCTATGTGGAAACCCTTATTAAAGAACAGGGCGTTCCAAAAAACGCCAAAAGTGACACAGAAAAAGCTGCATAAGTTTTTTGCCTTTCATTTAACAAAAATTACAATCAAACATATGTCTGGTGGTTTTTTGTATTAATGTCACTTTTGATAAGAAAGATTTTGTTTGCAAAAGTATTTTAATATATGTATTTTTTATATACGAACTATTTATTGGTTTAGAATTAACAGTTTTGAAAGTATTTGAACTTGAAAATATTTGTTTCGTATGTTTTAGAACAATTTTTTAAAGACTAATTGGTCAATTTTTAGAATCTGTATTACTTTTACGATTTTCCTGAAAAGAAGAAAATGAAAATGAAAATGACAGGAAAAGAATACTGCATTATTTAGTTTGCAGATTAAAATTAATTTTAAAGCGCGTTATTTGAAATAATGGTTAACACCAATTCAAATAATTTTCAAATTGGAAAGGTAGTAAAGTATTTTCAATAGGGTTTTTGGTAGTAGGGTAGATTGATTCATTTACTTTAGGTGATAAGGATTGTTTGACATTTTTTCGAATTCTTATATTAATATATTTCGGCATGATCATTCTAAAATTTAGTTCCATGAAAGAAACTTAACGTTGAGCTCGATATTTCGATCCACGATTGAAAAATCAACATTATTAAACTTAAAAACTGCACTGGCAATTCTACACAGTTCAAGGCTTTTTTAAATCAATAGGAACGCAGAAGCTACTAGAGAAAACTGTATTAGGTCTGACATTATGTAAATAACAAGTATATTATCCTAAATAGTCAGAAAAGAGCACCAGCTACATTGTTTCCATCAGATAAGTACATGCACCTTATTTGGTATTCACTGACGTGCAAAATAATGTCTTTCATTTTATGGATAGAAATATCGATGTTTCTATATTATACGTTTAAAGTGGGATTAAAAAAATTGCCCACTCCGTATATTGGCATGAATTTTAAAATGAAAAAAGGGAAATCGATATCACTTAAAGGAAGAAGCTTACGAAACATGTAGCACACAGTATCGAGTTCAAGGATTTTCGAATCGATATGTAAAGCATGGAATATTACACATGTGGAATGTTCTGAACAATAATACATTTATTTTCAGTAAAACTTCGGGACTTAGTTTATGTAACTGCTCTAGGGTGCAGGAGACGAGGTTTTCTTAGGATTTGTGAGGTGGAGGAGGAAGGTTGTACATTCATGTACATAATTTTTGGAAATTCGCAAATGAAACAAATAACAAATAACTTATCAGGAAAAAGTCATGGTTTTGAAAAAAAGATCTTGGAAAAAGTCAGAAAATTTTTATAACTTTAAATAACTAACAAGAAGAATCAATAAAAACATTTATTTTAATTTGAAATTTTTTTCTTCTGTTTTCAAAGAAAGCATCAAATTAGGCAGTAAAATTTCAGGCAATTTTTAAAATAAAGTTTTGCAGTAACCTAATATAATATTCTTAGAATTGAAGAGACTTAAATTTGAATAAAATAAAATAAAATTTTTTATTTAACGTTCAATAATCAATTTAGTATATAGAAGTCCTGAAAATTAAACAAAGAATCCAACGAGAAAATGTGGACAACCACTATAAAATGCTTCTCTTGTAATTTAAAAAAAATAATAAAACTTATTTTCATTTCTTTCGTTTTTTAAAATTATTATTAAATCAAAATAAAAGATCATAATGTAAATATTCACGACCTTTGGTCACCCATACAGCACTCCTATTACGGTAAGAAAAATATGAACAGGTAGGAACAACAACGAAAACGCGATGCTCAGTCCCTGATACCTTAGGATAATACAAATAATAAATATCCGATTTGATTCTCAGGTATCCGGGAAAGAGCATCGTGTTTTCTTTTCTGTCCCTACCAGCTCAAAGTTTACTTACCTTGATAAACGTGCTGTATGAGTGCGGCAACGTTGGTGAATATTTATATCATGTTCTTTTATTGTTCTTGTTAGTCCTTTATTTGCCTTGTATTTATATTGATATATTTTTTTGCAGCTGTTTCCTTCTAAAGATGATATTTTTAGTCATACATTTTATTATTTGATTGCAAATTGAAGAATTTGGTTAAGAAGTCATCCTGTTTGGTTGGAAATTTAACACTTTTTTAAAAACTTTGTCTTTTTAAATTAAAAACTCAGCTCTTTTAGTAGCAATTGTATCTTTTTTGGATAAAAATAATACTTTTTGGTTGAATATTCCACAGATTTTTTAGAAAGTCATCCTGTGTGATTGGCAAGTCAAGTCTTTGGTTGAAAAATCATCTATTTGGATTAAAAATTGAAGTTTTTGTAGATGATTTACTTTTTGCTTAACATTTAATGCTGGATTGTGAAAAGTCAAATAGAAATAATTTTTACATGCAAACTTTACTGTTTATTTGATCATTTGTCCTTTTGATTTAAAAATTCATCTTTTTTAATAGAAATTTTATCTTCCTTGGATAAAAACGCAACTGTTTGTTTTAACCTCTTTGCCAAGAAGTCATTTTTTTGTTAAAGTTACACTTACCTTTTTTTTTATAAAAAAATTAATAACTTAATAGTACATCAACCATTTTTATATATCGTTCAGTATTTTCTATGAATTCTATGAATTCATTTGCGACACGAATAGTGACAACTTCGCTTGGAATTCAAGTAATACAGTACCAGGAATCCCTCAGCTTGCCTGAGACTAAAAAACTCTCTCTTTAAGCCAAAAGCTTCCAAGTGCTTATTTTTCCATATACATCGAAGCAAATAATACTTATTTAACATTTAGAGCCTCTGGCGATACGTTGTATTTCCATCATTTATACACATTTTACCAAGTAAATACGTTTTAAAATTTTATGTGCTCAAGCTTTTCGGAAAATTAACGAGCACTCGAGCAGTTTTCTTGAAAAATTCGGTAACATGGGTGAGAAGATGGGTTCAGAGGAGTTTAGCGTGGGTGGAGGAGAGTCGAAGGAAGAAAAGATGCAAAGGAGAGAAAAGGAAAAGAGAGGTGGGTCTGAACGATAACTGGAAGAGAACACTGAGAGATACCAATCTTACGCGTGGAAGCCTCTCGAGTAGTGACTAAAAGGTGGCGAACATCTCGAACATCGTCCTGTAATCTAATGAGCACCTGCTAGGGGCGCCGTAAACACTTTACATACTGATGGACACCCTATGTGCAATCGTGCACGTACTTTTTAGCGCTGAACATTTAATTATTTATATATTGTATTATAATACTCTTTGTTTATAATTCCCTAAAATAATTTTACAAAAGATCACATACACTTAAGTCTCGATATAAGAAGAACTTCGGGCATGACTGAGAATGCGGCCTTCGAGATGTTTCTCACGCTTGATAACTTTTTTAATTACAAAGACGATTTTTTAACAAAAGTTGCATTTTCAATTTAAAAAATCCATGTTCGAGCAAAAAGATAAGTTTACTATCAAAAAAGACAAACTTTTACCAAATTAGATATATGTTAACCAATCACTTGAATTTTTTAATTAAAAATGGTTACGTTTTTAACTAAGAAGTTCAATTTTGAGTTAAAAAGATTGACTTTTAACAAACAAAATAATAGAATTGTCCAGAAAGTAGATAAATTTTCAAATATAAGATTAGTTTTCTACCGCTACAGACATATTTTGAACAAATTACATAAATTTCAGAAATAGAATAGTTCAGTTTTCATTAGAAAAAATAATTTTCAATTTAAAAAATTGATCCTTGACAAAAACAAAAACACGAATTTTCAGCAAAGTAGTTCAATTTTTGACCAAACAGATAAATTTTCAACTAAAATTAAGAATTAACAACCAACATTTTTTTTAGGAAATTCATTCTACTTTTAATCGAGAAGTTTAATTTGCAACCTGAAAAAATTAATTTTTAACGAAAAAATGTAAAAGTTGATTTTTCACCTAAATAGATTTAATTGTTAACTCGAAAACAGTTGAATTAACCAGCCAGTTGTAATTTAAACTAAAAAAGATTACATTTCTACAAAAACATATGAATTTTCAAACCAAATGAGATTAACTTTTAACCAAAGATTTAATACTAGACCTTTCGACCAAGCTAAATGAACTTGCTACCAAAAATAGTTCGATTCTCGTATAAATTTCATTTATAATAAAATAGTTTTGATTTTGGGTATAAAAATTGAAAAGATATCAATTCCGTATCCTCAAATTTGAATTATTTTCAATTTTAAATCTTTAACACTGAACTATGCTAAAAAAGATGAAAAATTGCAAATCTTTAAAGTTGAATTACACGTTCCAAAAAGTTACAAAATTAAATAATCTTAAACTAAAAATATTCTAACCAAACGTATCTCAAAGCAAAACTAAAAAATTTGAAGAATTTTAAATTCCAAATTGTACAAGTTTTAAAAATTTTAACTTTCTTCGTGAATGTCTCCCCTTATATGGATAAAATGATTCCTTCTGAAATCACATTTCTTTTCAAACAAAACAAAACCAAAAATTCATGTAGACTGATGGGTCCTAAGATTCGTCATTTTAGTGTGAAGGCGCGCTGCCCCGCCTCACCACTGCGCTTTTAGTGTCGCGGTTCGCGAATCAAAATTTGTTTTGAATTTTTTTTGGGAAAAATGAAAAAAAGCTTCTTTATTGTATTATATTCTTAAAATATACAATTTCTACTCTAATATATCCCATTTTATTCAAAATCAAATTATCGTTTCCAGAAATATTAATTATTAAAAAAAATGTATCCGGAAATTCAACATGGGGTAACTTCCGCAATTTTGAAAATTATCAAAAATCTTGTGGTCCAAAATTTCTTTCATATAGCATTATAATGTTGACAACTTTTATCAAAATCAAAATACTAGAAACAGATCTTGATATTTGTGACGTATACTGGCCCAACGTAAAAAGATTGCAAAAATGCGGGAGGAGACCCTGTATATAGTAAAAAAAATCTTGTAGTTCCCATCCCACCCTTTCCAACTTCTTGTGGGGTTGGGTCACACCAATACTTTTTTCTAATTTTTCGTGTTATCTACATTTTTTATCGCCTTTCGATCATTTTTCCCGGACTTGAAATTTTTCTGAATGAGAGATGTCACAAGGTGACATACCAGAAATGTGATTTTCCGAAGGTTGACATAATCCTGAACCAAAGAATTAAAAAATTCTCAACTGTAAATCTCCAGGATAGTCATTTCAAAGAAATTTTCAAAATTTCATCATTTTATACCTTAAACATTTAAAATGCAGCAAGTTGGTGAATATTCATTGCTAGTATCTTGAAAATCGATGAGTATTAAAAATCGCACTTTCTTTGCCTAGTTAGGCAGTGTCCCATCACCAGCAGAGACCTACTTTGCTGCTCCAAACCACGCCCAGAAAGCGAGGAAACCATTCTCGTGTAACAAAATAATAATTTACTCTCCTATTATTTCCTTACTTTCGTCCCTTATGTTTGCATGAAGAACGTCGTATTAGAAATTATGGTAGCGTGGTTCATTATAGCCTGGCGATTGATATTGTGAAATTCTGTTACTATTATGCTTCTCATTATATCGTCATTGCTAACTATCCTTCCTATCTTATTTGTCTTAATTTTAATCAGTTATTCCTTCATCTTATGTTTTCATTTACTGTTCTCCCAGGAGCTGCACGAGTCCACCCCTATAATTTGAAAATTAAATTCACCTGCAGATAAACAAGCAAGACACAGCCTTTCCCAAGACAAGAGGTGAACTCATGTTTAGATTGACCATTGCGAGGTTTACAGGAGAGGCGGTGACCCGCAGAGACTTTCACCTGGGCTGTACGTGACCTTATGCGTACGACATAATGATCTCATGCTTGTTATCTCGTGCAAAGGATTAGAAAATACTAAAAAAAAACGAACACAGATGAAGTATTTGCATTTTATTAAAACTCAAGAAATTTACTAGGAAAACGAGAAAAGCCGGAACTGTAGATAGTAATAATCCTAGGGAGAAACAACACCCAAAAATGCGGTTCTGCGGATGGAAACTAAACTTAACCGAATTTTGATTAAAAGAGAATTACTTTTTAATAAAATTGTTCAATTTCCAACAAAATGTATGAGGTTTTAATCAAATATTGGAGTTTTCAACTCAAAAAAATAATTCTCTTCTGAAAAAGGCAAATTTTCAACAATTTACAAATATATTAACTTTCAATTGAAAAAGAAAAAAACGTATCCAGATAGTTTAATTAGTACCAAAGAAGATCAATTTTCCACAAAAAATTGAATAGTCAAGTCTTCAGTTAAAAAAATAACTTTCAGCCATAGAGGAAAACAAACTTTTAATGAAATTGTAAAATTTGTAATCAAGGAGAAGAATTTTTAACTAAAATTAAGCATCTTTACCCAAATGAAAAAATAACTTTCTTTCTACAAAATACCTGAAATTTTTAATGAAAAAAATACTAATTTTCAATCATGAATCGAGAGTTATGTTTTCAGTTAAAAAATTGATTTTTTACACAAAAAACGAACTTAGATAAAATAGTCCCATCGTTAACGAAGCAAATGAATTTCCCAATAAAATGATACATCTCCAACCAAAAAATAATTTTTTAACATAATACGTACATTCTTAACAAAAAAAAGTTTAAAGAACACCATATAAGCTGAAATTTGTACCAAAGTGTAGTTGAATTTTTAATCCAAAAAGATTAATTTTCAACAAAATAGGTAAATTTTTGCCAAAAAAACTAGATGGTTACATTCTTTATTAACAAGGTTATTTTTTTAAGAAAAAAACGAATAAGCAAATAGTAAATTTGTCATAGTAGTTGAAATTTTAGCAAGAAGTTGAATTTTGAGCTAAGTAGATTAATTTTTTACCAACAAAGAAAAAATCAAATTACCTGCGTTTTCAACTAAATAGCTGAATTTTTAAGGAAAAATGATAAGTTTTAAGCAAAAAGTAGAGACGAACTATAAGAAAAGAAATTAATGTTTAATAAAGCAGTTAAACTTTCAAGGATGTACACTATGTACAATCAATTTAAAAAGTGGCCAATCTTTATAATGATTTATAAAATCGACAAAAAGAGTACTATTATTAGTTTCTGAAAATCTTTAGTAAAAAGTTACATTTTTAATTAAATTCTAATGATCAAGACCTTTTTTATTCTTTAAGGGCTTTACTACAGTTGTATTTTGATGGGTTTTATTTAAAAGATTAATTCAGAAATCATATATTGATTTTTATTATTATAAACACTGATAGTTAAAAATTCTATAAGTATCTACCACCCAAATGCAATTCTTGAGAATCCTGCAAAGAATAAGAAAAAAAAATAAATAACTACTATTAAATGAAAAAATTGAACCTGAATCATTTTTTTAAAGTGCGCTTCGAAACCTCCATCAAGTAGTGCAATTTTTAGCTAAACAATGTACTTTTTAACAAAATATTAAAATTTTTCATAAGGTTCTATTAATTGAGTTCACTTTTAAGCCAAAGAAAACAAAAAAAGGCGAAAACAGGAAGTTTATTGGAAAACATGGGGAAAAAATAATTCTTTAAAAATGAGGAAAAGAGAGTTATAGGAGAGAGAATGTGAAGTCTGAAATATACAAATTAATTTCAAAATTATAAAGTTATTATTGAATTGTACCGTTCAGAGTCATCTTTCGCAAATTTGAAAAAGTTTTTTCAAACTCAACATCAGGAAATGTACACAAACCTCTCACAAACCGTAGTTCTTGGACGACCTCTTACATGCCTTATGAGGAAGATTCTTTCAAGGAAATTTTTGGTGACTAACATAATAATGGAAAATAATAATGGAAAGTTCATCGTGATATTGCAGGTTTCAGAAATAATTGGTATACGGAAGTACGGCAATCGGGAATTTTGCATTCATATTTCTCTCATCGCTAGATCTTCGAGCTGAATTTGTGAAAGCGTCGTGAGATGGGGTCAAGGGTCTCATTTACAAAACGACTAATATTTATGAAACAATACAAATACGAATGAAATATAAGTTGTATAATTCAAATATTTCCAAATTTTAATTTGCCCTCAAGTTTATGAATCGGGTTCACATTTAAGTTTAAGATCTCCCCTTTTACTGCCGGAAAAGATTCCCGGTGATTTCAAGGTTCATAAAAATTAGTTAAAGTCATTGAAATTAAAAAGGTTTCATGTTGAATTCTATTGTATTTTTAACCAAATAGTTGAATTTTTAACCAGATCAGATAAGTTTTTAACCCTTGGACGAATTTCTAATTAAAAAAATGACATCTTAATAGAATAATAGTATTTCTGAATAAATAGATGAACTTTCAACGAAATGAAAAAACTTTTTTAAAAACCTATGACAAACAAAGTCAGTGTTATTTTGAACAAAACAGATGAACTTTAAGCCAAAAATATGCCCGCCTCGCGGGTACATTCTCATCGCGCGCTGCGCGCGGGTCGCAAGTTTCAGCGGCTAGGGCACGCGTCTGATGAATCTCGCGCTTCACTCTCAATAATGGATTGCCTCGCGCTTCGCTCTCGGACATAATTACATCTTGCGCTTCGCACTCGCATATTTATTCTTTGCATTTGGAATACTTGAATTAAAGTTTATAAAACGATCTCTTTCAGGTCGCAGTATTTGTATGCCTCTTCATATTTTGAATGTTCTACTTTATAAGTATAGTTAAAGATTAAGTTTCTCGAAGCTCTGGAGGCTATGAGGTACACAATCTCAACGTGACACTCGCGCTGTGCGCTCGATTTTTGAAAGAGATTTATAACCAGGTTTTGTTGAATCTTCTTTTTCGTAACTCTGGTCGTTTTTGTAGGGCTTTAAAAAATAAATGTTTTTCTTCTCTTGGTTTTTCATATCGTGCGTTGCTTGGTTTAAAATTTAGATTTTCGAATAATTTTTAAAGTTTTGAAAATTATATAACTCTGAGAACTTTCTTTTTATCGAAAAAAGTCATTAGGAGAAATTATTCGTTTTTTTCAATACTATAAACATCCGCACATAGAATTTTCAAATACTGGAAAAAATGGTCTCAAAAATTTTCAAAAAGCGCTCACTTTTTTAATTTGTATCGAAAATTGCTGGTTAACGAACTTGTCCGTTCTTTTAGGACTTAAAAAAGTGTGCCAAAGTTCGATTTGATTCGTTCATTTCTTCGAGAGTTATCGTGTTTACGGATGGACGGACGGACGAAGTAGTTAAATTTTCGAGTCAGTATAAAAAAGACGAATTTTTTTAGAGAAGAGTTAATGTATCAAGAATAAAGTTAATTTTCAACCAAGAAATTTGATTCTTCTACTAAAAGTAATTTCTTTTTTGCTTATAATCATGAATTTTGATGACTTTTTAACGAAATCATTGATATTTTAATCTACAAAAATAAACTTTCAAATAAATGGTTGACTTTTGAAATAAGAAATATTAACGTTTAATTTCAACTAGTTGCACTTTTCACTAAGGAATTTTTTTTTTTGAAGCCAAAAAGCTGCATTTTTTAGAAAACTGCTGAATTATAAAACAAAAAAGGTGAATTTTTCACAAAGAATAAGAAAGTCCGCAAAAAGTGTTACATTTGCAAACAAATAGGTGAAATTTTAATAACATGAGACAATGGTTAAACAAAAAAGTTAATATTCTTAACAAGAAAGATAACTTATTACTAACATAATTGAATTTTTAACGAAATTTTTGAATTTTCGACACAAAATATCATTTTCTATCAATAAAGATGAATTTCCAACCAATCATTATCATTTATAACCAAATAGTTGAACTTTCGATCAACATAGATTTTTTTTAATTCATTTTTTGCAAAAAGTGATTATGTTTCCTTCATAAAAGATGATTTTTTATTTCCAAAATAAAAAAACTAAGAAATAAAATGATAATAATTTATTTTTCTTTCCATGATGATTATTGTTATAAATAATTTTTACGATTCAGGACGTCTTATTAGACGCTGATGTTGAAATGGTAATTAACGGTTCTGTTATATGCTTTTAGGTTTTTTAATTGAAAATTAAACAAAATTTCCGGTCATTTCCTGGTTTCTCCTCGACCTTATAAAAATAATGATCTTTTCTGGTTTTCCCGGTCAAGTGACCATCTTACAGTTGCCTTTTTCTTGCGCATTGAGGAGGCCTTGTGATGCTAACAATTTCGAAAAAATTTAATTCATTTAATTAAATGTTCCTCATTTTTAAAATGTCTGATTCAATGTTCTAAGCAATTGCCCGGGTTGGATGTGTGCATGTCACACGTTTTTTTGAATCCGGTAACTTGAAGACGGTTGCATTCTGGAAACTGTTGAAAGGACTTCTGAAAATATTTCGTACATTTTTCTTGGGTACTTTATATTATTTTCAACATCGGTTTTTTATCATGAAGCTTTTCTCATTTATTTAATTAATATAATATAGTTTATATAATAATAATGAGTAAGGAAATTATAGCCATTTGTAAAATATTATTTGAAAACCCGATTTTTATAGTCAAAAATTTCTCACTCACATAATTGATAAAGTTGATCAAAAACAGAGGAATCGTTGATTTGAGAAGAATGGATTGATCCATAATATTAATAACTGTTATTGAAGAGGTAGGAAGTTCTGGTCATTTATAATATTTGAAAACTCGGTTTTTATAGTAAAACTTTTTTTTATTAACATAATTGAAAATTGATGGAAGAAAGGGAAAGATTTCTTGATTCGAGACGCATCTATTGACCTATAATATTACATTATCTTGATAAGTACGGAAGATATGGGCATTTATAGAATTATAAAAATCTGTTCCAACCTAAAAAACTTTTTTCATTAACATAATTCAAAGTCCATATAAGAATAGATAATACTCATCGAATCAAGAAGTTTTGATTGACTTATTTGTACTTTATTATGTTGACTTCCTCTATGAGGAAGCAAAAATATTTTCTAATTAATTATAATGAGCAAGCAAAGTGCTCACCAAATGAGCACCATAAAGTTGTAAATAAATAAAGCTACTTTAATTCTTATCAGTTTCTTTTACAAGAAAGCAAAGAAGTGCAATAAATTATTATCTTTCTATTTCATACAATGCAATGACCATTTGTAAGAGCAACAACTACCCATAATTGTTGTGAAGAATTTTTATATATTTTTATGAGGGTCTTATGAATGTACTTAATTATAACCATGCATTTCTTAAAAGGTTGAAATTGGCAAATGTTTGGACCACGGATAGGGGTCCTCCTCAGTGCCAGATATGCAATTAAAAATTAAAAATAGGTTTTTTATTATTTTAAAAATAAAAAACAAAATAAATAAAAAAAATTAAAAATGCGCTAAATCTAAATTAAAAGAGATCATACAAGGGAAGGGAAGGTGAATGTTGTTGAAGTAAAAAAACACTCCGTAATCCAACAAACACAGTGTTCACACACTTCACAGGCACGTTGAACTAACGCGCCCACTTTTATAGTTTGAGAGGAATTTAATAATTCAAAAAATAAAAACAAATAATCGAAAACTCAGAGAACATAATTTTTGAATAATATCAGAAGTTAGTATTTCAGCGTAAAATTAGAGACATCCGCTCGATATAACATCACGAAGAAAACTGACCGAACATTTTCAGAGGTACTACAATTTAACGATTTAAAGAAAATGGAAAGAAGGGTACTTTAAATTTTAACTGCGGTGAAAACACTGAAAGAACACATGGGGCCTGGTCTGTGGGTCACATCCCCGCATGGCGAACGTAGCCGACAAGTGTTTTCAGGCCCGTTTCCCTTTTACTACAGGTAAATATATTTTCGAAATATTTACTAGATGGGTTCTTAAATTGACCGCATTTATATTGCTAGCTATATGAAACATTTCCAACACCAGACGTTTCCGATAGTTAGATTCATTCGCAAGAATTTTCGCGTTTTCGAAATCGAGAAAATTATCTTTTTCAATACTGTGCTTACTAAGCATTGTCTGCATTTCAGGGATCTTATTTATATCTTTTACGTGTTCTCTAACGCTTACTCCTCACGGAATTTCCGTTTGACTTATATAAACCGCATTACAGTTTTGTCCTTTGCACCAAATATTTTCAAAATTATTTAATTTGTCTTTAGTAGGTCTCAAAACTGATGTAACTTCTCGCTTGTTTTTAAATGCCACGTACTTTCATCACGAATGATGTGTGACCTTTGTCAGCTTC
>JAWWLR010000034.1:44718809-44729074 GCA_035041075.1 Acraspis erinacei
TTGAGTGTTTTTTTGAAAACTGTACCCCCCGATTCCCCTCATTTGCAATTTTCCATCTTTTCACTAAAATGTAAACTTAATTATTAGAGCCTACTAAGAAAATGCAACTGCTTTTGGATTAAATGTCAAATATTTAATATGTATATAAGAACTCACTTTTTGGGGCTCAACATTTAACTATTTGCTTGCAAATTTAATTATTTTGCTAAAAAATAAAAAAACTTGTTAAGATATCATACATTTTGCTTGCAAATTTCTTTTTGGTTCAAAATCCCAATTTTAGTTAAAAATATTTTAGCTTTAGTTAATAATTTAAATACTCTTGGAAATTTATCCTTTTTGTTATTTTCAAATATTCTTATTAAAACTAAAATATTTCTCTGTAAAAAAATCAAATATTACATTTTTTATTCACAATTAATATTCTTTGGTTGAAAATAAAATAACTGAGTTTGGTTTGAAAATTAAATTTTTATACTTAGAATTCTACCATTTAATTGAAAAATTATGTATTCAGTTAAAAATACGTCCTTTTTGTAAAAAAGTATTGGTACTGCTTAAAAATTAATTTTTTTAAGCTAAAAAAATTAACTTTTATGCGGAAAGCTTGTTTTATTTCGCAAAATTATATTTTTTTTCTTTGAAAATTTAACTATTCCATTTCGAATATAAAATTTATCATCTTGATTGAAAATTCATTCTTTTGGTTAAAACTTTAACTTCTTTTGAAATTGTCTTTTTTAATTTGAAATTAATTTTTTGAATTAAAAATTTAATTGTTCATCTTTGTTTGGTTCACAACTTACCTTTTATTAGTTAAAATTCGATGTTCTGGTTAAAGAGGAATGTAATTTGAATTAAACTTCATCTTTTTAGTTAAAGCATCATTTTCTTTATTGAAAATTTCGGTTTTTCGTTGAAAATGTTTGTTTTTAGCTACTCTTTTTTCGGTTGAAAATTCATCCCGTTGGATGAAAATCTTATATCTTTTTTAATAAATCACCATTTTTGTTTAAAAAGTAGTATTCTTGGTTGACAATTCATTTTTTGGTGAAAAATTGAACTATTTTGTTGAAAACTTCTTTTTGTTTCGCAAAACTAATTTTCTTTGATGAAAGTTTAGCTACTTCATTTCATGTTGAAAATTAATCCTTTTTAGATGAAAAAACTTATATCTCTCTGAGTTTCGATGTCTGTGTATATTATTTCTTGAAATACAAAATTATCTCACGTAAGATCTTGAAATCCAATCCCTTCCCCCACAAAAGAAGCAATGCGATTTTACCAAACTTTTCCTCTCCCAAAGTCGTCTTACGTAATTTGTAGATGAGCCGTTACGAGTTTATTGGTAGTTTGCTGCAAGTGTCTAAGTAATTCTTTCAGACTTTGAGGTGAAACAGAAAAAAATATTCCCTTATGAACATATAATATTTATGAGAGATTATTTTGAAATTGAAGGTAAGCGGTAATTTTATGTCATCGAACTAATTCTAAACTAATGACTCCAGAATAAATGGAAGGAAAGATACCTTTGTGGGCTTTATAATATCCATCCAGGAAGAGAGAATCCGAGCCACTGTCACACGAGAGCTAAAAGAGTAATACGTATGTCGAATGGGAAGAAATAGCAATGGACGGAAACGAATATCCTGAAAGTCTTGGTGCAAAAACTGGTTCCACAACCTACGAGCTATCTGGGGTCCATGAGAGGTCGTGGGTCAGGTCCCGAAGGCAGTAAACGTAATTTTTCGAGGCGACCGAACGCCAATGAAAACCGGGTTATTAATAAATCGTCGCAATCGTCGTACGCGTTCCGACCCTCCTGGTCACAATGAAGGGGAGAATGATAAAAATAAAGGAGGAAGAAGGTGAAAAAAGGACATAAGCCAAGGAAAGAAAGCAAAGAAGAAAGACGATGAAGAAGATGAGAAAAGAGGATGGGCAGAGTTCTTCAGAGTACGCGCGACCATACATTCTGTTAGGTTGGATGCCTGTTGGTTGTCAGTGTTGGTGGGAGGAATAAATTAAAAATAAAATAAACAGAGAAAGGTCAACCGACGCGACATTGCATTAATAAACTCCGTTCAACGCGGAGCACATTCGCTAATGCCATCTTCGTCTTTCTTTCTTTCTTTCTTCTGGATGCTCAAGTACATCTCCTTTTCATTCTTTATATCACAATACTTCTTTTTTCTGACTTGGGATAGGAGTAAATGTTTAAAATGTATCATAAGAGGCAATTAACTTTTGAAATTCTTGACTAAAGTACGGGAGAGATGGTCATCATAAAGAAAGAGAAGGATGAAGAAGAGAGTCGGTCAGTTATGACTAATGTGAAAGAAACGTATTTTGAATGATATTTCAATCATTTAAGATAATATTGAGCTACTTAAAAATTTGCAATTTATTGGTTTATTACACGAATGATTCCGTTAGGATAATATCTAACTACTTTATAATTTTGATACTTTTTAGCCCAAATTTACTTCAGAAGTCACTTTAAAGTAGTAGTTTTGGCGTTTTCTTTAGATGGGCGATTGCCAATAAGTGCCAACTACCTTCTATGGAATAAGTTTGCAGCATTTTTGATACATCAGGATTTACTGTGGATGGATGTATATTTTACAAGTGGTTTTCGAAGTTGTTTTTTACGAATATGAAATTTTTTACATTTTGATTTCAATATCATCAATAAATTCCAAGGCTATACAATTGTTTTTATGTTCAACTGAAGGAATGTAAAAGAGGATTTTGGTTTGTCAAACAAGTATATTGGGATGAAAAAGGCGATTTTACCTGTGCTTTTCAATTATTTATTATTTTGTCTCGCTCCTTGTCGTAATTTATTGTTGAAACTTTAGTTTAGTATAGTCTATTTGGTCATAGATACTTGTTAAAAACATTAATTGATTTGGCTCAATCTAACGAATAAATTTGGTACGGAAAATATTGCTATATTCCCAAATCTAAAATAAATGTGGTCAGAGTGTTTTTTCTTCTTATTCTCAATTTTTTGTTGATACTTGCACTCTAGTTTCCAAAAGCGCTTTCGGCTTTTGTAATTTGTATGTCTTTACATTCCCCCAACCTCTACATGTTTGCAAAACCTTGACGTACAGGAAAGAAAGAATCAATATTTCTTTGCTTACTTATTTTATAAATAACCACAATTCTTGTATCAATTTCCTTTGCGTACTGATAAGGAGCAAAAATAAAACACGAACTAAAAGTATTAGTTCCTTGAAAGTAGAACAAGTATTTCCGAGTCAGACATAATATAGTACTCAGCTCACTTGATATAAATCAAGAATTGTTTCAAAAGAATCTTTTACATTGCATTTTAAAATCAGGGCTTCTAGGCTTTATGTCGTATTTGTAATCTTTATATGTTAGTGTTTAACAAAATTTTAATATATTAAATTTCAAATAAAAAGGTTTGAAGACAAAGGTAATTAATTACTGAAACAAACTCGAAACTTTTACTGAAATAAATTTCTAGATTTAAACATAAAGTATTATTTTGTAGATAATGGCTAGAAGTACCATAACAATTAAGTATTAAAAATATATATATTACACAATTATAGGGAATTATTAAACTCAGAAACTATTTTAAAATAATTTTGTTATCCAAATAATATAAAATTTAGTTTATTGATCTATTTTTTAAATTTTGGAGTCAACCCAAGCAATGATAGTGTGCTGAAATAAGGTAATATTTTTTTAAAAGTTTCATTATTTATATATACGAAAATTTATCAGATTTCAGTACATTTTTAGTTTTAATCCAAGTGCTGGACATGTTTCTGCAGCTTCTTTAGGACACTTTTTATGTTAATATTAATAAAAAGTCTTACATAGTTTTATCTAAAAATATAATTTTAATTTTTCATAACATGCGGATGCCTCCCACCCCGAAAACGTTTTTTTAGAGTTTATATAGCAAAGGAAAAATTAGATTGTTTGTCACACGATTTACACAATTCACTTTAATATTTAAAATCGAAAAATCCTATCAAAATCCATAATAATTCTTTACAATCGCGATCCCTTAAAGTCTATAAAAATGTTTTATATCCGTAAGAATTTTTCCGAATCTCTGGAAATTCTTTGAAATATTTTATAAACCATTAAAATTTCTTCAAATTTGGTTAATTCCTTCATAGTATTTAGAAATCCTTTGAACTTCGTTTAAATCTTCTAAAATCTTTTAGAATAATATTAAATATCGTTTAATAATCAAAACTCCTTTCAGTATTTTCAAATCCTTGGAAATATTTGAAAATTATTTTAAATATTGTGAATTATTTTAAAATCTTATGAAATCCCTGGAAATTTTTATAAAATCTTTAAAAGTCCGTGAATGCCTTCAACATTCGAAAAAAAGACTTCGCTATCTCTTAAAATATTTTTAAAATCTTTGAAATCCTATGACTTCTATTGAAATGTTTCAAAGTTTCTCAATAGCCCTTACAATTTTTTGAAATCCTTTTCGGTATCTTATAGATTTCGATATCTTATAGAATTCTTTAAAACGCTTTAAATCTCTTGAAATATAATTAAAATCTTTGAAATCCCTTGAAATGTTTTGAAATGTTATGAACTTCCTTAAAATCTCTTAAAATCCCTTAAAATTATTTGGAATTCGCAGAAATCTTTTATAATGCCATGAAATTCCTGAAGACCCGTCTGAATATTAGGGCACCTCTTGAAATTCTTTTAAATCCTCTTAAATCCCTACAAAGACTTGAGATTATGTCTCGAATTGAACTAGGTAATTTCGTTAGTCTCTTGAAATCTTTTTAAATCATTTCAATTCTGTGAAAACTCTGGTTTATAGTCAAAGTAATTTATGTATTGTTGATATATTGAGTGAATAAATAAAGGCTAAAGTTAGAAAAAAAGGGAGGAGGGTTGACAAAAGAAAAAAATATATATTAAAAGTCTTTGTATAAAGAAATATATGATTTAACTATGCGATTAAAGATTTAATTTTTTAATTTTATCATAATTAGAATAATTCTTCAATTTTATCATCACTGTTAATTTTCTGATTTTGTGTCATTGTTGCGCTAACAGGTTTATTGATGTATTAGTATTTGGGATTACTGTTTTTCTACTAATATTAAAATTCTATTCCCTTTTATCGAAGAAAAAGAATGTTCAGTTGTCCCTTTGGCACTACATATGTGGTTAAATCATATATTTTTGCACACTGAGGTTAATAAGATATATCAATAATATTTTTTTTTCTGTAAAATTTAGGTTTTATTTTTCGATAAGTCATTTTAAGCAACGAAATTTTGTTTGTTTATTGTTATTAGAAGTGAAAAATTCAAAAAGCTAATTACACTCATTTGAAGACAAAAAAATCGTTGGTACCTCTAAATATTTTTTTTAAATCGATTTAAGAATCGAAAATTAGATTTACTATTTTACACACTAGGGGGTCACAAAACTTTTCCGCATCCGTGTAATAGAGGTAGGGAGGGATCTTAAAATGAAAAATAATGATAATAAGTTTAACGTAGTAAATGGATATTCTGTTAAAATTGTAAAAAAATCATCATACACTGACATTCACTAAAACTTATCCCTATGCATCGAACTGAACAGAAGCATCTCCAAAGAAGAGGAGCAGTTCCAAATCATGAGATCTCGATGAATCTCGGTCTTCTCACCCTGTTATCTGGACCACAATCTCGATCGAATTGGCTGCGAAGTTTCGCACGCTTCATCGAAAGGGAGAAGAAGAGATACCAAAACGAGGAGAGGAAAAGAGAGAGAAAGAGTAAGTAACTGATACCAAGGTTGAGAAGGTAAGAGATAGAGAGATAGATAGAAGGAGTGAGAGAAAAGTAGGGAGGGGTCCCATGTAACCATTCGAGCACGGACACCTTCTTGCTCTTGTTTGCCACCGAGCGCGTATAATTTCTGAGCAAAGGCGTTAATGAGGGGCTTGGCTCGGGACGGTAGATCACCATGGACCTCTACTCGGTTAGAGAACCGCCCGAAGCTGCCTTTCGCAGCCAACTTAAGCTCAGCTCTCGCTCTCTTCCTCCCTCGTCGTCACACTCTGTCCTACTCTGTCCCAGTCTTCTGCAAAGGTGGTGTAAGGTAGTGCTACCGTGTACCTGAATTCCGATCTACGCTCAGATACCGGACTCTCGCGCTCACCAAGGAAGTATCTAGATGCCAGAGTATCCAGGATACTGCTCCTTCTTCTTTTTCTTCCTCTTCCTTCTTTTTCACCAACCTCTGTCCAGCCCTCTTCTTATAGTCCTCCATCTACTCCCTAAGTTGGCCGTTGCGTCTCTCACGATTCCCCGATGTATTTCCCAATTTTCAGTATCTAACTTCCCAGAATGGAGGGTTAATAAGCTGGGTGCCCTGCAAACCTTTTAGTTTATTTCTCTATCTTCTATTATGATGTCTTCTGTTACGGTAGTTTCGGACAGGAAAACAGGTCTCGGGGAAAATTTATTTAAGGATACTTTTAAGAATCAATATTATTATTGATGGTATTGTTAGGGAGAGAGAACAAAGGTTATATTTCATGATAAAAATTGAAAACTTTTTTTTAACGTTTTTTTTTTTATTATCGCTATTAACAACATTTTTAAGGGAGTACATGCGCACTTGTAGCATTTTTTGTCACTTACATTTTTTCGTTTCCCCCTCAATGGCAACTACACTGCCGAAAACTTACCTACTTTCTATTCCCTTACTTTCCTACAAACCTCTACCCCTCCAAACATCTACTTCCCCTCCCCGCCCTATGGGGCAGTGCGTAGATTACGTAAAGACTTTTGGGTGGGGTGTCAGCTCAACGATTTTTCTACGCTCTCTTAGGTGAGAGGGGGCGTATGTGGTAAAACCATTTGTTACTTAAGATATTTTCAAGTTTGCGAATTACGACATAATAATAAATGAATAAACAAATAAAAGGTAGTCTAAAAATGATGTAAAGTGTTTTTCTGATATTTCCAGACTAAGATTATACAAATTTAGAGAATTATCACACATATAAAATATAAATTCCTGCATTGAAATTAAGGATGCTTAAAGCCGCTCCGAAAAATGTGTAGAGTTGGAAAAGGGATTTTCTCGTCGTCTCGCAAATTCGGCAAGACTTCGGCAAGAACAAATATCGCAAGCTTTTGAAAAATATTAGATTAGCCATTTTGAATTTCTGGACATGACAATTCTATAAATAAACGTCAAATGTTGATAAAACTATCTCTAGATAATAGCATGTGTTGATAACAATAAGTACTCAGTTTTGCAAACGTACAATTATCATTTCATCAGGTCCCAAAAATGCGTAATCTGAAATGAAAATAATGCTAGGGAAAATTACATTTATTTGCGCAGCATAATTTTCAGTTTTCTAATTTGATATTTTAAAAGTGTCGCAAATGAACTTCAGTGTCTGTTTAAACTCGGATTGTTTCGTCTATAAATTTTTGGTCGAAAATTTAACTGTTTTTTTGAAAATTTGTCTCTTTGGCTTGAAAATGCCACAATTTAAACGAAAGTTTTGTCCTTTTTTGTGTTTGATATTTCATCTATCTTTGTAAAAAAAATTAACAGTTAATGGTTTAAAATATCACTATCTGGTTAGAAATTAATATTTGTTTATTGGAAAATTATTGGGTTTGAAAATTCAAACGTTTTGTTGGAAATTAGTGGTTTTGTCTGGAATATTCAATAATATGGTGGGAAGTTAAATAAACTGAATGCTCTTGGTTCATAAACTAAACTATTTGGTTGAGAATTAATTTATTTTCTTTAAAAAAATTTTTTTTTAAAAGGAGCTTTTTTGTTTAAAAGTACAACTGTTTGGTTGAAATTATTATGATTTAGTTGAGTTTTCTAATATTTTATTAAACATTCGCTTTTTTAAGTTATTTTCAACTGCTATTGGTTATAAATTAAAATCTTATGTGGTTGAGATATCGATTATTACATTTTATAATACATACTATTATTTTTATATTACATTTTTTATTAAAAATTAATTTTTTATATTGAAAATTAAACTCCTCTGTTAACAGCATATCTCATTTCCCAAACATTAATTTCTTTGTTTGGCAATTGGTTCTCTTGGTTAAAAATTGATGTTTTTAAATGAAAATGAAACTATTTGATAGTAAATTGATGTAACTTCTTATACAATTTTGTAAAGAGAAAGTTATTCTTCTTGGCTAAATATTCGATTATTTGAAAAAATAGATGAATATGGTAGATATTGCATCCTTTGTGGTGCAAGATTAATCAACTTGCTTAAAAGTCCAACTATTTTGTTTTCTTTATTAACTAAAAAGTCATTCTTGATGGAAATTAATTTTCCCTTTTTGGTTCAAAATTCAAATCTTTTTTTTAAAGGCTCGCCTTTTTAGCTTCAAAATACATCTTTTGTGATGAAAATTGTAATCTTTATCGAATGAAAGATCTGTTTTAATTCATAAGAAACAGTTAGGTATTACTACCCTTCGTCCTTAAATCGTCTTACATTATTTTTAAATACACATAAATAAATTAGAGAAAAAATTCATTCAGCAAAAATGACTTAAGATATGAGGACAAGAGTTCAAAGGAAAACCGATCATAACTATAAGCGTTTCTACTTGGGGGTAGAAATTCCTAAAAATAATTTTGTAACCACCAAAAGTTTGATAATGAAAATTTAAAAAAATGTTTTGTGTTACCCTATTGTTATATCTTTTGAAACTAGTCTAGCCTTTCATAATTTTTTCAGTCATTATTTGAAATGTGTTAATAAAATATCCAGCATTTTCAGCAAAATTTTTCTGTCTAGCGATTATCTAGATAAATTAGATAGATAATTTCTAGATGGAAAAATTAGCTAATACAGCTAGGTATTCAGGTCACGCACATAGAAGTTTTGGTAACACAGCTATATCATCTTAGAAGACGAAATCCAGCTAAACGTCTACCTGGGACAGCTAAATTATTTCTTTTTCAGAGTAAAATTTAGACAAACAACACTTTGTCCCATTCTAGGATATTCCAAAACAATCTGAAGAAATAGGATGAGGGTGTGGTCCGTGAAGGGTTTGCTTTTAGTAATTCTCGAGAGGCTAAAAATGGCTATCTCATAAATAAGAAGCCACTAATCCTTCTGCAATTCGTTCGCGATCAAAATCGCCTTTGTCGAAAATCGATGTCCAGGTGGACGTCCTGGGGAGTTTTGTCGTTCAGAATCGGGCAGCCTTCGCGGCACTGCAAAGTGCACTAACCGCCACGTATTAAGAAGATTTAGGTGGTTGACCACTGTAGCTACGGTGGTATAAATACCGGAATAATAGCAAGGTTATGGCGTCCCCCTACGAGTTAATATATGGGGTGATGGCCAGGCCCACCATGGGTGGGCCCCACTGCGCGTAAAATATCATCACAACCGCACTCCGATAAATTGCAGGATATTGCCCGTGAAACCACTCACTGGTGGAAATAAGAATACAAATGCATCCAAGCATTCGCATTTGTGTCTTGCCCTTTCTGCTGTTCTCTGCCCTGCAATCTATCCATCTGTATCTTCCATTTAATACATTTAATTCTACTCAATCCTCCATATATTTATCGCATTCTTCTTCACATTTTGCCTAACAATTAATAAATCACTTTAATCTGTCAAATCAATGTCTCAGCATATCCCTGCTATTAATAATTTAAAGAGTCATTCGCAAATTACATAAGGTGATTTGAAGGCGGGAGGGGAAATTTGATGAAGTACATTTTCAACCAGAGCGTCCAATTTTTAACCAAATACAAGAATTTCTAATTAAATAGTTCAATTTCCAATTTGAAAAAGAGGTGCGTATGAACCGTTTCCGGTCGATTTTGCAGCGTGGCAAAGAATATTTTGAAAATAGTTTTTCAAATATGAATACAAGGCTAGTCTAAATATTTTACGGAAATGAGGAAGAAAGCTTGCTGTTACACGTTAAAATAAATGCGTTCCCTGCTTACGTACTTCAAACGTTTACGGGAAATTGAGCACCTCGTTTAAAATACGATCTTTATCTTGAATAGTCGGTCTAGATGCTCTGTCTCGCACTTGATTAAAATATTCAAAAACAGCAGCATCTAAAAGCGCATCACTTTTTTTCATTGAATCACCTCGCAAAATACTACAAGTGGGAAGCACGCACGTTGGCTTATAGCTCATAATGCGCATAAAGCAGTTTCATAACTAAACATACTGAGAAGTTATTTAACAAAAAATAGGAATAGAATAC
>JAWWLR010000034.1:44803443-44814972 GCA_035041075.1 Acraspis erinacei
ACAACAAAATTTGCAGCTGTCAGCTCTTAGCTCTCGCAGATATTTCACTCAAAACGAAGCGAAACTTTACAATTCAGCGTACGCAATCCCCTGAACTGTGTTCAGTCAAAAAGTGCCTGAATCGAAGTCAATTTTAAATAATTCTAATAATTCAGATTCCTCGACTGAATAACGAGACAAAAGTGATTTTTTAAATCATATTGACTCACTGATAAAAGCAGTAATTTTTTATAATCAAATCTGTTGAACTTTGAACAAAAAAGATGGATTTGCAAACAAGAAGAATGATTTTCGATCAAAGAAGACCGATCTTCAAGGAAATGCACGAGTTTTCAGCCAAACAGTTGTATTTGCAACAAAGGAAAAAATGTTTTTAATATTGTAAAGTTTGAAATAAAAGAGTACATTTGCAACTGAGAAGGTGAATCTTTACGTAAGACAAAGAATTTTTTACAAATTTAATCAACTTGCAACAACAAAATTTTTTAAATTAAAAACAGTTCAATTCAACCAAACTTCCGAGCTTTCTACCAAGGAAGATTTATATTCTACCAATCAATGCAAATTGTGAACAAAATAGTACATTTCAATTTGATTGAGATTAAAAATATAAAAGTTTCATTTTCAATTAATAATTAACTTTCAATCAAGAAAAATAATGTTGAACAAATGTTTAAATATTCAACACTGATAAAGCATAAAAAAAATTTCAATAATGTAGTTTCATTTCAATGAAAAAAGATGAGTATTCAATTCAAAAGAGTAAGTTCCTGACAAAAGGACGAATTTTCAGAATAATGATTAAACTGTCTACCAAACAGATAAATTTTTAATCAAAAAGGGTTGTTTTTAATAGAAAGAGATCAAACTTTTACCAAAATAAATAGGGTAATACCACCAATTCTTAGCACCCCCTCCCCAGTTGTTGGCACCCATCACTAATTTTTTAAATAATAAATTTTGTAAGAATATTTTGCATCAATTAGTTCAATTCTAGTATTATTTTTACCTATAATGCATATATTACTTATCTAGTGGAATCAAATATTTATCTAAAATGAAATAAATTTACTTCGATGTTTGTCATACCAATAATTGCACTAAGGTGCCATGAATTGATGCTCTTGACCTATATTTTGAAACCAAAAAGACGAATTTTTAGCTAGAGCCAAATTTTCTACAAAAAACGATTGCTTCGTAAAAAAAATGATCCGAATTATTAAGTTTTTAAGCCAAAGAGGAATTTTCTTTTATTCTTAATTTCAGCAGAAAATATTTTATTTTTAAATAAAGAAAGAGTTGAACTCAACTAAATAGAGGAATTTGGAAAATATTAAATATATTCTAACCTTACGTGAAAAAATCCCAACGTTAAAAAGAACGAAATATTTCTCCCCAATTATATCTTAATTACAAAAATTATTAAAAATCTACAATTAAGAAATATTGTACCATAAGTTTATTTTGTAATCCTATATTTTCAACTTTTTTTGAAGGTTGAAACTTGAAGCAATATATTTTTTACCATGAAGACGAATTGATGTAATCAGTAATGTTCAATTTCCGAATTCGTAATTTTTAATGATCTAAACTGTAATTTTTATTTATTAAATCAATCATATTGAATATCCTGAATCAGTAATTTTTTATGGCAAAATATTTAAAAAATTTATTTATTTATTTTTTCATTTATTTATTTATTTTATAATTTATTCATTTTTTATCTTTTTATTCTATATTATACAAAACCAAGTTCTTTAAAGCGATTTTTTAAAGTAATAACTATACTTGATCACTATTTACTTATTTAAAAAGTTTGGAACACTAGAATTACACAAAATGTTCTGCCTGAAAGTAATCACTTTTACTCAAATGCAACCATTTTGAAGAAATTGGTAAGAAGCGCCAGTAAGAAAAAATTCAATTACATAAACTATTGTTTGAATAATTATTTTTCACTGGATATAAATTTATTTCAGGAGCAAGAATTTTTTCTTTCATACGATACGGCTGCAAATATTATTTCAACTTTTTAAATCCAAGAAAAATTGTTGTTCATATACCTGATTTTTGGCATAACAGTTACCTACAAATCCATTTTTATCACTCATCAAAAAAGGACTTATGAAATGGACCTTTTAAATTGTAATCTAAAACTCTTCAGAAACAATATCAGAAATTTTTATTTTGCAAAAAGATTATTATGTATTTTTTCAATATTTTGAATTTTGTAATCAGATTTTCAAACTTTCCACTCTTTCCCCTTTTCTCCTCTTTTCGCCTTTCTTTAAAAACCCCATTTTTCTTCCTGTTTTAAACAAACTGTCCCTTTAACTCGCTTTTTTATTTAGATGCCAACTGAATTAATGTCATTAATTCAATAAATCAAAATCCCTTTGGTTAAAAAATAATTATTTTCAATCAAATGTCTACTGCTATATTTTTGGTTCTAAATTAATCTATTGTGCTAAAAAGTAATATTTTTTGTATTGAAAATTCAACTAATTGGTTGAAAGTTGAACGACTTTGTGAAAAATTAATTTTTTCAGTTGAAGAATTATCTCTTTGTGGACAGTTTGTCTTTTTAGTTTAAAAATTCAACAATTTAGTTAATTTTTTTCTTTCTTAACTGCGAAAATCTTTCTTAGCTGCACATTTCTCTTTTTGGTTTGAAAATTAAACTTTATTAGTAAAATTAAACTTACTACTTGAACATCGATTTTCATGGTTGAATTTTTAACAAGTTGGTTAGAAATTTATTTATTTTGGGTAGAGGTTCATCTACTATCCTAAACATTGAACTAACTTGTTGCAAATTCGTTTTTTTTTGTCGATATAATATCATCTATTTTGGTACAGAATACAACCAATTGGTTAACAATTCGACACTTTGAGTTTATTTTCTTTCTTGACTGAAAAATATTGGCTAAAAATCGTCTTTTTCAAATTTGTTCTTTGACTATAGAATAAAAAATGTTTTCCTTCTGCTCCTCATGTTCTTGGGTGGAAATTGATTATATGAATAAAAACTAAACATTTTTGTTACAAATTCGTCACTTTTTCATGCTAGATCAAATATTTGATATAATTACAACAGTGTGGTAGATTATCCAACTGTTCAAAAGCCAAATGTTTTTTAGGCTATTCGACTTGTTGTCTTAAACATCCAATAATTTTGTTACAAATTAATTTTTTTAAATTATGTCTGGTTAAAAAATGTAATATATGCATTTTTGAAAATTCCTTTTTTTTGTTTACAATTTTTTTATTACAAATTTATTTATTCCATTTGTTGTAGAAAAATTTTAATTTTTACTTAATTCAGCTATTCATATGCAGTATTTTATTAAAAATTTGTATTTATTGCAACAAAAATTAATCTTCTGAGTTAAAAATTAAACTTCTTTGGTTAAAAATTCAATTATATTATAAATCTCATCATCTTTCCTCTTCTTTAACAGCATTTTGGGCTGTAAAGTCTAGATAGCACTTTTCAGACTAGTGAAAGTTCTCATTCTTTGGTGATATGGTGTTAGTATCACTCATTATCAATTCTTTAAAAACGGTTGAATTTTCGCAAATGATGTCTTTTTCGGGCAAAATATTCTATACAACTCTACTGTTTTCGAAAATGAAAATAAATAATATGTCTAAAAATGTAATCGTTACAACAATTTTTGGTAAAGAAAATATTTTTTACATTAATAACTTTTTTGAAGAGTGGATATATTTTCAAAATTATAAACAGAAGAGTTGTCGGAAATGCTATCACTGAAAAATAGGCCATCAGCCATTTTTAAAATAATTGGCAAGAAGCGACAATAAGGCAAAATTAAATTACAAAAACTGTTCTTAAAATAATAATGTTTCGAAATTTAAAACTTTTTTCATGAAAGTGAATGTTTTTTTCTTTCATAAGACCTAATTGATAATATAATTTACTTTTTGGAAATCAGGGCAAACTATCTTTCCAGAAACTTGATTCTTGGAACGGCAACTGCCTCAATAAAGATATATGCATATAATTCTTTATTTATATTTTCTATCCCAAGTTTAGAAAGCCTTGGTTGTAATAAATCTTAACTTCTTTTGTCTTTAGCGAATTCTGTTGAGTAATTTCGCTGCTTCTTATCTGACTTTTATTTCTTGCTTTATGTTTCATCCTCTGCATCTGCATCTTCTTCTACTTCCTTTCATACCTGGATCTGACGCACCTCGCGCGAGGTCCCCCTTCAACCGACTAACAAATCAATTTAATGTTGATTAATGCGCACCTCGAGCGATCTCCTAATTACCCAAGAGTAATTACTCGATTGGCAATCGGCCGCCAGTAGATCCGGATCCTTAGCGCCATTCGTGCGACTTCTACCCCCGACCATTTTAACTCATCTTCATTCCAATATATACGTTTAAGAGTGTGTTTATCAATGTGTGTTTTTTTGTGGAAGAGTGTGCGCACATTTCTGTCCATCTGCGCCAACATTCGCAAGTTCAATTCCAAAGTGCAGTGACTGTGGAATTGTTTGTAAAAATTGACTGATCATCGTATAAAGTTAATGAGTACATTCAGAAAATGACACTACGACTAAATGACACTGCGACTAAATGCAAACTAACTTGGAAAAAAAAAGGATATCTCAAGAAATGTAATAATCCGGCACCTCATTATATGCAGGTTTTTAAAATTAACTAGCCACCAATCATTAGAACAAGTTTGTAGTAAATCTTCAAAAAAAATTTCAACAACCATGTGAAAATCTTCGCTCTTTTCCATTTATTTTGTCTAACTGTAAAAATCCTATCTAAAAAATTTGTCAAAGTGGTGGTTTTGCGACTAAAAAAATGGCTTGGTAGAATATTAAGACGTAAATAAGTCAATCAAACCTCCCACTCTCATACCTTCCAGCTCATGCTTTCCGTATTTTCCATTACATTTCTTCTTCACCCCTATTTTCCCTCATCAAACTTCAACCTTCGCTTTTTCTCCCTAGCCAACTTATTCCTCATCTATTTCTCACTTCCTCCAATCACCCACATTTCCTCGCACTTTCCCTCCTTATACATCCCTTGTTTCCTACCACTTCTCCTACTCCCCTACCTCATTTCCTCTCCAAGCCTCCTACTTTCCCTCGCTTTATTTCCCCTTAATCACCATACTTCCCCTTCCCTCATTTCCCCGTAATTTCCCCTAATTAAAACCCTTGATTTACCGTCCCTCCTCATATTTCCCCTTCCCTTGTGACTTGTGAATTGTGAAAGTTATGAATTATGAGTTTTGAGTTAGGGGTTCCCTTCACTTACCCTTCTTGGAAAACAGTACAACGGACTGACGGACGGACACAAAATGTGACGATATGCATCGAAAATCTCACAATCATTTTGTTGAAAACTTGATTGACTTTTTGAAGTTGTTTTATATCTTAAATTTTTAAATTTGAATATTGAATCAAAAAATAATCCCCTTAAATAATAAAAATTGCAGGAAACATTATAAGAATTGATTAAAATTTCCAGGGCAAGGTTTTTTTTTAAATCTCATTTACTGATTAAATATTTTTTTAACATTTTTATAGAAATTTCAGTTGAAATTTAGTTAATATTTAAGTATTTCTGTCTATTTATTAAACAATGTCCGTAATATTGTGATATTGCTGTCTTAAATTTAGATTTTCGCGTAATATGATAAATTCTTTTCATCAAACATTTTTTATTTTAATCTAGCATCCCCATATCTCGGGAGAAAGTTTTTCTTTTTGCAAATAATTAACGATTCTATTTCTCATCGTTATCCAAAGCCGATTTTGAAAAGCCATCAAATTTTTATCTTAAGTTTCTCATTCATTTTTCTCGAAAATTAGTTAATTTTTTAAAACAAAATGTACTGAAATTTATTAAAATACAGAATATCTCGGGAGCATTTTTTTCTTTTTTATTTGAACAAGAAATTGAATTTTTATCGTAATCCATGGCCGAGCCTAATCGGATTTTCGTTTTGTGCCACTTTGAATTTATGAAGTTCGACATCCATTTTCTTGAATCTGATCAATATTTTTTAATAAAAATGTTTCGGCCTCAATTGCGCAACATCTCATTTGGGGGATGTGATCTTGTTTTAACTTTAGATATTGATATCGATTTTTCAGAATGACTTTTAGTTTTTTTTATTCATTTCTGTTTTGTGTATTGTGTATTTTGTGTATTATATAAAATAAATATTTTTCGAAGAATACATACAATTTTTAAGTATCTTGAGTCTCAATTTTTTTAAATTTTACTGCAACTTGACATTCATGATAAAAATTATTAGTTTTAAAAGGTTTCCAATTTTTTAAATTTTAGGTTATATTTAAGTTCCCTAGGAAAGCGTTTATTTTAAAGGGAAATTAAAAGAGTGGATAAAAATAGATTTAAAAATGATTTAAAATTCGTGTAAAATTTTGGGTAAAGTTATTGGTTTTCAGCATAAATTTGGACATTAGTATTTTTACAATTATAAAACAATTTTAGGTTAGGTTAGCATTTTTCTGTGCGGGGATCGGTTATTTTAAACAAACAATATTATTTGAAAAAAAAGATGTACAGTCTTAAACCATTTTTTGTTTATTCATGTTAATGATTCAGTCTAAAATTGCGATTAATAATTAAAAACGATTAGATTTCGCAGAACGTTCACAATGTCTGAAAAGTAAAAGGCTAGGCTAGTGTTTTTCACCGTAAATCCGTTATTTGAAATCTGTAGAAAATTAGGTTTTAAAGAAATTTTATAGTGGTAAAAAGTTTCTTGTTACAGTAATGTTTTCGTCTTAAAATGATATTGTTAATAAAGCATTATTAGATTTTTGTTTATATTTACAAAATTTGAACAATAGCCATAGTGGAAAAATCTTCTCTTAAAATTGTATGTAGCACTTTCGAAAAGTATTGTAAAAATAATTTGTCTTCCTTATTATTTTGACAGTCTAGTCTGGGTCAGATCTGGCGCTGGCTCGCCTTGAAGGACACAAAAATTGCTACCTCTCATTCAAAAAAAAAGTTTTTAAAAATTAATTGATAATAATTTTAAGAAATCGCAAATCAGCAACTTCAATTTTTATTATTCAGTACAAATTTAAATGTATAAATTTAAAATTGTACTCAATATCATTATAGATAAATGGAAAAATATTTTTAAAGAAGTACCGCCTTTTTATTTCCGTTTAACCAATTTGATTCATAAATGTAAAAGAAGACTAACATTATTTAATATATTATCTCATTTCGAATACATCAATGTCAAATACTCGTATTGCTTATGTTTGTAACTTTAAAGCTTAAATTACTAGGGATTATAATTTCCGTCTGTATAAATTTGAAAATCGAATTCAAAAGTAAGAGATTTTAAACTTCTCCAAATTTCAAATAATATCCCCCTCGTGTATCAATAACAGATGCAAATGAATATATATTAAATGAAAAAAACTTGAAAGGATCTTAATTTCCCTGACCATATTCCCACGTATCATTTATGCCTCCCATAAAAATAAAATAATAAATCGATAGAAGCAAATGGTTCTAGAGCAATTAAATTGATGAAGGGCGTAGAAGATTAAAGTGCTGGTAGTGGGAGGAGAGACAAGAAGGAAGATGAACCAGGAGTAAAAATCAGAGAGAAAAGGACAGAGCGCTCTTGAAAGCTTTTAAATGATGACGAGAAGACGCGCGGTGAACCTGTCAGTCACGTCGCAAGCGGAGCACCCACTTCACGGCACTTCATGGCCACTTCGGGGCATCCGGAGATGCGGACCGCGAAAGAGGTGAGAGGTTAGGCAAACACGAGGCCTTATCTGATGGCCCGTCAGCACGCGGACCCCTTGCAGCCCCCGCTGACCCCTGGATCACTCCATGGCGCCGAAAGAGCCCTTCATGGATCTCAACACTGGATAGGCGGTACCTTAGTAACCTTTCATTTTGATAGATTCAATTTAAATCATTTTTAAGCTTCGAGAAGATCGATTCTGAGATCTCGATCCGGACTGGTATTGAAATCTCCTCGGATCCATTGAGTCTCTTATACGCCCTACCTGATGAGACATCTCAGGTTTACTGCCTGTGGAGGAAGTGATTGAATTTCTTAAATCAGTCAATGAGGTCTCTTATAATGGGTGGTATAAAGACGGTAATTTTCATTGAAACTGAAACACATTCATTAATGTGTTAAGGAAAAGAAGTGGAGAAAGTGGCCACTTTCATTTAGAAGAAGTGATATTTGTATGTAGGTTCGTAGCCGGATTAAGGACTAACCCCGTCCTAGGCCAACAAAATATTTCCTCTTTTGTCCAGCTCTCCCCACCTTCGAAAATCATAACTTAATGTAAATTCCCATTTTTCTGCTTTTTAAATCTCTTAATATCATCTCTAACTAAATACCCTTATATCCTCTTAGCCACCAAAATCACCTCACAGTATAACCTTCCCGTTTCGAGTTCTCCCCAGCCTTAAAGATTACCTTTTAGTCTAAAAATCCATGTCAGCTCTTTCCACGCCAAAAAATTACCAAAAACTGTAAACGCCTGTGAATGGCTAACATAGTCCCAAAAGTAACTCATAAGTGTAAAATGCTGTTCTCAAACTATTCTAAGCCCCAACAACCATTACAAAGTGTATAATTCCCTTAAACTGCTCTTTTCAGCCCCAACAAACACCCTTGGTAATCACAAAAATTGATCTAAGTATCGAATCCCCTTGTCCAGCTCTTCCCAGTCTAAAAAAGACTCCATAGTTTAAATAAAATTAGCTTACTCGCCCTGGCTTCAAAATTCAACGTTAAGCATCGAATCCCCTTCTCCAGTTTTACAGTCCTAATAAAAATGTCATTATCTAGCTCTTCCAGGTCCTAAAACTAGTCCCTAAGAATAGAGTCTCATTGCCCAGCTTTACTTAGCACCACAAATCACATCTAAGTGTAAAGTTCCCTTCTACAGTCCTCCTTAAACCAAAAATTATCCCTACGGATAAAATCTTCTCGTCCAACTCTCCCCAGAACATAAAACCAGCCCTTAATGTAAAAGCCCTTTTTCTAGCTTTTGCTAGCCCTAAATGTTCCCTTCTTCAGATCTCACCAGCTCCAAAAATCGCCACTAAGTATAAAATCCACTTGGTCAGCTCTCTTTGGTCCCAAAATTCAAGACAAAGTGTAAAATTCCCTTGTCTAGCTTTCCCCAGCGAAAATTGAGTCCGAATTTCAAGTCACCATGTCAAGATAGACTGTCGTCTTTTGGACCTTTAGAGTAAGTATACCGCTATGTAGATTTGATTCCCATTTTCAAATTAAAGAAGGCATGTGTCACGTAGAACTCCCTTACGAACTCCCTTATTGCATAGACCTAATATAACATAATAATTAACAAATATACTTATATATTATATATATTTGAATGGCCGCACTACGCAAAGTTCTCAGTTGACTATAGTGCGGAATATCATGTATTCCAATTGGAAACGGTTCATGTGGCCCTAACTGTCTACATTTCGATCCCCCAGATTTCAGTCGAAAGCTGTTCGAAGGCAACCCCGGACACTGGACTGAAAGCGAGAGTTCGGTGTAATTTGTTTAGTTGCAGTATAATTAAGCTGTAACAAACTTAGTTGAACAATCTATATATTTTTTAATATTCTCGTGAAAAGGACAATGTTACAAGCATCCTATTTAAAAAGTCCACTCAACTATCACTGCTAACAATGCATCCTGAAAATTTCAAGAATAACACCTTCAAAACAAAACTGAAATCGTTTCATTTGCTAGTCTACACGATAAACGTTTGAGAATCATTACACAACACCTTAGATCGAGGAAACGTTGCATCAACTTATTATTAAGGCACAACTAAAAATCAAGTAAAACTCTAGAGCCAATCTTAAATCTCGATCGTTTACTTTTCCCGTAAGGATATCGACCATTAACCTTTGCGTTTAACCTTTTCCTAAATTCTAATGTTCGTCCTCTCTCTCCAGCATAAGGTATAACAAGTTCTGCTCAAAGTGAAGCGTCTTATAATATTCGCCGGAGGATCATCACGGAAGAGAGACGCGAGCGGTACCATCGTATGCCTCGGTCACGAAGGGGCCATCTCGTTATAAGGGCGGTCCAAATACCGAGCAAATTGGCGCGACTCCCACACTATCGTACGCTTGACTCGCGCATACGATATATACCAATGCTCTCCATCAGAAAGCAGGGGTGGTAAAGTGAACGATGCGCATACACAATATGCGCAAGAATATTATAACGAGGCTCGTACATGCTGCACGCCATGCGTGCGTCGTTATATATTACGTTACGCTTACGCGTGTGTAATTGCGAGCATCGTCCACGAAAGCGTTTGATTTATGTCTTCATACGACGAGTTCTCTTAGAATGCGTGGGATGGGTCCAGGCCGAAGTAGGGGAACACGTGAGAAAAGGGGCGGTTCTCGTCCTTCTTGCAAGCTGTAAATTCAGTTTTTTATATTCTCTTTTTTTACTTATGCATGAATTAATTAATTTGAGGTAAGTGCAAACTAAGACCAAGATTGTAGGATAGCAAGTGATTAAGATTGAGCATTATACACAATTCTTATCCATATTTTCGAGTCCGGCGACTGGAGATAAAGCAGTAATTAATTATATTATGTAAAATAGAATGCGTCTTAACATGCCACACATCGATCAATTTTAACAAATTGTATGAATTAGTAAAGACATCCTAAGGCTATGCTGAAAGGTTGAATAGACTCTTTATATGACACGCGCCGAATTACCGAGATGTAAAATAGATCAGATCGTAATCTTTCAAGCATAGATTAGTTTTATCACTTTTTCTAAATCAGTAGAAACATCGTAAGGCTACGCTAAAAGGTTGAAAAGATTCTTCAGATGCCACACGTCAAATTACCGAGATGCAAAATAGCCAGAATCAAACTGAAACCTGTTACGTATTGATCAATTTTTCCAAATTATATGAATCAGCCAAGACACTCCAAGGCTACGCTAGAAGATTTAATGGACACTACATATATCCCGCGTTGAACTACCGAGTAGGAAGTTGTTGGGACCAAGGACATCAATAACGTAAGAGTGCGACACTTACTTCAGAATTAACTATAAACTTTGCCCATCAAAAGACCCAGTTAAGTTCACCACAAAAATTAAGTTCAGTTTTGTTTCCACCTTCTTCAATTCGGTCAGCCACTAGACATTCCTTAAAATCAACACATTGAGCTTTAACTTCAATACCTAGTAAGCTATCGGTAATTTCAATGAAATCACAGAAGAAGAGATTTGGGAAGACCAAAGTAGGTTTATGCCAGGAAGATCATGTACGTATCAAATATTAAGCATAAGGCGAATCAAAGAAAAAACTCTGGCATCCGACGAGTAATTTGAGACCAAATTAAAAATAATCCATTCAGTTGTTATTATGTTATATTAAAATTATCGAAGTGTCTCGTCGTCCCGAAATTCGGGATGAATAGTCCAATATGTTTCATTAGCTGGGCTAGTCGTCCCGAATT
>JAWWLR010000034.1:44819164-44839365 GCA_035041075.1 Acraspis erinacei
AGGGGTGCCTTCCCGCCACCATGTCACGTTGAAAAGGGGGTCGTGTCTGACCTAAGTTATTTCTGCGGCCAGTCATAGGTGTGCCTTCTCGCCCCCATTACACGTTGAAAAGGGTATCGTGTGTGACCTTAGCAACTCTACACTCGTAGGGTAAAAACATATTGAAAATAAAATATGTATTTTCAAAGGATCTAAAACTTTTATTTGAAGCTTTTTTTTCTAAATTTTCACTATTCACTGAGATAAACATAAAAAAACATGATTTTTATGGGGGTTTTCATGTTTTTCACCATAAAAATCCAATTTGCCGGTATTTTCACTAACATATTCGTGATCAGCGCATCAACAGACATGGGCATACGGAGTTTCAAATTAATCGGAGGTAAGCGCTTTTCGGAACTCCACCCAATAAAATTTTTTAACAAAAATATAATCGTCAAAAGAAAGCCAAACAGAAAAATTGAAATAGAAATACAAGGAAAATTAATGCGTAACAAGAATATTATATCGGAATGACAGAATACTTTATTTCAAAAATTCCCTAATTTGGCCCTGATCAATTGTTTTCCTCTGATAATTAATATGCAAAGAACCGAATTTTAATCTTGAACAATTTTAAACACATAATCTTTTTTACAAGGAATATAATAATTTAAATTAATATTTAGAAAATTTCAATTTATTATCCTCGAGTTTTGACTTTTATCAAGATTTCTTTCAAAATATCTAACTTTTCCCTCAACAATAAAATTCCCTGACTTTTCCCTGAATTACAGGTTAGCCCTGACCTTCGAGCCACCCTGCATTTTCTCGCAAAATTCTTCTAAATGTTATAGGAAGATATATTACAAATTCGAAAGCTTTTTATAAATTATTTCCAAGGGATACTTAAATTATCAGCAAACTAATTGGATGAATACTCCATCTCTCTTTAAGAAACCATTTTTAATTTAAATAATGAATCGAGCTTGTATGACCGCGTGAAATCTGCTCGTGTAATAACGATCCCTTCTTGAAATAAGACCGGCATCCCGCTGAGAAGCTCGCGCATAAACTCGGCCGATGGGATTCCGATGGGTTGGTTGTCTTAACCCTTAACCAGAATACCAACACGTAGTTTTAAGTCATCCTTCTATTTATGCGACAACGTATATTTCGCACTTGCAAACCAGCGTATCCAGCAATTTTGTCAGACATACATCCCTGCAGGAGAAGAAGAAATTAATTCGTTGACTCATGACACCTATGGCTTTATAATATTCATGTGTAATTGAATTTATTAAAGACTCGCAAATTTAATGGCGTGATTCTTATCGAGTCAGATCTGCATTAATTGGAGATGTTGCACCGAAAAACATTCCTTTACCCCTATACAGAGAATCATCTGTTTTGCCAACTTCGCAATCTTAGTATGAATAACATAACATTTTACGATACTTGAATTAGATCAAGATTATATTCAAAATATTATTTAACGTCCAGGAATCAAGATAATTTATAGAATTATTGAAAATAAAACCAAGAAACCAACAAACAAATTTGGATCAAAGAGAGAGCATCGTTGTTTCATTACTATTCCTACCTACTCAAATTTCTCTTACCTTGATAAGGGTGCTGTATAAATAACCAAACGTTCGTGAATATTGTTTACAACTGTTTTTTAAATTTTGAGTAGGTAATAATAAAAATATAATAAAAATTAGAAAGACAAAAGAAATTCAAAAAAAGAGAAGGGAGGGGATTTAATTGGATGCTTTCTTATTTTTCTTTCTTATTCATCATTTTTTTCCAAAAATGGTTATTCTTAGCCGTTTATTTGGCAAAGTTTAAATTTTTTCTAAATTAGTTTGTGAAGTGTAGCTCCATACACAGCACATATATGTAAATGCAGATCTTATTATTAATTAATATTAATACTTTAACATAATACCATTATATATATATATATATATTAATTATATAATTATAATTCATAACATTAATACTTTTTGTATTGCTAATACTTAATTTCGATCTCATACTTAGTAATGGATATAATTTTGTTAAAGATCCTATTGCGCTCTGGCTTATGAAATTAGCATGCCTTGTAACCATGTTGAAGTAACATATTTGTGTATTTTTATGAGGCAAAATAGTATTAATAAATAGGAATATAATGGTTGGCTTAAGAGAAAAACCGTTGTTGACTCAGCAAGCTGAGTGGAGATATATTTTATTTATAATAAAATAAAAATATTCATTTTTAGTTAACAATATTAATTTGTTGACAAAAGACAAATTTTTAACTAAATGCAAGAACTTTCAACAGAATTGTTAAATTTTTAATGAATTTGTAGAATTATCAACTCAAATAAATAAATTGCCCGTGTCAAAATTGTTGGCCCTATAAAACAATTGAATTTTTAACTGGAAAATGTCATTTCCCAACCAATAATAATAATTTTAACCAAAAAAGTTACTTTATCGACCATATAGTTCCACTTTTAATCAAATTGTTGAATTTTTAAGCCAAAATGATCTTTTATCCACAAAAAACTTGAATTTTCAACCAAAAGATATAAACTGTAAACAAAGCAGTTCATTTGAAAACAAATAGTTTAATTTCCAACTAAAATAATGAAACATAAAGCGAAAAAAAATTAACAAAGTAGGTTAACTTTAAACAAAGTGATTGATTTTTTCAACCGAAAAATAAGAATTCTCGAAGAAACATTAAACAATTGATACTTCAACCAGCATATATAATAATTTAATACAAAAAAGTTAAGCTCATCAAAAAATACGAATTTTCTATAGAATAGTTAAATTCTCAAGCAGAAACGGATTCATTTTTAGTCAACCAGTTACATTTTCAATATTTAACCAAAAGATGGTACTTTAACCAAAACGATTATTTTTCTTCCAAAAAGGCGAATTATCGACAGAATGCATGAATTTTAACCTAACATTTAAATTTACAACTAATAAAGATAAATTAGGACCTTTGTCTCCGAAAATTCATTTATGTGTCAAAGACGAGGACAATCTGAAGAAAAATGATAAAAAGCGTAAATATTCAATTAAAAGTTGAATAGGTAAATTTTCAGTAAAAAAAAATATTTTTAACCAAAAATAACACCATCCTGCAACATAATAGTTGAAATTTAACCAAACAAGTGAATTTTTAAGAAAGCAGTTTGACTTTCAACCAAGTAGCTGAACTTTTCACAAAAAAGATTACGTCCGAAACGAAAATATTATAGTAGACTTTTCAACCGAAAACAACTAATTTTATTTATTCTATTCATTTAGTTTGCGTTGAAGCGAAATAACGAGAGAAGGAGAAACAAGTGAATGTTTGTTGAAAACAGGGGAAAAAGGAGTCATTCATTAAAGAAGGGGAAGAGTGTGAAGTCTGAAATATGAAATTGATTTCGGATCTTATCAGGTTATTATCAATTATTGAGCTGTATCGTTTGCAGGGTTTTCTGTCGCAAAATTCGCCAACCTTGTTCAAATTTATCATTAAGAGACGTACTCAAAATTATCTAAGTTCTTTACGTACGTTCCACCCCCCCCCCCCCATTTGTACCAAGCCTGACATTTGGCGAGACCCCTTCCGCCATCAAATTGGTGAAATACTTTATAGGTAAATAAATCATAAATAAATCATATCATCCGTTATGAATTTAATTGTTCCAGATTTCGAAAATGATCACAGCTTCTGAAAATATTTTTTCCCCGTACCTCAGTTGCACTTCAAAAAGAATTCTTGCATCAAGCAAATTCCTTTCACACATCACTTGACTTGAAGGACTTGAACTACGAAAGAGGTGAGGTGTTAGAAAATTCTAACCCCAACTTTTAACACGTAATTCTCTTGAAATTCTTTATGAAAGAGCCTATTGTACTTATAATCATAAATCCACTCACCTATTGTTGCAAATATTGACAAATTATGTAAGCAATCGAGATTCGGATACAAATACTCAACTCAGCATCTTCTGGGCGCCACTTTAGGACGACCAAAACGTATTAGGGTGCCCAAAAAAAGGTTTGCTTTTGAAGTTTGCAAACATTAGCCCATAAATTTCTTCATTTTGTTGAAAAACACTGTCCTAAATTTTTCTTTATTTCAAAGAAAATTGTTTAGTGGTTCCGCTGGGTCGGTTTAGGACTGCAAATGAATTTTATGAGTAAAATTATTTGTTAAATTCAAATTTAAGGCTAAAAAGTCTTCCCTTCACTAAAAAGTATTTGCTATTTATTGAAAACTAAGCCCTAAATTTCATGGAAAAAACCAAATACTTAGGCTTAGAGTACGAAAATTGGTAATTTCATTACATTTAATGATCTTGAATGGCCTCTAAAAATTTGTTGTGTTTGAACCATTACACCTTATTTCTTCTGCATTCCGCAGTATAAAGGGAATATTCTCCATAGGAAATAAATTTACAATATTTATATCGGTATATTTTGTTTTTCTCGAAATCAAAGATTTTTGTCTGCCATGCAGTATGAGTACTTGATATTTAACCCTTATTGATTATTTTGTCCTTATTGTATAAAAAATCCTGTGCACATTAATCCAGAATCAAAAATGTTTAGAAGCCATTTAAGACCATGCATGGTACTTTAATTATAAAATTTTCTAAACCTAAGGTCCATTTGTTTCATGAAATTTAAAGCTTACCCCTAAAAAAATAACAAATATTTTCTAGAAATAAGAGATGTGTTACCTAAATATTTAGCTGTAATAGCTAAATGTTGCATTCTAGAAATTATCTAGGTAAAATAGCTAGATAACTTGTAGATGGTAAAATGAGCTAAACAGCTAGATATTTATGCAACACAGCTAGAAATTTAGTTAAAACAGTTATATTTTCTTAGGAGACGAAATCCAGCTAAACGTCTAGCTGGGACAGCTAAACAATTGTTTGCAGTGAAGATTTCATTTATTATGCATCACAGGTTGGTATAATTAAATCATCTTTATGCCCATTATTTTGTTTGTAACTAATCTTTGTCATACTAATTAGATTTTGTTTACCTAGAGCTAAATGTTGATTTTGAAGAAAAAAATGAAAATGCGAAAAAAATTTGATTATCTATATTATTTGACAAAGAAATCATCTAAATACAGACTTGACACTTTTCCCTATTCTACTCTGTTGCTGTTTTTTACAATAATTTCCTTTTCCCTCTGTTTTCGAGAAACTTCCCCTTTGTCTTGATTTTTCGCTTTGAATTCAAACTAAATTAATAGAAAGTAATAAGAAAATCTAACTGTATTTCATTCAGATTTCATGACTTGTGATTTAAATATCTTCTTATATATTTCTGGTTCAAAAGACACCTCCTTTGGTTCAAAATTCTACTATTTGTTTAAAGATTTAACCATTTCGTGAAAAACTATTTTTTCCTTAGTTGAAAAATAATTTTTTCAGCTGCTAATTGAACTTATCCATGTTTTGCTGAAAATTAGACTTCCTTAGTAGAAAATTCCGCTATTATATTTGCATTAAAGACATTACTTTACTAAAAATTTATTTCATTAATGATATAAATTGTTTCAATATTAAATTATTTTGTGGAAAATTCTTTTCTTAACGTGAAAAACTAATATTTTGACTGAAAATTTAACTATTTCATTTTTTGGTAAAAATTTATATTTGAATTGAAAAATTCGATTAATTAATGTTTCTTTGAAAATATATCTTTTTTGGTTGAAAATTCAGCAGCTTGGTTAAAAGCTGAACTATTTTGTAGATTATTTCCTCTATTGGTTGAAGACTGAACTATTTTTTAAAAATATTTTTAAAATAATTTTTTTCCTTCAAATTTAACTAGAACGTCTTTTTGTTAAATTTTAATCTTTTTTTTAAATTATTGTGTCAATTAGTTAAAAATCACCTTCACAGATTAAAAACTTCACTTCTTTTTTATTTGTTTTTTATAGAATTACTTTTCTTCGCCGAAAATGTAACTATTCCATTGTTGGTTTCATACTTTTCCACTCTGGTTGAAAGTTCATATGGAATTTAATATTATAGGGCAAACAGGGGTATTACCGACACCTTAAGAAAAAGTTTTTAGAAATAGGAGAATTTTACTTGATATGCTTATTGGTTGGTAACGAAGATGAATTCATCTGAATGGGCACATTTTTTCCATTTCGAGGCAGTACCCAGTAATATAATTATTCTTTGCCAAACTACTATTATATTTATTTTAAAATAATTTATTCAAATGTAGTGAACGACACCATATTTCCAGTGAACGACACCCTAAATTTAGAGAACGACACCTGTACTGATTTTGAATTCAAACAAATTTAGAAAGTTATTTGTAAGAAATATTATGTAATGTAGTTGCTTTAGACAATAAATAAAATCATATTGTACAATTATGGATGTTTTTAAAGGAAAATAGGAACTTTTTGTTGAGAAGAAATACCTTCGATATTGTGTGGTTATGTTTATTTGATCAGTTCACGAATTTGTCAAATTCATTCTGGGGTGTGGGTGATTAATTTTTGAGGTTCAGAAATCAAAAATCAATTTAAAATATATTGAACATTAAAGAATCTTAGAAGGCGATATCCTAGGAATGAAGAAGGAAAATATCCATCTTAGCAGCATGGATATCAATACGATAAAAATATTTCAAATATATAAAATCTACTCAAATTTCAAACTAATATTTATTTCATTATATTTCAACACATAATCATCTAACTTCTGAAATTACTACAAAATTAGAAATACCTTTTCTTCTAACTTTCAGAGAAGTTTCAAATTAAAGAAATCGATCATTTTTGGAGGGTCAAGATTTTCTTCTGTAGGTGGCAATAAAAATGTTATTTAATCAATATAAATTCAGTAATTTTGTGCTGAATGAATATTGAAATACAAATTATATTGATAATAGAATATTTATATATTTACAATTTTCTATTTTATGTCTCTGGAATTTTATTAAAAGCATCTACATTGCACAATGTCGTTCACTAGAAAGGTGTCGGCAATACCCCTGTTTACCCTACCTATATATTAGTTTTATTTTAAATAATTTATTTCTCCCTTTTCTTTCAAATGAAATCAAAGACACATTGTTTAGTTAAAATAGGGGAGAGGCAGGTTATATTTGTGACGTCACCATGGGGAGTGAAAGCTTTGTGTGGTGATCTGAGACGAAGAAGAGGAGGGGAGGGAAAAGTATTCAAAATAACGTGATGTAATTTTTCAATGGCCCCACATGTTTGTTTTCTTTCGTTTTTTAAAACAAAACAAGATCAAAACTAAACACGAAGATTCTCAAATTTGATTCGTCAGTGGGAAAAAATGTATACATGTATTAACAGCTTATCTGACAACTAAGCTCTCGTAAAGATCTGTCGATCGATCGATCATCGTTCAAGAAAGACAAGAAACCATGTCGGAATCCAAATCCTGATCACCAGCAGCGAAGAACTAGGTTGAACTCTATCTCAAGATCTCGACAATGTTTGCTCTTCCACGGGTTGTCGAAGACAGTCAACGTTTACTCCACAATTATGTAATGCCGTCAAACTGTTTCACCAAACATTGGCCCTCATGTTCACACGGCAGTTCGACCACAGGAATATCGCGCGAGACGAGAAAGTCATCACAGTTGCCGCCAACAAAGAAGTCCGCCCGCTACAGATTTTTTTTCAGTCTTGATGTTTGACTATCTCACGATCCCACGGCCACACGTGCCTAATCGGAATAACTAAGTGCGCCTTCATTTTTAATGTACTTTCAAAACTGATATCAGTATCTGATTTTCTTTTGAGGTCGAAGTAGAATTTACTTTCTTATGAACCATTCTATGCACCAGAATCACAACACCAAAAAGTTGACAAACCAAAAATATATTTCCAACTACTTGACATTTCTCGTGGTAAAAAGTCAGGCTTTTTTTAGTCTTATAGAAGGTAAATCGAAAAACCTAAATTTAGAAAAAAAGGTGAATAAATAATTAATTTACTCAAGAAATTAGTAAAAAGATGGTGCCCATTTTAAATGATAGTATAGAATGAGAGGATGTAAGAACCACTTTCGATAACCCTCATAAAAACTGGATCCTGTCATTGGAAAAGGATTTGTAGGGTTTTGGAAATACCTATATAGACTGCGAGGCGGAAAATTCATGTCCCCACCACTTGGATGGGGGTGGTAAGTGGCAATCCTTGTCTATAAATTAGTCGATTATATACTCTTTGGTTGCCGAACATGACTGAAGATTTAGAGACATTTGAAAAGTATGACTTTCAAGTAAGGGCAGTTGAGAAATAATATAATAAATGAAAAAGGTGGGAGAAAAGGAAAGAGATTCAACCAAAAACAAACTCTCACTCTATCCTTATTATTTCTACGCATTTTTCATACTTCTAGAAACCAAATAAGGTCAAAACCAATTTAGATTTGTTTTCTTTCGTTGGTGAACATTAATTGGCATATATAAGACTTATTATTATCTAAAATAAAGAATCAATTTACCCAATTTAACCTTCCACCCCAAACTTTGATATGTCTCGCGAGATCTTTTATAAATTAATGTCTTTATTGTACTCTCTCTTAATAAATAATATCTGCATAAACTCTCTCTTTTTTTAATTATGCTCGTGATAAAGGATCTTCAGACTATACGAAATAAAATCATTACCATGTGTGTCTCGTAAAATTGATTTAAAAATCTTTGATAAATTCGGATAATGGTTAAGAAAAATAATTTGTTTATGTAATTTAATTTTTTTTCATCAAAATCTGGATCTGAAAATTTAAGAGCTTTATCAATAAAATACTTTACGAATCTTATTCTGTTTCAAACAGAATACGTTGAAAGAAAACTAATTGTACTTCCAAAATAAATAGCTTTTCCATGCGAATTTTTGATAATGAAGACTTCCTCAGTTTCAATTGAAGTCATATCTAGAAAATTTAATATCCCTTCAATTTCAGTTTTAAGAGTAAATTGTAATGCTGTATGTATACAGCTGTTAAGAGAGTATCAACAATGTTTGTATGTACATAAAGTGCAGAATCATATTCAAATCCTCCATAAAGATTTCTGCGAGAACAGGAGAAAGAGCTGAGCCTATCCAAGTTTTAAATTTTGTCTATAAGAAATATTATTGAATTTCAAACAAACTATAAAAACCTATTTTATAGCTTCAAGAAGTCATTTTTGAGGAATTTTTATACGGACATTAAAAAGAAAAAAATATGATTCATTGGTATGCTAATATTCCGAATTAGCTTTCAAAAGCCATTACTTTTTTACAGATGCTTTTGAAAGTTCTATCAATTCTTTGATGAATTTACTGAGCAACTGTTCTAATTTTCTCGTACGTAAACCTATGGTCGAAGGTACTTGCCGTGCTAAGGAGAGATTAGCATATTTAATCCAATATCGTATTTTTAATCCACATCCGCTCTAGAATTTTGAAAGAACCTTTTGAAGCATTTCATAAGATTATTTGGAACAAAATAAAAGCTTCTTCCATTATTCGAGATATGCAGAATTTTCTGATTATAAAACTTTCTGAGGATCGCTAAATGAAATAATCCATTTATCAGCCTTTTATACAGTAATTCTGGAGACAAAAATTATTTTAAAAAAGGGCTATTTGACTGTTTCTCTTATGAATCTTGTGAAAAGAAATCATTATATTTCAGAGTAGCCATAAAAAGTAATATGATTTAAGAATTCGTAAAAGATAGGTATGTAGAAGTAGACAAAAATACTGGATTTAGACATTTTAATATATACAGTGTGATACAGTTTATATAAAGCCATCACGTAGGGCACGTAGCATAAGGAAATATGAATATAAATATACTGTTCATAAAAGTCCTACATATCACTTACATAATTTCTTTTAAAATATAGAATCAGTAATCACTCTCTCGAAATATAACGGACTTTGGGGTGGTGTTAAAAATTGGAAAATAAGAACTTTTATTCTTCATATCGGTTCTATATTTGCATCTAATGAGCCGGACATTAGGTAACTGGCAACGTCATTATTTTTGTTTGCCCCTAAAAGAAAATCAGATACTGCTATTAGTTTTATAAGCAGATTAAAAATCACTGCGTTGTCGTCCATGAATATCATTAAGATTTATTTTTATTCAGGCTTACATTTTTATTGTAACTTATCTAAAGATATCTATGTTTTGTTTAAATATGACTTGAAGATTGTTTTGTTATTAGCAATTTTCAGAAATATGTGATAGTTTTGATTGCTAGTTTTTCTTTTTATAAATGGTAATAATCTGAATAGAATATTTTAAAGTCAACCACAAATTTATGATTTATTTTCCTCATTAACGGGTACCATAATTTACTCGATTCATTTCATAAAAAGTATAACACCCTCTCAGAAAACAAGCTGTGAGCATCGAGAGTACTATAAATCTCAGACGTCATGTGTTCAATTATAATACAATAATAAACTCCACTTAAGATTACTTTCAGCGCAAACGCCGTTAGCTACAAATTATATCAATTCGTCAAAGAAGGAAAGAGTCGATATAGGTCTGCGGGGGTGGAGCGCCATGTGCGTGTTGCCAGCCCATACAACATTTTATGTTAGTCAGAGAAAAAAATGGCCTCGTGTTCCATAGTTTTCACCAGGAAGAATCTTTCATAGTGAGAATGAAAGTCTAAAGTCGTTTACCTGGTAATAAATTCATCGTATGACAATAAGGTGACCCAAATTAAGAAAGTTTAAAATACATTTTTAAGCCAACACATACTGTAAAAAACAAAATTATGCGACAAAATTACACGAAGAGGTATAAATAGAATTATGTTCCTAAAAAAACTGTAAAGTTAAACAGATACTCAAGAACATCAGATTGTGAAAAATAATTGTACAAGAAGAGTTACTATAATAGAAATATGTTTCAACTCCCTTGATTTAAGGAGATATCCCAACAAAGGTTCCTTTGGGTGAATCAGCCACATATTAAATTATTTTTAAAAAATATAAAAAGAGTTAGAGAAAGTAAGTATAATCCGGATCCCGGATCAACACCGTGGTTTCTCCTTAACTTTTGTTTTTAAAGAAAAGGAATAATTGAATTTTATGTAAATGAAATTTTTTAATTTGTATTATAAACAAGTTAATGAAAAACAACAGTAATCAGGCATGGATTATAGGTTTGCTCCCCTTATAGGTTCCTAGAGCTGTGTTAAGCCATACGCAAATTTTAAAATTTCATAATTTCTCACATAATGGTTACTATTTTTTTATATTTTCCTTAAAATCGTGAAAAGTCTGAAAATGCAAGACAATAGTAAAGTTTAGAAGAGTTTAGGAAAATTTTTCGACCATTTCATGTAAAATAATTGCAAAAATTATTTAAGAAATGTTGTAGATAAAGGCATTGCCACAGTCACTCATTAAGAATCAAAAACTACCCCCTATAGAATTTTGGTGACAGACTTATTATTAAATATAAAGAACTCATATAAAATACGTATAAGCATGTATGAAGAAATATTTAAAGATAACATGTACTATATGGATGATAAATACCTTTAAGATCCTAAAAACAACCCCTAAACGTGAAAAATGTATCTTTCCTCGTATGATGCATTAAAACAATTCAATTTCAGTATAAAAACTTTATAATATTTTCACGAAAGGTGAGAAGAAAAATTAGTTGTGAATTCGATCTCGTATTTTTCCACTTTGATTTTATTGCTTCCTCATCGACGGAGGTTTGTAAACCTTCATTTTCAAATATACTTTTTTCACATATTTCGATATAATTCGACCCCAGAAGCTCTAATTTTGATAGAAGTTTGAATGAGATTGGTCATTTAGAAGAATTTTTTCAGTTTACAGATTTAAAAAAAAACTTTTAACACGTTAAAATAAGAAAAACTTTTTTGATATTCAGAATGCACCAATGCGATAAATAGTGTATTTCTTCACGGTTTAAAAGCGCATCGATTGATCTATATTCGAATATATTATGACCCACCAGTATCGATTTCCGAAGTTTCAAAAAAATTTATTTATTCTGTTTATATGAGAAAAACTTTGTCTCATATTAGAAATACTATAATACTGTACCTAACAAGTGTGTTTTAATCTCTGAAATCAGTCTAATGATCTATTGACGTATCTTCTATGACCTCTTATGATCTTGAGTTACTAATATAAAATGTATTTTTTCATGTTCTTGATATGTCGGAAACGTTTTTAATATTCTGAATACAACAGCATTATATATAACATACTTGTTCACGTCTTCGAGACGCATCGATTTCCCAATTAAAGAACATTTTATGACCCACCGTAACGTCCCATTATCGTTTTTAGATTTTTTAATCAATTAAAGCTTTGCTCATAAGAGGATTTTCTAAAAATTGAAAATATAACTGCATATACTGTATTTGATGTAACTACGGTTACGTCTTCAAGATACGTGGACTATTGGATATTGGATATTGACGTATTTTTGATGAAAAAATTCTTTATTAATCAATAATGACTTTGACAGTTAAAAAAAATTTGTATCGTTTCGTTAAAGAAAACTTTCATTTAAATTTGAGATATGACACTATCTTAAGTTAAAAATTTGTTTATTGAAACTTTATTTGATAACTATGAGAAAGAAAAATGTTCATTAAACGGACACAAATTAATACTCGCACAGTGATTATATCCATTAAAATTCACAGTAAAATACTCGAATATTAGTTGTTTGTTTGTGACCAAAATGAATTATTTGTAAACTTGGGTTGGTGACTTTCATTAAGTTTTCTGTAATTATAATTTTCTTGCTTTTTCTATCAATAGTTTAAAATATTTTTACAAAAATAAAATTATATTGATCTATTAAGTGAAAAAACATGATTACATCTTATTTTTTTAAATTTGTGCATACATCTGTATAGGTATTTTGTATGAATTTTGTTACATTATATAAGAAATCTATTAATTAACTTTTTTAACGTATAGCTTTTTACCCATAATAATATTTAGTTTATTAAGTTTATATATTTAATTTGTCTGAATAATCATTGTCATTATTATAATGAAATGAAGAAAATATTTGCAGAATTCATTTTTGTATCCTGCAAGCTTTTTGATTGGTTACGTTTGCAAAAATACTTATGACCGCTTTTCTTAACTAATATCACAAGAACTGACGAAAAGATTTTTAATAATAAAGATTTTTTCATTGAGATAATTCAAAGTAGATGTCACAACACAAAAGATTCATAGAATCAATATGGGTCAAATAACCTAAAATGGTAATCCATTTTACTGAAGAGTAAACTAGTTATGATCATTTTTATATTTTGAATCGAGCAAAACTTTCCGGATTTACATAATTCAAAGTTGATCCAAGAACAGAAAACACTCTTTGATTTAGGACAAATCAAATAAACTGCAATAATTATCCATTTTATTGAATAATAAGGAAAATGGAGTAATTTATGTATTTGAAAACCTGGTTCCTTTCAGTTACAGTTTTTTCATTTACATTCATGGATTATATTTGAAAAAACTGGTTTTACAGAAAATCTGTTTTAATTGCCAGAGTTAAAAGTTCAGGGAACAATAAAAAAGACACTTGGATCCAAACATTTTGATTGACCTATTTGTATTCTTTAATTTTTCATTTCTCTATGAGGAATATATTGTGGAAGCAAAGTGCTCATCAGAGAAGCACCATAAAATTATAAATACAAACAAAGTGAAAAACCTGAGATCAAAGACAAAGTTCCTCATTTATGCCGCCTTGAATAACAACATTTGTATCAAACCAATATGTCTTTTGTGACCACAACCCTGACCCAAATTTTATGCCCCAATATTCTTCTGGCAGGCGAAGATGGGTTATTAGGGCTACACGTGGAGCCCAAAGGTGGAATCGAGTTTGCAGACAGGCGAGGAACGTTAGTCCAAGAAATATGGCGGTGAAATAGATCTGAGGTGCGTGGGTGTGTGACGAAGAAAAGGGGTGAGTGTGTTACAAAATACGAAATTGAGCCCATTTGTTGCTGGCCTCTGGGAGAGGAAAGAACAGGCCGCCATGCCGCAGGGGACCTCACTCCAATATCATAAATCCTTCGAGGTGTTAATACGTTCACACAATAAGTCGGCATGAGCATCTTCCCGAGCATAGCACCCAAGAAGTTCAACCTGGTGTTGCTCATCCGATCCTGTGTCTTTTTCTTAATTTTTTTATATTTTTTTATTACTGTCTCCTTTCCTCGCCCCCATTCTCCTTCTTATCCCTTAACATCGTGATACCTTACCTTCAAACTGAGAACAGCAAATCGCCCAATCGCTTCTTCGACCCCTGGTGTCTGTTGCTCAGTGTGAAACTAAAGAGCGTTGAAACCAGCTGTTTTTTCTTGTAGCATTTCAAAAATATAAATGGGGATGCCTGAAATTTAAATCATTAGCATTTCATTTCTGTTTGTAAGCGTTTTTCTTCTCAACTATGCTAATTTATTTTATTATGCCACATCTCGAAAGTTGTAAAGAGCCATGTCGCAAGTCTCGCACTTTGGTTTACGATTTTGAATAAAAAATATTATATTTAGAGGAAGTATATTAATGAGATTCACAAGCATGCTCTAATATATCAGTTTTACTATGAGGAAACTGGATGGTTGATAAACAAGTGTTAAGAGTTTTTCCATTCATGACATTTTAAATTTTAAATTTCTTACAATACACAATCATAATACTTCATTTTAAAGTTATAAAAGTTTTTATTTTGTCTAAGAAGCTCATCTATTTAAAAATTAGCGAAAATTAAATTAGGGAGATTAGATCCTGACCAAAAACATCTACGATGCAAAGAACTCCATCAAAAGTTATCAGTACAATCAACAGAGTTTATGAAATTATAGAAATTTCGAGAATATCTTAAAAGGAAAAAAATTAAAACTTTGCAACATTTTCTCGACCATTTTTCAACAGATCTCCACGTTTCGTGACTCCCTGAATCCGAAAATCAAGCTTTTACGATGGCGTCTGTCTGTATGTTTGTCCGTTCGTAAGTACGATAACTATCGAAAAAATGAACGGATCAAATCCATCTTTGGCACACTTTTTTTAAATCCCTAAAGAAACGAAGAGTTCATTAACCAGCCATTTTCGATAAAAATGCAAAAAGTGAGCATATTTTGAAAATTATAGCAATTATAGCAATTATAGCAATAGAAACTTATAGCATTTTCAACATTTTTTAAATCAATCGAAAATAAAAATTTTAAGCCAAAAATCGGACGATATGAAAAAAAGTCAAGAGAAGAAAAACATTGCTTTTTGATAGCCCTTCAAGATTCTCGTAATAAATTTTTGGGTTTTCTCGAAAAATCGGACATTCAAATTTGGATTGCACAAAAAATAATGAAAAATAGAAAAGGCAATTTTTTGGTAAAACTAGGCAGGATACGAAAAAAGATGTATTAACAAAAATTGTGATACCAAAAACGATCTACAAATTCGTTACTAATCACTTCTTGATAGGACGCGTTCTGTTTGTTTTGTTCATGAAAAATAACATTGAAAATAAAAAAATAAATAAAAATTTGTGGAAAAACGACAGAAGTTACGAAAAAAGTGATTTAACGAAAATTGTTTGCCCGAAAACAAAAGATACGAAAACCAATTGATAGAAAGTTATTCACCAAAAAAAAAGATACAAATTTGTAATAATTTACTACGTGCTCATCATTTATGATTGAGAAAGCGTCAGAATAGCCAAACGATGCAAAATACGAGAGAAGGTCTCAAAGAGAAATGATAGCTTTTGAAAAATCGTACAAAATGTCTTTGAACCATTTTCCAATAGGATTCGTGATTTTGTTTTTATTTTTCGTAAATAATATGAAGAGAATTTAAAATTCCAATATTACGCCAAAAGGCGCGACAATCGTAAAAAAGATAAAAGAATACTTGTAGGCTATTTTGCTTTATGCATAAAAATTAATATGAAAACAAAAATTCTATTCTTAGCATAACAACGCGAGATAGATAAAAATGTCTGAAAAAAGGATTATAGTTTCTTTTTTAATTTTCAGGTGGTTCAGAAAATATACATTTAGAAATGTCTGTCATAAATACAGCGCGCAGCGCGAGTGTCACGATGAGAATGTGTAACTCAAAGCCTACAGAGTTTTGAGCAACTTAATCTTTACATATACTTGATTAAGTAGGAAAATGCATAGAATACGAAGACGTATATAAATACTGTGATCTAAAAGAGATACATTTTATAAAGTTTCATTCAAGCATTCCAAATACAAAGAATAAATATCCGAGCGCGAAGCTTGAGGTATCCTATTATCAAGCGCGAGGCGCAATATCCGCGCGCCCTCAGCGCGCTAAAACTTGCGAGAGAAGCGAGCCGCGCGTAGCGCGCTATGAGAATGTGCCCGCGCAGCAGCCAAGTTTTTCATCAATAATTTTACCCAGTGTAACTTTTTTTGATGTTTGTTGACTTTTTCCGTAAGGCATGAACATTTTAAAATTGAGATATCTTTTAGAATTACTTGGCAATCTTTGATTTTGCAAATTATATTGCTTGAACTGATAATTAAAAGAACGCATTCCATAAGGGTCCAACGAACAAATTTTCAAAAATGAGATCATTGGGTAAAAGATAAAGTAATCTAATACACATGTGGACAATCAAGTTTTTTATAATCTTATTTTTTATTTTTTATTTTTTGTATAGCATGTTACAAGGACCTTTTAGATTTCACTTTACGTTTTTCAAATGTCACATTTTTTGTTATAAAATTCGTATCGCCCAACAGTTTACTAAATGATATACATAATCAGACCGCACAGTGGAGAAAAATCAAACATTTTGAAAATAAGATTCCAGTAACAATTTTTATTTGATTTCAATCTTTGTTTAAATGAAGTGAACTAAATTTTTCAGAGTTGATAAAATTGGAAAATTCAAGATATTTTTTCTTAACAACACGTGATTATTTCCAAATTATTTATATTAGTGTGCATTCTATAAATAAACATTTACTTAGTATAACTTCATAGCTTATTGAAAATGAATAATTTGTTTACAAACAATTGTATTCTTATAAACAATCGCAGGTGATTTTTAAATTATTTTGGATAGTTATTAGGCAAATTTATTTCAATCCCATTGGAAGTAGTAAGCAAAATATTCAAAAACAAAAATAAATTTATTTCTCATTGTTTTAAAATAATTTTATAAAGACATACACAGTTTGAGCCATTGTTCAGAGTTTGGGATAATTTTTTAAAAACTTGTTTTGTTTGACTTAGGAGTTGTTCCTCGCAAAATATACTTTTATACCGTAACCGTGGCTGTTATTAGCAAATTTGATTAAAAATACACAGCTTTAACAACTTTTAGGAGTTTCAGCTACTTTTGAGATATGTGCTCTGTTGGACTTGCCAATATTATATCAATGCAGTTCGGTTTTATTTTAGGATAAATGTCAAAAGGACCTTAAGTTTTTTTAAACAAATAGTTAACAAATAAAAAAATTGACTAACGAACTATTTATCTCTTCTGGTCCAGTCATAGTAGTGAAGCACTTCTCGAAACAAAAGTATAGAATCGAATCAAAATTTCCTAAGATGGATTAGATGAATTGGTTTTAGATTTTAGTCTATAGATCGAGTATTTGGGATACAGGTCGATCCAACTTTTAAGAATGATACATTTCACATGTTTTTTGAGTTGTCTAAAACGATGATAAGATACAACAAGTGGATAAGTACGTATATCTTGGTAGTTTATTTACTACTGAAGAAAAACAAGAACTAGAACTAGCAAGAAAATAATAATAGTCAGATTAACGCAATTGGCATAAAATTCCTACGCAAATGTGCGGTAAAACGCTAATGAACAAAGTTAGTAGTAACAGAATGCTTCAAAATGTGATGCAGAGGAGACACTAGTTGACGTATCTAAAAAAAATTCCTTGAGATGTTTTGGAAATGCTGGGAGAATTAAAGAGGAAAGACTGACGAAACAAGTATATGAAGGTAAAGTGAATTGTAGCGTACTCAGAGGCAGATCGAAGTAAGAACGGTTAGAACCTGTGAATAAGACCTCAGTTTCAGTAGATATGAAATGCCATAGAATACACACCAAGGTAAACTGAACATTGCTGGTACAACGTGAAAAGTATGACTAATACTAGGACAATAATAAACATCGCTGAGTATCTTTTATATTCCAACATAAATCATCAACATAAAAATTTTCTACTATTTTTTAAGTTATTGTGAATTTATTACCACTTCTTATTTTTGTTCTGACATGTTATACATTTAGTAGAAAGTAATCAAAAATATTCCTCAAAAAATGTAAATGGACCACCGCAAAATTTGCCATTTTTCAATTTCAAAACTTTCGGCATAACTTATATACGCATACTTGCCATATTTTTGATTTAGAATTCTTCTTAATGAAAATTAATACATAAATTGGAAAAAGTGTTCAAACAATTTCAATTATCTTTTTGGTAAAAAATTTTATTATTTGGTTGAATATTTAATTATTTTCTTTAAGAAAATTAATTATTGTTTTGAAAAATAAACAGTTTTCTTAAAAAGTCCTCCCCTTGCGAAAAATTCAACTGTTTTGTAGAAAAATTGTCTTTTTGACCTGCAAATTCAGCAGTTAGGTGAAATTTTTTTCTTTCTTGACTGAAAACTCTTTTGTTAATAATATTTGACTAATTTGTTGAAAATTCGTGCTTTTGGTAGGAAAATTAATCTTTTTAATTATAAATTTCATCTTTCTTCATCCAAAATGCAACTATGTGGTTAAAAATTAATCTTTTTAGGTTGAGGCTTCAACAGTGTTATATAAAATTCGTTTTTTTTTAAATTAATTGAACTGCTTTCAATTGGTAATTAAAGTATTTTTTCATTGAAATATTAATCATTATATTTTTGAAAAAGAATTCACATTGATTTTAGTAACCCTAATATTTCAATTTTGTAACAAATTGTTGAATTTTAAAATTAAAATAAAGAACAGTTTTCTACCAAAACAGATCAATTCAGATAAAAAAATATAATATTTAATATTTCAACAAAAAATGATTTAATTATAAATTAAAAACAATTCCATTCTTTCAAGAAAAAAATTAATTTTCACTCAAACAGATTAAATCCAAAACATTAATTTTTAACAAAAAAGTTAATTTTCAATCAAATACATTAATTTTCTACCAAATTATTGCATTCTCAAACCACAAAAAAACAGTTTTCTACGAAAAAATTATATTTTTAACTGTCAAATATGAATAGTCAACGAAAAAGTTAATTTACAAACAAACCGTGGAATTTTCAAGTCAAATCATGATTTTTTTACAAAGTAGGAAAAGTTTTAACCGAGTATTGAGATTTTTAATAAAAATAGGTAAATTCTTATCAAGAAATATAATAGTTGATATTTCAACTGAAAAACTTAAAATTTGTGAATTCTTATCAAGAAATATAATAGTTGACATTTCAAACAAAAAATATTTTAATTAGAAGCTGAAAGCAGTTGCCTTAATTAACCAAACAGTTGCATTTTTTGACAAGAAGGATGAAATTTATAATTAAAAAATTAATTTTATAACCAAAAAGACGAATTTTCAACAAAATAGTTGAAATATTGAACAAAAAAGATTTTTCAGTCATTAGAATTTTCAACTAAATAATAAAAAGTTCAACCAAAAAACAATTGAAACTATTGGAACACTTTTTCCAATTTATATGTTCATTTTAATTACGATTAATTCTAAATCAAGAATATAATAAGAGACTTTTTAACCAAAAAGAACGAATTTTTATGTCCAAAGACGAGTTTTTCTTCAATACATTTATATTTTTAACTCCAAAATATAATTTTTCATCAAAAAAGTTCATTTACTACCAAACAGTTGAATTTTCAAGTTCAAGATGGTAATATTAATCTTTTTAATATTTCTAAAATTTAATATTAATCTACAATATTAAATTTTAACGCAGCTTACTAATTTGTTTGGAAAATTAAATTAATGACCGACCTAAGTTACCTAATTTACCTAAGCAGTTGATAAAATCTGAGGTTAGAGTTGTAGGCTGCAATGAACTACTTGGAACAACTTTTTTCGTATAAATAATCAAATCAACGGCTAGCAGGTGTACGAATTATATTAAAAAGTAGAGAAAATTA
>JAWWLR010000034.1:44899183-44915064 GCA_035041075.1 Acraspis erinacei
CTCTTCCGATCTAAACGAAACTTTGATGTATTAAGTTTGACATTTAACGTGAGGAATCATGATGAGTTTTGAATATTAAAAGAGTGCAGAGAGAGATAGGGAGAGAGAGAAAGAGAGCATATACATCCTTTGGTTAGCATGTCAGTAGTGGGAAGATCAAAGATGAGTCATTGGAGCAATTGCGAATCACCGCACAAAAGGGTGGCGAGAACAGAGAGAGAACGTTTAGGCTATAAAAAGTTTCCTTGTAAGAAGGCAGAGGCTTCCTTTCGTTCGCTCGGTCGTTTTTTTCAATTCACTCCCATCCAAAAAAAAAAGTTTCTCTTCAAACAAAAAAGTATTATTTAAAATGCGGGACACCATACTATTACATAAAATATAAAGATTTCGATTTTGGCGCAACAGTGTTAAATTGATACGAAAATCTGTACGAATATAAAGAAGCAAAGGAACGTTGCAGATCAAAATTGACACCTTTATATTGAATGTAATTAAGAATAATTTTACAAAAAAAGATACTTTAGAAGAGATTGGTTTGGTTAAAATCAGAATTATAATTAAAGTATTGGGGAAATGATGAAGCAACGGCAGTCGTAAGGGGCGATGGTCAGTGGTGAAGAACTTTGGTCACCTGCACGCCGTGTGTGCTAGCCGCGAACAATTTCGCCAGCACTAACGTGTGAAATTACTAGAGGCTATTTCCACGCATTTCTTGTGCTAATTCTCGTACCGGCATGGCATGGGCACTCGCGACCGGCAACTGGTCACCGCGACTTCTTGGTACTGAGCACTTCATCTTTACCGGTTCGTTGCTGCTTCGACGCGGGTGAGAGTCAAAGTGCTGGAAAGTAAGAGCGTGGAAAGGTGCAAACGTGTTTTTATGTATTGCAAGATGATTAAAATTTGTGATGACTAGAAAATCGTAAAACATTTTGATCTACTTCTATATACTACGAAGGGATTGTGCTTTACATGACTCTTCACAGTACAATCATCGTAGATTACAGCATAAGTTCTTGTTTCACTCAACATTTTATATTATTTTATCTCCTGCAAAAAGAGATGAAAATATGTCATTTTTTATAATAATCTATAAATTCATTTGAATAGAACGTGAGAGATATGTCTGCTCTCTTCCGATGCATAGTGAAAAGTGCAATAGGAAATATGTAATAAACTACATTGAACCCCAGAGTTAGTGCCGGTTTTCGGGCTGCCATTGGATCCGTATCAGGGGGCTCCAAACTATTTTGTCTCTCAGCTATGTGGTCTATTACCTGTTTCTATTTTTTTTGTCACGCCTGAGTGCACACGGCACAGCCTCCCGCAGCTTCTCGTGCCTATGCCCACCACGCAGCGTCAAATTCATGGAACAAGTAACTCCAGGGGAACTATCTCCAGGGTTCACTGTATTTTTAAATGTATGGCTAATTTTCAAATGCTACACTTAACACAAAATAGCTTGAATTAAAGAAAATTTACATCATTTAAAGAAATAATCGTACTAAATACGACATATAGAAATTGTGTCAATGCAAAAAAATTGTTTTATCTAGACCGAAAATATGAGGCTACTGTTTCAAATTAATATTTATTTCAGGCAGGAAAATAGGAACTTAGCGAACCAAGTTGTTATTGGTTGAAAGAAATAATAGATTTCTGCTTAAACATCAAGTAGTTGATATATTCATATGTGATTTTAAATCAATAACATATTTCCTTCAAACAAATTACTGTCAATCCACTGAAATAAATAAAAACACTATATAAATAAGAACAGCTCAAAATGGAACAAATATTCCGCTGACATACAAAAATACTATTCTGGTTTAATAGATTTGAATAGTTGGAATACACAAAATTTAATGTACCGTTAGCTTCAAAGTTTACTATAATAGTAAAGCCGCTATAAAAAAAAAGTTTCAAAACTGTTTCAGAGACCGTCGGATTCGGATTTTGAGATCAAAATAGCACCTCATCCTATAAATTTCAGAGATTATCTCAAACTTCAGGCTACAGACAGTGCTGACTGCTGACGCTGAGAATATAGAAAATATACGAATATCAAACGATATACCTAGACTATAACTTTTTTTATAGCAATGTTAAAAATTGGTGGCTAACGCGAACCATTGAGAAATAATTTCTATTGTGAGATAATATTATCTGCGGCACCTAGTGGCAGGTGCCTTGAACTAATAAAAGCTAAAAAACAAAAGGTTACAAAGGAAAGAAAAATTTATTTAGATTGACCGATTTCATTTTCATTAACTACTTAGTTACAGCAAATATTTTTTCGAATTATTTATTTGTGGATGATTTATTTAAGCGGTTATTTCGTTTAATGAAATAAATAAATATTTGATTATTTTTAATATTCTTTAAATGCATTTAGTTAGTTACTTGCAATAATCGCGCAAACTCTTGGCATTGGATAAATATTTTTGTCTCAATTACTTGATCCGCACATGGAGGAATTACTTCATTTGAATCTGTATTTATCACTACAAAGAATCGGTTTTCTTGAAATAAGGCAATATTTCCTAAAAGGTGAGACAAACAGATTTAAATAATCAAGATTCTTATCTTCCAACAAATCATTTTTACTTAATAATGTTGACATTTATTGCAACCGAATATTTCTTTGTGTTGAATTATATTATAATATTCTTATTAGGTCTAAACAATATTTACTTACATATAAATCCTTGATTCTAAGAAAAACATCAAAGAAACGAATTTCCGTGGATCCAGGAATTTTTTCAGGGTAGGCATGGCTTTATGAGTTAAATTTGAGGGTAAAGTTGAAGACGAGACATCTTACTACTCAATCGCAAATTTTCAAGCCAAAAATTAGGAACTTTCGTCTGAATCTAACAAACAGTCAGAATGGGTTAAAATAATTTCTCAATGGGTTTTGGAATCCCTTCTATTTTAAAACTTTAAGCAGACTTTTTATGTTGTTTTCAAATGCCTTAACATCCATAGACGCAATACTTTTTGCCCTTCATTAGGGAAGACCGATAGTAAACTATTATCGTCGAAAAAAATGTATGCAAGAAAGGTAATAAACAGTACATTTTATAGATATATATCATTTTATTTTATGTACGAAGATAATAAAATCCGCTAATGTAATATTTTAACATTTTGGAGTTAAAGTTATTAGGACAATTTGCTTTTTTTATGAATAAGAATTTTCTGCAATATGTGTCAACACATAATCAATGAAGTAATATGTGACTTTTTTCTTATTCTTAAGAATTTTAATACAAAACTTAATTTTATTAAATGAGGATCCTTAGTTAGAATATGAATAATAAAGGATGTATGAATGCTCTAGGAGTGCTACTAATCATTTTTTGAACCGTTTTCTTAGAATATTGTCTTTTGTATCGATTAGCTTCGAAGATATCTGAAATTATACACCTTGATCAATGCAGATGTGGATAAGGAAACAAAACTTGCTATCTCATATTCAGCTTTGTTTTTAAGCATAAATTGATAAATGTCAAAAATGAAGATATTGACAACATGGCGATGTTTTTTGTTTCTTTAGAGGATGAAACATAAGAAAAGTGAAAATATTTCGTGTTTTAGATCACCATATGTTAAATGATTTTCTATTAGTCCAAATTTGTTGGGGATGGCTCTAATTGAAGGTGATCAAATTTAGATGTGAATTGAAAAATAAAATTTGCTCTACATAGTGTTGTTTGTTATCCAAGATTGAAAAATTAGGAAATTTTATTTTAATTTAAAAGAAAAGTTTTCGTATAAAAGCAGGAGAGTTCACATGGAATGTAGGTTGTTTAGTCTAGGGTGTTATGAAGATAAAAATATTATTAATTTGAAAGCAGAAAAATAATGTATTTTAATCAAACTCCAACCTTTAGTAAATAATTTTACTGAATTTATGTATGAAATGAGTTGAATTATCCAAAATGTCGAAAAATTGTTTAGAATTTAACATTTTAAGGGGAGAAGGACGAGGGAGAAGAATTTGTTTGCCTATAAGCATTTTTCTATGCGCGCATATGTGCGTGTAACTGGAAGCTAGTTTCTTTTTTTTCTTGCTTGACATTCGATTTTTCAACAGGTATGCAACTACCGCCAAAATTTGGTGGAAAATTGTGTTGTTTATAAATATGAAGAAGTAACTCTATCAATTGTTTTTACATCTCATCTCGAAAAATATTATCTAATAATAGCCATTTCTAAGAACTCGTCTTCTAACGAGTTGTTTTTTATATCGAACAAAAAGTTACACATATGGTTATAAAAATAAGATCGTGATGATTCTGAGCCTATTATGGTTTTCTGACCTCACGATAAGCTACTTTCTTTGCTTGCGATGCCATATACAAAGACATAATCTCAATTGCGGATATCTTGATTAGCTTCGCTCTTGTTGGCAGAGCAAGTGACGCTTTTTGCTCAGTCGAAAGACCATTAACCCATGCCCGGTGTATCGCTCCATTTTTCGCAAGTTCTCGTTTTGATCGTACCAAAGTTCTACGTCACAATCTGCTATAATCAGTGGTAATTAATCGGGAAAGATATTAAGATCATCAGCCTAGCCTGTTTCATGAAAAGTGGCCGTGCGTGCCTCATAAGTTACATGCTCTACGAGCCACACGGCCCCATAGCCAACTCGTGAGCTTCAGTCTCGTTAAATCCGCAGAGACTCCTCGCGCAAATAATTTACGAGGTATTTTCGATAAACTTCTTAAAGAGAAAGCCAGCTCTTATTTTTCCCACAATTTCCGGCCAAAGTCCATGGTCAATCAGCCTTATAGTGAATAAATTGAAAATATTTTTGTTGTCAAGTGAGAAAATTAAATCTAATTTTGGATCTTCCGTTTTATGGTTGGATTAAATTCTGCTGAAGGATGAGGAAAAGTCATCATAAATTGTGTTTAGAGAAGTGGAATTTACTTTTTTCTTTTAGACAGTTACTAGTGAATATTCAGCGATTAGAAACTTTTAAAATTAGCGTGGGAATATTGTGCAATTTAGTTTTGTATGAAAAGCAGAATATATTCAAATATATCACTAGAAATATCTATACAAAGTCCCGTAAATTATTACCAGATAGTAATGAACGTGAAATTAATTGCTTTGAAATTAACAAATTTAGAATTTTGTAATATAGGATAATATGATACTGAGCTCAGAGAATAAATTGAATTTCCGATTTAATGAGTTTGTGATGTCACACATCATCACACATATCTTTAACCCCACAGTCAGAAACACGAACAATAACCCTCTTTTTTGGGGCGTTTTTTTCGATTTCATTTAACTAATCCCTAAATTAAAATGCATTTATGTTAGAAAAAAGTATAACATATGCGCTCATTACTTGCCATACTCATACACTTGCCATATTTAGATGATTATTGTTTCGAAAAGCTATTTTTCGAAGTTTGAAATTCAAAAATGCCCGATAACTGTTATTTTAAACTGGAAGGTTCGTCATGTGCTTAAAATTCCGGGAATTTATCCGGCTGTATTACACGTTACAGCCCAAAATACTTGATCTCAAAACAGAGAAATGTTAATTTTTCAGGAAAATAGGGGAATGACAGAGTGATAAGTCCTTTAATATAAAATTCTTATATTTACCATATAATTTGTTTACCAAAGAAGATGAATTTTCAATGCAAAAGTTACATTTTCAGACTAAAAAGTATAATTTCCAATCATGTGGTCAAATCTTGAAGCAAAACCAGTATTAACATTAACTGTAAACACTTATATTTTGAACCAAATAATCAAATTTAGTTTAAGCCAAAAGGTAAATTTTTCAGAATGAAGTTTAATTTTCTACCAAAAAAATTCCAACTAAAGAAGATTAATTTTCAATTAAAAGAATACGGATTTTCGATCCAAAAATGAAAAATTTCCAAAACGCAGTTGAACTTTTGTACAAAAAATGACTTTTGAACAAAGGAGGCAAACTTTCATCAAGATAATTATATTTTGAAGCCAACAGTTTGATTTGTGACGACATTTTTTAATTTTCATCAACGACAACATATAAGGATTTAATAAACAGTTGCATTCGCAACATAATAGTTGAATTTTCAAACTAAAAAGTTGAATTTGAAATAAAATCTTTGAATTTTGAGATAGAAGAAATTAAACTTCAAGCAATAAAAGTTTTATTTTCAACCAGATAGTTGAATCTTCAAACCCAAAACACGAATTTTTATGAAAACCATTTTCAATCCAACATGCCGAATTTTCTATTTGAAATGACAAATTTCAACAAAACAGTCAAATTCTCAACAAAATAGTTAAATTTTCAACTCAAATTATGAATCTCCAACAAGAAAATTAAATTTTCCACAAAGATGTTTATTGTTTAACAAAGTAGTTGCATTTTTAGCCAAAAAACATCAAGTTTCTTTAAAAAAAGTGAATTTATACACCAAAAACATGCATTTTCAACAATGAAACATTTTCGAGTTAAAAGGCAGAAAGTATATCAACCGAAATTTGGAATTTTAAACCAAATGGCCAATTCTTTTGAAATTAGTTGACTTTTCAATCCGAAAAGAGGTGTTTTCAAGAAAGGAGGTAACTTTTAAACAAATATTAGATCAGCACCAAATTTCCCCTGAATTTTCCTGCGGAAAATTTCAAAGTAGAATTTCTAAGAACGTTTCATGGGTAATGTGCATGATGAATTTAATTAGTTATATTTATTTAATTCGAGCATTCCCACGAAAATTCCTCGAAAATTCCTTGGAAACCTTCGCCGATACGGGGGAAATTACCTACTTCCAAAAACATAACGAGAACATTTTTGCGAGAATCTCTACACTTCCATTTAAATTTTCTAGGAATGTTCGAGGAAACTTTTGTTTTTTCCGAGTAGATACATTTTTCACGAAAATAATATAATTTATTAAACAAAAAGACGATAATTCAGGATAAAAGTTAAATTTTTAAGCCAAAAGAACAAATTTTCTTTTAAGAAGTTGAATCATTTATCCAAAATTATAAAACCCTAATTTTCATTCTTTCCAGCTTTTCAATAAATTGTTGTTCACAACGATTTTTTCCATGTGTGATGCTACATTCCAGGTTAACACCTCCACCCGTACGTCACAAATCGTAATAAAACATGCCCCCCACCCCTGGTCGTGTGACGAAGTTTTTGAACATTAAAACCCTAGGTATTGATGAAAACTCAAATTAGATTAAAAAAATTTGGAATTCTTGTTTGTATTTAAATAGTAAGTACTTGTACAATTTTCGGTTAGCTTGCAAATTAAGTCAGCTATTCCAAGAATAAATTTTTTATATCACTTGCTGCTATTTTCGGTTTTACTCCCTGGAGCAGTATCTTGATCTCTTAGGGAATTAATCTCAGGCACAGGCCATAAAGTTTGGAACTTAATTGAATTTAAAAACGTGAAAATGAATCGACACCTCGACTTTCTAGCAGAGTCGATCCGGGTAGAGGACAAGGCAAGGTGGCTGAAACGTAATACCAGTAACGAGTACCTAATTCAAGCAATGCTGTGTCATAAGTCTGGTAAAGTACGCTGTAAGTTGCCCTGTGGGCCTTAATGGTGTTTATGGGCGATTTCTCGCTGCAAGAGTAGTTCGTAGTCCTACTCCGGAAAAGCATCGCGAGATCGGTAGGAATTCTGCGATAAATGGAATACGCGTATAGGCAGAGACCGTGTATCGAAACTCGTCGTGAGAATGAGAGAGAGGCAGAGAAACAGGAAACCTGGAGAATCAAGTATGGGTATTGTCTTCGAAAGGGTCGGGAGTTCAAACCCCCGAGAAACTCTAACACCAGTTTGGATACCGATCTTTTATACGACGGTGTGCAAGGATTCTCCTTTATGTCTCTGACACGCACAAGTGTCATCCCCATATTTTATCTGCTCTTGTAGCAAGAAATTCACATTTTTGTTAGAAACACCTGATCAGTGTTGGACTAAACCGTAGGGGCCTTGTCTGATAGAATTAATTTCAATTCGTAATGCATGTATCATGTTTTCTAACCTCAAAATTCAAGCACTCATATCTTGATAAATATTGTCTTTATTATTATTCTATGCATCATTTATCTTTGGCTCCTTTTCCAGTTTAAAAAAAATCATTACCTTAAAAAAATATATTTATTACGTTCGAATATATTAAGACTTAAGTTTCTCAGTTGTTTCTCAGTTGAGAGACTTAAAAACAGCTGTGTGAGATCTCGATGCGTTCGACACTAATGCGAGTTCTCTCACTCGGAAGAAGAAGCTATAATTCATCAGTAAAAGATCCTTGGTTGCGCCGCTTGGTTGCTTGTATGGTACCCTGTAGGAAGACAATAAAAAATGGAAAGGAAAGAGTCAGAGAGAGCTGGATAAAACAGCAAGCTAACGACATGTGCGGCTGCATTTAACCCGGCGTAACATAACCCCGAAAGGGGCGCGCGCATGCGCGTGAACGTGCTCGTAAAGGCGCGCATTTGAATATGAATAAATCGTCCGTCCGTCCGTCTATCCAGAACAGCCGCCCGTGCAAGTCGGGAGTGTTTTACGTATGCGCGTTTATGGATTGTTTAATGTCGACCGCCTACAAATTAGACGAGCAGTAAATCAGTATCGAGCAGACCTCCGCGACGCACAATACCCGATGGTTGAGCAAGGCATTGTTACTGGCTTAGTACGCAAATAAAATAACGGATCTTCTCATTTTATACAGTATTAATCTTCTTTGTCATTATTTATTATTTACAAAGGTGTACATGATGAGTCGGGATGGATAAAGACAGAAAAGTCTCAGCTAAAATCATATTGTCTTAAAATCAGCGGAAACTAATAAAGGCACAAATTATATCTGTATTTTATGCAAATGAGCTCATGCAATTAATTTCGCTTTTTAATCACTGTTTCCCTAAATCTCTGGAATATAAATTTATAAAAAATTGCACTTTAGGCCAAACTCAGGAATTTAATTATAATAACCCACATGGGATTGATTGGGGGTATCCAGTGTGACATTTCTGTAACATTTTATGCTTCTTCCGAATCATCCCATTAGGAGCCGTTTCTGACGAAGCACTTTTCGCTGCGATGCGATAGTTTGCCTTGAAGGCTAACACTTGTTCAGCGTAGTTAAATTCTTTTTAACAAGACAAAAGCCTATCTTTGGTGGGAAAAGAAATAAGAAAACAGAATGGAACAGAAGTGTACAGATTGATGGTCGTCCAAAAGACCAGGAAGACCAGAAGTCGAAGGCCGTTCGAGAATCGCCTCTTAACAGCGAATCATCTGCGAATGGTCGGCTTAGAGTTTGCGGGAGCATAAAAGACACCAAGCGCGAATAGTGATTACTACAAGGTGCTCGGAGCTATGGCTGCAGGTTGATTATCTCACCTGTCCAGACTCTTTTACTCTCGCTCCTGCTTTAATAGGTTCCTCGTCCTTATGCCAGTGGTCTACCATTGCCGCATTCACCGCGATTATTTTCTTGTGCATGTACTGCTGTTCCCAATGTCTTCTGCCACAGCTTCTTCGTCCCGACGACCTCTGCCTCCTCCACACTCCAGCAAAATCATCCATTCTCCTGCTTCATCCTGTGCTCCCGTTTGCGACGTGTGAGAGATCACTTTGGTCATGCTGCGTTATAAGTGCCTTAGAAATCCGACTCGGTGTGCACTGTTGTTACAAGATTTCCAAGTGCGGGAGAATTAAAGTGTAAATGAGATTCGGAAATTGAATATCAGATGAATCAGGAGAATTTTCTTGTAATGTGACCTAACGTTACCTGATCATAGCGAAATAGGGCATGAAAAGGTGCGCGGCATATTTTACAAATTGTATTATTCATTAAAATAGCAAAAAGCTTAGTCGGGAAGTATAGCAGATGAAGTAAAAGAAGAGTAACAAATAATTCGGATTCAATCAACAAGCTGATCATCATAATTAACAGTTTAAATTGTCCTCTAATTGTACTCTCATCATGCACACAATTCGTAATCGAAGTTATAATTTTCCATAAGATAATTTTGCAAACCTTCTAATTTAATCATCACTCACTGCAGCTTCTAAAGATCCAGCTCAATTTAAACATAAATTGAATATTTTTTCTAACCTGCCATATTCATAATAAAGACAATTTGTTCCTAGCTTGATAAACGAGCTGGCCAAACATATCTTATATCTCATATGCAGATAATTTAAGGAGATTACGCTTACCACACAGAGTTAGTTATTAGTCCTCAAACATTAAATTATCCATCAGACAAGAAATTACCAAGAAGAATAAAGGTTCACCCCAGCATCATGGTAGGTAGTCCGTTATACTTGAACCTATCTTTGCGACCAATGTTGACGTTTTCCATTGACCGCATTGCAGTCTGCGTGTTGGTGGCTACCGGTAAAGGAAGACGACGAAGTCCAAGTCGACGACGACTTTGTGGCGGCAACTGTAGCCCCGGTGCCAGGGAGCAGAAGAATAGTCGCTTTTTTTTCCTAGTCAATATATCAGCGCAGAGGCCATATCTAACGGGTAATGCTCTGCTCGATCCCTCGTCCCCTTCATCCTTTACTCATACTCCACCTGGATGAGGAAGAGAAGTACTACTACTGCTCCTGCTTATGCTACTCTTTATGGCCCTCGGGCCTATATTCGTCTTTGTATGTCAACTCAATGAATAAGAAGAGCTTATAACTTTTTCCCCATTTTCTCGGCTTTAATGTTCCCCTTTCTGATGATGAAGTGTGTTTTGATCGTTTTAGAATTGTTTTTTTAATTCACTTAATGGTCTGAAATCTTTTATTCAATGACATATATTAAATCTTTTTGTATCGAATGTTATACGAGAAAAATGCAATAATTAGCCGTGGAGAAAAATTCTCTCATTCTTTGTAAATGCTTTTTTTTATCAACAGTCCATTCTTACCTGTAACTCTTATTGTAGAACATAAAATATTTCCCTGTTAACATAGTTTGTGACAGAGACATATAGCTAATTTACAGACATTGAAGCTCCATTTTAAAAACAAAAATTACCTAGTTATAGAGATAATAGCTATTCAGTAGGGCGGAGTGAAAATGATGAAATTAGTCGAATCGTTTGAGCTGATCGAAAAATATTTGTGGGTTGGCATATAAAAAATTTAAAAAAAAAATGTTAAATGGGTTAATATCTTCTGTTCCCTTTTTTTATTTGAAAATTCAAATTTTTAAAAATTCAAAAAATTTCCCTATTGCTTCCAAAATGATGGAAATTTTTTTTATGTACAGTTTTTTCTAGCTAATAGTAATGAAAAAATTATAAATTGAAAAAAATTTTTTGCTCAATTTAAATTTTTCGAAAATGGCCAAAAAACATAGTTTTTGGATTGAGTCCTACGCACACATTTCTGAAAAAGCTGAATGTGTCGAACCTGAACTTTCTTCAGTTTTAATTAAGGAAGCATGTCGTAATTTTGGTTAAAAAAAAAAATTTGTGATGTCAACTTGCTTCGACCAAGCTTTCAGACGCAAAAATGATGGTCCTAGAACGGCAACACGATATTTTCGTAGGAATAAGCTAATGGAATCATTGTATATGCATGCCCACCTCCCGCCCCCCGCTAGGAGGAATTCTTAATGCATGGAGGGGGGGTATTTGTCAATGTTATCCGGTTTTTCAGCGAATAGCTGGTAAAGAGTTCAGGAAAGAATTTTCTAAATGTATTGTGGGGGTCCCCCGATAAATCTAAAAGATTCTTTCCTGAACTTTTTAATAGCTATTCGCTGAAAAGCAGGGTATCGTTGACTACGAAAATATCGTCTTGCCGTTCTAGGACCATCATTTTTTGCGTCTGAAAGCTTGGTCTACGCAAGTTGTCAAAATCGTTTGAAAAACGTAAAATTGATCATTTTCGAACGCTGGAATAATCACTAAACATTTTTTTTCGAAAAAAATTACGGTATCTTTCTTTCATTGAAGCTAGCGAAACTTCAGGTTCGACATATTCAGCTTTTTCAAAAATGTGGGGATAGGTCTCAATTTAAAAAATAATGTTTTCTGGCCATTTTCGAAAAAATCTAATTTATGCACAAAAAAAATTTCAAATAAAATTTTTGTATTATTCTTCACTAGCAAAAACTGCACATCAAAAATATTGCCCATAATTTTCGAAGCAATAGGGAAATTTTAAAATTTTGAATTTTCAAATAGAAAGCGGACTAAATTTATCATTTTCACTCCGTCCTACTGTTCAGTAATACAATATTAGGGAAAAGAGGTGATTTTTTCCGAAAAATTGAATTAAAAGGGTATTTTTTATTTATTATTAAAAAACTTTTGTATCCTACAGTTAGGTGTCTTCTGAATATTGAACGAAAGCATTTTTTATACAAGTTTTATAGTTATTTTGTGTTTAAATTTTTTTATTAGATAGCTCTGAAACAGTTTTTGAACGTTTCAGAAATTTCCCCTCATAAAAATACATCATTAAAAAATTCAACAATCTTAAAGACTGAAAAATAGATTAAGAAAAAAACTTAAAAGTGCTCCTGGTTCATTTGAAACAAAAGTATTTTTATCATTAGATAGATTTTGATGCCTTATTTTCTAAATGTATTCCTTTCCATTTATAACCCTGCGTTGTTCAAAATGCTTTTCTAAGAATGCTAGAACAATATTTAATGAACGCAAAATCACTATTTCAAAAAAAACTATTTCTTCTGTTTTCATTTCCTCACTGTGTTAAATTCTTTTCCGATGAATAAAATGACAAAATTATGAAGATACCAATTTCCTAAAATACGCAGTTTGCTAACTTGTAAAACGCAGCCAGTTAATAATTATTTGTAAATTAATTATGCTTGATAAGAGAGTCTAAAATTTAGTTTCTAAATCCAGAACTAACATAATTTTCTTTGAAACGCCGTTTTAAAAATTCTATTACACATTTTAAAAGTATTATAAATGCATCAAAATTCCTATTATTTATTTATCGATGGTTTCACAGACTTTCACCTTCTTGTCATTTTCCACTTAAATTTGAACTGAGTCAATAGAACCGAAAAATAAAATGCAACTATTTCTGGTTCAAATTTGAAAAATCAAATGTTTTTTCGAAAATTGTTTTTTTTCTGAATTTAAATATCTTGATTTAAAATAAAAGTGTCTTTTGTTTGACGCATCTATTTACTTAAAATACTTGGTGTAAAGTGTGACTTTTTTTAAACATCTTTTTTGCACTATATTCTTCATTTTAATTGAAAATTCATCTTTGTGGTAGAAAATTTAACGATTGTGTGGAAAACATGTCTTTTTGAGTTGAAAATTCAAATATTTTTGAAGAAAGCTTAACTGTTACGTTAAAAGCTAATTGTTGTCGTGGCAGTTTATATTTAGGGGTCGAAAATTCAACTATTTTGTCAATAGTTTGGCTTTTTGACTTAAAAAATCCACACTTTTGGTTGAAAACGCCAGCATGAAGTTAAAAAATCGTCTTTTCTAGATTAATTCAACTGCTTTTTATTTAAAATTAAGATTTTGTTGGTTAAAACATCAACTGTTACATTTTTCGTGAAGTATCCATCCCTGGTTGAGATTTAGTTTTTTTTTTAGAAAATTAATCATCTGGGTTGCAACTTTATATTTTTTATAGAAAATTCCATTCAAAGCGTTTGAAATTAAATTCGATATAGTATAAACAATAAAAATTGATTTTACTTAAAAGAATTTATTAGACTATTTTTTTGCTGTCAAGGATGTCCTCCTAATCTAAAAAAAAAACAGGAAATAAATCGCTTAGGATGATTTTAAAATTTACGTCATCCAAAAGAATCTCTTGCAAAGCGTTTTGTTTTATAATGGCTTAAATTTCCGTTTATGATTCCTGAACGATCAATAGAAACCTGGCAAAAAAAGGGAGAAAAGGGTAAAATTGTTTAAAAATTATCTGTTTTATGCATCTTAGAGGGTTTTTTAAGATTAATGGGAAAAGGGGTGTGGGATGGGATAAAAAGGGGACATGTTTCAATTTTTGTTATTTATAGGAAGCTTGTTCTCCATGTACGAGTGCTGAATCAATCTAGAATTTCTTTCATGATTCAGAGTGGAGGCAATGTCATGCCTATCTTATATCTTCTGTAATTAGAGTTATAATGGAAAATACATTGTAAACCTTTTCAGATTATTTTATTTTTCTAGAACCTCAGGTTCTGTAAATCTAAAAATATTTCCGAACAAATTTAAAAAAATGAAATGCATTGATATTATTATATTTAATACTCTAAAGAAATTTGTATGTGGAAATCTGTATACACAACATGCACACACACACACGCGCATACACAGGCAGAGACGCAAAATGTTCATGACAACTTGCAGAAAAATCCGATAGGTGGCGTGGACTAATGTTGCCCGAAATCAAAGTCAATAAACACAGTATATAAAGTGTCTGCCTTAAGAGAGGTAGGTATCTGCATTTGATTATCAGCAATGAAAGGGCCAAGTGAAGAAGAGCAGGCAAAATATGCCGCAGAGGATTTGTACGGGAGATACTATTTGGAAGTTGTCAATGCAGATTTGCAGCGACGAGGACGTCCACCTCTGCAGGTTCCACCATGGGAGACCCTAGAGTCCTTTGTAGAACCTGGAGAGGATGGGGAGGTAGAAAGATAAAAAACCATAAGGTTTTTTCCACCGGCTCTTTTCAGGGCCACAAATTATTACACACAAAAATAATAACAAATCTTTTTTTAACTTGAATGATTTTCATGAAGTTACAAATTCGGGTATTATTTACTCCCTCATGCGAATCCTTGGAATCAAGTTATTTTTACTTCTTCAACAACGTTTACATCGAATTAGAATCCAGCGTTTGAACATGGTCTCAGAAACAGAATTAATAATAACAATAATCTTTAAATTCATTAATTCACTTTCCCTACTGTAAAACTTCTATGTGTCCTTGCACTTATAGTGTTCTTTTGTTGCTTAATTTTTGTTATCACCTTATTTTAAATTCTATTAGTGATAAGTTAGTTTGATATGTTCTAAGATTCTCTTTCCACTTGATGTCGTTTCCACTGAATATAAATTCTTGGGTTTAAATTGGAATATCAAATTCTCATTACTTAAAATTAGATACGGCTTTGGGAATTTCCTAAAACGAGGAACTAATAACAGCTTCAGTTACTTTGTGAAAAAAATAAAATTTTACATTTCCAGTCAGTGATTAAAGTAATTTAAAGTTCAAAAATCAGCGCTATCATTTTTATTGTCCACAATTAAAGATTCTTGAATTGCAAATATATGAAGTTAAAGAAATTTTAATTCTAATATTCGAATTTGAACAATTTTCAACTTTTTATTTTCAGGATTGTCCTATCCAAAAAAGCATTAAAAATTTGTAAAAAATGGTTAAAATATAAGATATTAAATTGTGATTAAAGAATTTTTAGTTATAAATTGTGATAAGTTCACAAGTAACTATTCCAAGAAAACATCAAAAATGGCATAATAAATTGATAATCAATATTGAAAATACACTCAATTTTGAAGATTTAGTATTAAAAACCTCACTTTTAATCTTTACAATCATCTACTTTTAAGAATTTTATCTTGTACATTTAAAATTTGGGTTTCTTCAATTGAACTCTTTAAACAATTTTTTAAAATTATAAATCCTTAAAATAAAAAAATGCCTAATTTTTAGTATTTAAATCATAATAATACACGAGAACGTCAATATAACAGCAGTTCCGGGGGTTGCCTCGCAATGGCTTGTGATTAAAACAGTCATTGGAACGACCGATTGTTGACGCTGCAACTAGTCCGGGAGCTGGATATGTTCCCGTATGCATTCAAGAGGCAAAAGGTAAAAACTAGTTAATCTTATGTATTTTGACCC
>JAWWLR010000034.1:44915164-44927757 GCA_035041075.1 Acraspis erinacei
AAAATACATAAGATTAACTAGTTTTTACCTTTTGCCTCTTGAATGCATACGGGAACATACCCAGCTCCCGGACTAAACACACTGACACACGGCTGTGTAACGGCGTGGGCCAGCAGTTCTTGGAATCATTAAATCAATCGCTCGTATCATGAAAATTTTATAAATTTTAATTTTACGTCTTCAAAATTAAAGCGTTTAATTTCAAGTCTTAAAAATTCAAGTACAATGAGAATACGTTTAAATGTACATACCCTGGAAATGGAAATCTCGAAAATTTAATAGTTTGCTTCTATATTTTGAAAATTCAAGACTGTTTAATTGTATCTCTTCTAAATTGCAGAACCTAAAATTGTAAAACTATAGAATTGCAGAGCTTATAATTTGAGAAATTTACTGTTAGGAATTATATCAGTTTTAGAATTTAAAAAGCAATTCATATTGACATATATTGACAATTCATATTTGAAATTTCTTGAATTAAAAAAATTAAAAATTTCATACCCAAATTATTCTTTTTGATCATCCTAATTATATAATTTTTATGTATACATCTTCAAAGCTAAAAGAAGTTCCGTCGTATTGTCGCTCTTAAAAATTAAAGATTTCTTAATTTTATGAATTTAAAACTAAAAATTGAATGTTTAAAATAAAAAATTAGAAGAATTTAAATAGATTATAAATGCAAACTTTAAGTTTAACAATTCAAATTTCTGTAAATTTCATGATTTATTTTAGAAATTTATTTAATTGTGAAAATTTAGATTTAAAACTTTGATTTTTGATATTAAGTATTATCGAATTTTAATATATTTCTTTGATCTTTGAAAACGAAGATCTTTTAATTTGATTTGTTTTAATTTTAAGAATTTTCAATTATAAATGTTTAAATTTGAAAAGTTGATGGGTTTTCAAATCTTGACTTAAAAATGGTGAAAATTTTAAGTTATACTATTTGAAATTCTATAGTTTTAATGATTTACATAAAATTTCGTGAATTTAGATTTTGGAAGATTGAGAAATTAAAATTGTTCTTAAAAAACATACAAATATTTTAGAACTTTTATTTGTGCATCTCCAAAATTGAACCATTGTCAGCTGCAAATCTTCAAATTTGAACTCTTCCAGTTAACCGTTGAAAATCACATATGCCTTCAAAATATTAATCTTTAAAATTTAATTTTGATAATCGACATTATAAATTTCTTTATTTTCAAGGATTTAAAATAAAAATTTGTTTTCGATTTTTGAAATCATCAAAATTCAAAAACTTTATTCGTACATTTATCAAATTGATGATTTAATTTGAATTATAAAGGAAAAACAATGTAGATGACATAAATTTAAATTATAGGTACACATTAATAATTTAAAGATTTTCAATATTGCATATCTACATGATAGACCTATTTTTAAAATATGTTAAAAATTTTATGAGTTTAAACCATAAACATAGACAATTAAACATTTTACCGCGGCATATACTTGTCAATGATAAACCACCCTCATTGTTAAGTTACTTTTCGTATTCTAACTTTTTACTATTAATAAGAGTTTTGTTGTGTGTTCAAAAATTAATGTCATTTTTCAAGTTCACATTATTCAGTAACAAAGAGAAATATAGAATAATATTTTATTTAAAAAAAAGTTTGATTGAATTAGAATTTTTCTGTTTCTTTAATGGAATAACTGCATGGATGTAAAATTTAAAAAAAAGTGCTCCACATATCATTTCTGTTTCGTAATAGAAACTTTACCACATTCGACAATGTGTATTTTTCTCACTATTTTGAAGTGGCCTAGGATCTCAGTGAACAAAATCTTCACTTACAAATAAAATATTGGAATATTTTCCTGTTTAAACAGAAGTAATTTCATGAACAATACTTGAAAAGAATATTCCAGAAGCTTTTAATTAAACAAAAATTAAACACTTTTAATCTTGATATGATACCTTAAAATAGTTGTACCGAATGTCAGATATCTGAAAGAAAAGTTTTTCTATGATTTAAAGAATCAAAATATTGTAATTAATGTCATTTTAACTAAAAAACATTATTTGTTTATAAAAAATGTTAAGATTGACAAAAGAAACACTAATTTTAACCATGTTTTTACAATTGAATTTTTTCGGACCGTCGGTTCTTCTTCATTTTTGAAAAATGGTTGTATTTTAATAAATGACGGCTTATTTTTCCGGGAAAACATTCTCTACCACTATACTGTTTCCAATTTTCAAAGTAAAATCTTCTATGGCTGAAACCATTACCACAATTTTTTGTTCTGAAAATACTTATGAAACAAATAATTATATTTTAAGATTATTTAGCTATTTTTAAAATAGTAAAGAGTAGAGTTTTAGGGAATGTTTTCCTGGAAAAATAAGCCGTCATTTATTAAAATGCAATTATTTTTCAAAAATTGGTAAGAAGCGACGGCCAGAAAAAATTCCATTGCAAAAACATGGTTAAAATTAAATAGATGGAATAGTTTTTAGAGGTCTATACCGGTGCTTTATTTTAAAATACGATAGAGGTCTCCGTCTATTAGATTTCCAATGAGTAGAGAAACTACTACTTTTTCTTGTGATTTTAATTCATTTCACATGAATACAAATTAATTGCGGTATAGTAGTTTCTCTACCTATCGGCAATCTAATAGGAAGAGACCTCTGACGTATTCTAACATCAACCACTGGTATTAGGCCTCTAAAAAATATTCTATCTAATTACCAACCAATCTAACCGAAACTTTCTTTCAATAACTTTGTTTCAAATTTAGGTTAAAATTAATGTTTTGTTGTTGTTGTGAATTTTAAGATTTTTCGTAAAAAATAACTTTTTTATTTGAAATTACACCATTTGAAATATTTTGATTCCATAAAATCATAGGAAAAATATTTTTTCAGATATCCCTCTTTTGGCACACCTATACCTTAACACAAGATTCCTGTTATCGAAAAGTTGCCAGCATCGAGACCATTTCACAGGTCAAGCGGGTCCGTACTCGTGCTGAGTTTCTAGAATATACACAAAATGTTCATGCGTAATTATGAGACAAGTTTGCGTAAAAAGTTTAAATAATATTTATTATTTGAATGAAGCATTTCGAGTAAACACTTTCAAGGTTATATTTTACTCCGACCTGTCGGTTTTTCATGTGTTATAAAAAAAATTCTTGCTTTAATAACTCTCCTCACTAATCAACTAATATTCCTGTAATAAATTAAAATATTTTTATATTCTTGTACCGTGTGAAAATCCATCTAAATAGGTGTGCATAGATATGAAAGTATAGGCACGTTCAACGCCTTTCCTTGCCGTAATTTCTTCGCCACTGTACAGCAAGTAGTGGTACCTTCCTTCTTGTTCTCCCATTCTCGACATTCATTGTCAGTTTCTCCTTCTTCGTCCCACCAGCACTGCGGAACGAAATGTGCACTCGCCGCGGGCCACAGTGTTTCAAAATTGCCGACGTACTGCTATGAAAATGATAATTTACTGCGACAGGCCTCCCGGGAACATATCTGGTTCACGATGGATAACGTATGGCGACCTGTATGCTCTTGTCTCTCTTCGAAGAATAGCCACAATATTTCCTCCTTCTCCTGTTCAAGTCTTCTCCATTTCTCTCCACTTTCAGCATATGAAATCGCCTTCGTTGCCACCAGGTCAAAATGACTCTTTGTGCTCCGAGAAAATAGATGCGAAATATTTTTCAAGGAAAAATAATGGTTCAAATTGGTCCTGCGAATTCTGTTGTGATATTTGAAGGTGCTTCCGTATTTTTACATCCTTATTATTTATGATGGAAGGTATAAGATTTGTGAGAATTTGGATTCGTACAGTTTTCTAACATTTATGCCTGCCTGTTTGTCTGTACTTTAACGAGATTAATATTTATGGTTTATGCAATCAATTACTGCTAATAATGACTGTTGAAAACTAAGCAACCAGATAATAAATATTAAAATAATTATAAAATGATTAAAATTCGTACATTAATTTTCAATATCTGAATAAGTACCGGATGTAGGTAAAGATAAATAATATGAAATGCATTTTATATATAATGGATATCAACATAATATAGAATATTTCATGTTTTAGACATACTTATATTGCGAAGCATGTTACAGGCCATGTGATGAGTGGGTCACGTGACCTTACCGACACTTTTTTATTTCCTAACTTATTTGAACACGAAACGCCAAATCGAGTTGAAAATTTGGGATACTAAACAAAAAGCACTAAGAATTGGGTGTCTTGTCCCAAATTTGTGTAATTATGAAGTAAGTTTTTTTTGTAAATAATTTTTGTTTGCTTTTTTCATAACTATTCAAATTTAGGACCAGACCCACCTTTCTAGGTGCTTCTTATTTATTATACCCAATTTTCAACTCGATGTGGCGTTTCCTGTAAAAATAATTTGGGAAATAAAAAAAGTGGCGGTAAGGTAGGAATCTGGTCGCGTGACCCACTCTTCACATGTCTTAACAAAAGCGTATTCACAATTACTGAATGGCAGCTGACAATGGCTTTTCCTTAATTCAAAAAGTTCCATGCTCAAATATGGGGGGAGGTGTATAAACATCGAGCGTGAAGACACAATCCCGTGCCAGAGATTGGGAAATTATGGATAAGAAGACTCCTACGCTCCAATTGTTTTTTTCAGTCCAATTTTTTAGGGTAACTTAAATTGAATATCTTGTCGCGTATAATGTAGCTAAAAATGTAAATTCCCTACGATATATTTTTCTCTTACCGTATATCAGTGAATAAAAAATAAGGAAAATTTGGTTCTTAAGACACCTATGTTTCCATCATTTGATACCCTATTAAATTAGCACTGTAAATATTATTATTAGATTTATCAAATTTTCAAATTTTGACATTAATTTTTTTAAACTTGTTATTTTAGGTTCAGGTTTCAGCCCTATCAGATTTTCAACATTCAAACTGCAGATAGGGCCACGTGAACAAAACTAAAAGCAGATTGCTTTATTACGAAAAAGTCATGCCATTCTGTGACTTTTTTTAACTTTGCCTGATCTAAAAAAGTGTGCGAATGGGTTAGTCAAAAGTATTTCGTTACTAATAAAGAATCTGTTACTATTCCTTGTAAATTATTAACTTTAAAATTTTTGTTACGATTAATTTGATCCATTAAAATCTGACTGATCCTAAAAAAGATTTTTTATGATAAAAGTCTCCAATTTAAGCATATAACTGCGAAGTATAAGGGAAGCGGGGAAAGCTAAACGTTGCTAAGTCCAATGAACCTAATTTTACAGGAGAAGCTAATAAACTTTCTAGAGGAACAATATATGTATGTATATATATATATATATATATATATATATATATATCTGATTGAATAGATTTGTTTGTATGCAGGTGGATAATTCACTGTAATAAATGATTCAGTTAACGCTTCACCTAATTTTCAAAATGAATTGCTAGCTCAGCAGCTGTTAAACATCAATAAAATCTAGACTTGAAATTTTTTTTTAAATTCCTAATCTTCATCTCTACAATTCTGAATATCCAATACAAAATTACGCTCTTAAAATTATGTAATTGTTCCTGTCATCACTACTGCTCAATTCCATTTACTTGCTAATCAGAATAATTTTCGGTTCCCGACAAACAATTTTTTTTTAAATTTGGATAGCAAGGTACACGAGCTATGTTCCCTAAATCTGCACGAATATTCTACATCTATAAAATTCAAATAGTAAGAAAAAATAATCGCTGCTTGATTGACAAGTGGATTTATTTACTGTCTACTCTATTCTCCTGCTCCTTTGAGATAGAGGAGAGAACAAGAGGCGAATTTTTTGCAACCTTGGCAAAATTGTTAATGGGTAGCATAGTAACGATCTGTGGTGAATTGGTAGAGGTTGTTTTGTCTTCGTTTAGATAAGAAATAGGATGGAAAGAATACAAGAGGTGGAGAGGGTGGTCGAGTTTTGTAAGATGCCCCCTCCTTTCACACTTATCCTGATGATTACTATACACCTTGGCGCGAATCGCTCTATGCGCCAATTAGGCTCTATTGAGAGAAGCTGCAAGGTGGCCTTTCTAGCAGAAACCGACTGGCCGTTAAATCCAGATTAGGAGCGAAGCGCATGACAAGATGAATTCGCGGTACGTTGATCCGGAAACATTTAATTTAGATGTTGCAGCCTCTTCTTGCCAGAAGAGGATCTCTTTATTGAAGACACCGGCGGTTGGAAAAGTTTTGTCCGTCATTTAAGGATCTGCGGTTTAGGGAATGCTCTTCTGGTTCCAAAAAATATAAATCTAAGGACGTTGCCCATTTTTAGCCATTTACCCTTCCTTAATACTTACAAAAGTAACCCAGCCGTAATCTAATCACGGATTTTATGTTTTTTCCTCGTTTTCATTGAGTTCAGGTGACCGCGCAGTGAACTATAAGCATAGGCAAAGAATCAAGAATGGTTACTTTAATATCAGATTTCATAGCCCAAAATTTCTCACGAAAATAGGAGAATCAAACGAGTTTTCTACTGCAGAGAGCTCCAGTACTCATTAGACCGCATATAGCTCAAACTCGCTTTCTGCTCGCATACCGCTCTGTCATTTTTTTAAAAAGTTTTTATGTTAGCATGAATAAATAGATCATTTTGCGCCATCTGGTAAAATATTATACAAGTCTGCGCAATGTTAAACGAGAATATAGTAAAAAGCGAAATTTGTTACTTCTTCAATTTCATAGCTAGATTGCTCCAACTCAAGTCGAAAAATTTAGAAGCAGAGGACAGTAAACTTACACGTACGAAATAATGATTGAAAGCAGAGTGAAATGTGCGATGATGCAGGTTTTCAGTATGATCCATTATATTTGAAAATTAAATTTTACAACCTTTTCAATAATTAAGGTTTCTTATGAGTATTTTTATAACCCGGATACTAAATATCTAAAAAAATATGGTCAAAACATCTGTTGACCATCCTGTGAGTTAAAATTACCACGTGCTAAAAACATATATCTCAATAATAATCTTATAATTCCGTTTTAACTTATTTTTTACGGTATTCTTGTGAATTTTGGCACATTGGCGAATATAATGATATAACCTACAAATTGTTGGAGAAAAGCAAATTAAATCAATAAAACTGATATAAATCTGCCAATATTTAAATAAAGAAAGCTTTCTTATCCCTTCCGATTGCTACTTTTAGAAAAATATAGTGTTTATTCTATTGATTAATTGTAGTAACAATCAAAATTCTTTACCCTGGGGAAAATGCATTGTTTAATTACAAGATGTTTATTAATATAAACATTTTTATGGCAGACGTTTCTTAACGTTTCAGACGTTTTCTGAGTTTAAGGAACCTGGAGTGGTACACAAACAGAACCAGCACTGAAGCACTCTGCAGTGGAGCTATCGAAATTCTCTTAAACACAATTAAATTAGATAGACGAACTTTAAACACTTAATTAATTTCTTATGTTAGATATTGCCGATTACTGGTTAAATAATTTAATGAAGAAACAAGAAATCAATAATCATTTTCCCAAAAATTTTAGCTTGAAAACCAAATAATAGATTCGCCATTAATAATAAAATAATTTTCAATATTATTTGAACAATTGTATTTTTATATAAAATTTTAAGCCATTTTTTAAGTAAAATACTTCAACTTTCAAATAGTTAAATTTTCAAGCCAAAATTAAGAATTTGTTTAACAGAGGTACAACTTTTAAGAACGAAGCTAAATTTCAAAACAAGAAAGATACATTTTTTCACTAGGAAAAATAACTTTTTCCATAACAGATGCACTTTTCAATCCAAAAGGATGATCTTTACAAGAATTTAAAAAAAAACTTAAAATTTAAAATTTGTATGAACGTTTACATGACCCGTCGGAAAGGGGGTCGTGTGTGACTTAAGTTATTTCTGAAGCCATTCATAGGGATGCCTTCCCGCCCCCTTGATACGTTGGAAAGGGGATCGTGTATGACCTAAGTTATTTCTGTGGCCAATCATAGGGTTCCTTTCCCGCCTCCATGACACGTTGGAAAGGGGGTCGTGTGTGACCCAAGTTATTTCTGTGGCCAATCATAGTGCTCCTTTCCCGCCCCGACCCCCATGACACGTTGGAAAGAGGTTCGTGTGTGAACTAAGTTATTTGTGTTGCTAATCACGGGGGTGCCTTCCAACCCACATGAGACATTAGAAAGGGGGTCGTGTCTTACCTAAATTATTTTTGTGGCCGGTCATAGGTATGCATTTTCACCCCCATAAGACGTTGGTATGGTTGTCATCTATGACCTACGTAATTCCATACTTCGTACCGACATTTCCCTTCTTTTGTATAAGACTGTCAGCCATAGGGTAAAAGCATATTAAACAAAAAATATGTATTTTTAAAAGATCTGCAACTTTTTTTGAAACCTTTTTTGTTCATTTTTATTATTAACTAAAATAAACCGATAAACATAAGATTTTTATATTTTTTGTGGTTCTTGACCTTGGAAATCTTATTTTCTGGAATTTTCACTATTATATTCGTGATCAGCGCGTCAATATACATAGGTGTACAGGGTTTTAAATTAATCGGGGTTAAGCGTTTTTCGGATGTCCACCCCGAATTTTCAAGAAAATAGCTGAATTAACAACCGAATAGATTAATTTTCATCAAATATGATTAATTTCTCAGGAGGAAGACCACACCAGTTGAATTTTCAAACAAAGGGGTGAATCTTTCAAATAAATTTTTTCAAGAAAGCAGTTAAATTTCAACCATGTAGTTGAATTTTCAATAAAAATGTGAGTTTTTAACCACACAGTTAAACTTCCAACCAAGAAAATAAGTTTCAACAATAAAGTTGACTTTCAACTAAACAGTTGGGGTTTTCCACTAAATTGTTGAAGTTTCAGGTCCAATTGCAGAAGAGAGGCGTAACCTGCTTTTTGGCTGGAAAAACAGGTTTTTCGATAACAAACTATTAGAATCTTTAATTGAACGATAACTGAAGCGATCTTACCAGGAAGAAGTTTAAAATTATTGTTATTTTTGTTACTATGATGTCTTAAATATGGGTATGTCACGATATCGAAATGGGCATATCCAACTCACCGTCTAGGTGCTTTTAAACATCCATATAGACAGAAAAACGCCTTTGACAGGTCACACAAACAATGTTTGTCAAAACCCTGCCCTGTTCCCATGTCTCGTGGGGGCGGGAAAAGGCAAACCTATTATTTATCGTTCAATAAACGCTTCTAATTGTTTACAGCCAAACAAAATTTTTTTCCAAAAGAATTTTCATCAATACAAACGAGTTATAAACTTTAAACCAAGCTTATTTTTTGTACCGGAAAAGGCGAATTTGAAACAAAAAGCATGAATTGGTAAGGTTAAACAGATCAATTTCAATTTGAAAATATCCATTTACAACCAAAAATATTGAGATAAAAAAATTAATTCAAAATGAAAGAAACGAGTTTGCAATAAAATAGTTCAAATTTACCCAATGAGGAGAATTTTTAACTAAAATTATAAATCTTCAACAATACAAATTAGTTTCTAGCAAAATTTTTGAACAAAGCAAATATTTCAATTCTTAACTAAAAAGTTGATTATGAATCCAGAAGATTGGTTTTCTACTAAAAAGGGTGAAATAAAAATAAATATACAATTTTGAAACAAATAGTTGAATTTGCGACTGAAAAAAATAATTTTTTAGCATAATATTTCAATTTTTAATTAAGATAAATTTTAAAGAAAAAAGTCATTTTTTTACATGTCAGTTCAACTTTCAACCAATTAGTTGCATTTTTGATCAGCAAAGATATCTTTTAAACAAAATACTTGCATTTTCAACAAAATAATTAAACTTTGAATTACATAGTCAAAATTTTAAGCAAACTAGATGAATGCTGAACCAGGAATATATTTTAAAAATTTAGTTAACTTTTAAATCAAAAAGATAGAACTTTTAACAAAAAATCGTGGGATTTTCTTATTATAATTTAATCAGTCAGTTAGAATTGACGCGAAATAATGAGAAAAATGGAAAAAGGAGAAGTTATATAAAATGGTAAAAAAGAAATTCTTGAGAAAAGGGGAAAAGAGTGAAATAATGAAAAGAGTTTAAATTCCGACATACTAAAGTGATTTTCAAATTTATTGACTTATTATTAAACTAAGTTCCTTACATTAATTCTGCAAACCCTCCAGCCCATCACCTGATTTTGATAGCTCCGTTATCAACTTAATTGTTAAAAACAAGTTACATCAAAAAGTACTTAACTGCAGATTTTGACTTGAAGACATAAAATTAATTAATGAATCCATATGTTAGAATACTATTGTACCCTTGACCAGTTTTAAATTATCCACGATAGTTATTTAGAAGTTCGCAGTTCCCATAACATTATCAAACCGTCCAGTGATGGACAAGTAATGCTGCAAGCTTAAAAAAACAGCATGTAATAATGACTAATAAACAAATAATAGCAATACCACAAATCAGCACATTCTGATTTTTCAACTTACACTATCCAGCATTTAATATTTTTACCTTTCATCAAACTCTAAATAAACAGATTTAAAGATCTTCATCAGCAGCTCCAAGGCTGACAGTATGCCCAATTCTAATCTAGCTTTATTTACTGACCTCTATGCAAATATTTTATATCTCTCTCACTTCAGTCTATTCAAAGAAGATTGGCGTTCGATCAAAGTATCAACGTCAGACCTAGAAGCCTTGGCTACCATATTCGCGCTCCTGTTTCTCCTCGTCGCTCATCCTCCACCACCACAATGTGTTTATTCAATAATAACAAATTACCAAACGAATATGTGCAGTCATACTCCATAATTGTGACTTCCGAGCCAGGCGATGGTCTGCATCATACCTGAGCAAGCGTTCTCCCGAGTGCGGAGGATATTTGTATTATAGAAGAACAGGGAGGGCAAGCAAGCAAAAAAAGGCAGAAAGAAAGGAACAGCAGAGGAGGCTGATGATGATGATGCTGATGATATATAATAAAGGCCATGGTGAAACGATGCGTGTAAGAGACCTAACGGATTCGTTCGAATCCTAGGTCATAACGAGGGTGAAAAAGTCTGAACATTCTTTCTCTCTGTCTCTCTTTCCGATTATAGGATTTCCTCCACTTCTGCAACAAGAGTGAAGAAAGATAAAGAATCGACGATCGTGGGTCGTGTCGGAAAGTGTATTCGAGGAAAAGATGAAGGATGCTGGTAGCCGTGCTCCAGTGCCAGGCTACCACCGCGTATATGGTTGCAAACTCTCACGGCCTCTGAACTCAAACTCGTCATAACTGCAAATGGAATGAATACCTGTCTTACTATCCATAGTAGCAGCCACGAGTGGCCATTGCCGTGCTTATACAGGCACTTACTGCACTAACTCACTGAACGTATGGTCTAAGATTGGTTCGCGATATTAAGCGTGCCTTGAGTGTGTATACTGAGCACTCATTGAATGTGTAGGTAAATGAGAGCGTGTGAGACTCTGAGTGCATTGCTGGACGAAAATTAGAACGGCGCGAGGACTATACACTGAGGAGCATTAAGTAATGAAGAAAGATCAACTTTGATGAAAGGACCCGATAGTCATGAAAGGATTATATCCCCATAAAAGGAATCGCACCGCAAGATCTGTAATGAGAAGTCTCTCCTCTAATATCTAAATTGTTGTTAAGACCACCATTAATAATCTAATTAAATTACCGTCTTATCAGAAAACTTACTCTCGACAGTTGTCAGGAAGTTAGAATCACAATTATTGCAATCAGGTTCGTGGAGATCAGAGAGAGAATATTCGTTTTCTTCTTCGCAAAGTACGGTATGGCTGTGAACGTGGAATATGATGCTTTTCATGTTCGTTACATAGAAAAAAATAAGGTTTTATTTTGAAGAAAGATACGGTGTCAAAATTTACGTAATAAAAATGCAACCATAACTGGTCCATATCAAGAGACTAAGCATAACTGAAGTTCAAAACTAATTTGTAAGAAGTCAAATTAAAACAAAATTGACACCCTGTTTTTTTGTGCAGTATAGTGACATTCTAAAATAAACTAGAGTAAATAATTTTTTAATTCACTTTTAAACAGGCTACTTCGTTCAGTAAAATTGTCCCTATAAAAATATTTATCCTCAAACTTTGCATTATACTCTTTCTCAAAGAAAAAAACTCTTACAACTTGGAAAATTGTTAGCCTGAAAAGAAAATTTATCCAATTTTAATTTCTATATGTATTTTTAGGCAGAAAATTAAAATCTAAGGTAAAAATGTCTATGGAAAGACAATGTGTCAAAAACACGATTTCTCAAGTTGCATTACCCAATCGCTTGAGTGCTATAGAGTATAGACATTAGCTATAGATCTTGGGGATGGCGCGAATTGGCAAAATAACCGAAAAATTTCAAATAAAGGACAAATCTACCTAAGTATTGAATCTACATACAACATGTATAGAAGTCAGAGTGTGTCTGTTCGTTGCTTATGCAAATCCACAGTTTGTGACCAATTGGCACCAAATTCTGTACATTTATACTTTGATCTCCTGAACCGGTCATAAGTGT
>JAWWLR010000034.1:44935557-44946722 GCA_035041075.1 Acraspis erinacei
TACGGTAGTCTCAGATTGTGAGTTTGTGTGCGCAACAGAAATAATGTTTGAGAATTGAAAAGAGCTGTCCATTCTCCGATTCTGACACATACGCAGTACTTCGCGTTTTCGAGAATTTACTTTATTTCCCTAGGAGCGTTTGGCAGAAAGGTATTAGGGCTAATGACGTAAGAGTGACAGAGATGGTAATAAAGCACTCTTAGTGCCGCATTGGGCCTTTGAATGTACGTCGTTCCCGCTTGAGTTGGACAACTATATAGTATACGTTCTAAATGATCGGGTTGTGAATGGTCCTGTTCTGCAGCTATCATTGGGAAGGTCTGGGCCAAAATATGGTAACCGTGTGCTAAGGTGGAAAGGATACCGTCTGGACCCGCTAAAATGAAACCCTACGTATCAGACTTCAATCTGTGTGATTGAAGGAAAACAGAAATTAGCTCATACGACGTCCACTGATCCTTCATATTTATGGGAAAGTTGCCGTGCGTCCCCTTGCCGAGGAGCTGTTCGCAGAAGATTTTCTCATGTTCTTTCTCGATTCGCGTCTTCAGATGTGAGTACTTGACATGGAGAACGTTTGACGCGTTTTTCTCAGCCCTGAAAATAAAGTCAAGGCCAAGTGTTTTATCAGCCTCCTCCGCTGCTTTGTACATAAACGCTCCTTTGCCCACTAGTTCATGCTTCTTGACCATTTAAAAAAGAGATTTTCGTCCATTTAAGAATATTTGTATTTTACCCAGAATAATCCTGTTGTGGAGAAATTTAATATTTAGTAATCCGCGATTACCTTGACGACGTTTAGATGTACAGTCGCTGAACAGAAGACTTAAATTGCATGCTGTTGTTCATGTGCAAAACCTTTCGTGACCCGATATCAAAGGATCTGAGTTCGTCCTTCCTCTATGGAACCACTTCAAATGAATATTAATTAAATTGCAATGGCGGGCAAGCATGTTAGTTGCAGATGCTTCTTTCCTCGCTGATAGTTCAGAAGACTAAATCCGTGGGGCGAGAAGTTTATATTTGCATCGAAGAGTATCATGTAGACCTGGCACGTCCTGAATGCGGCTCTCTGGCACGCTTCTGTCGACGAGCTAAGGGTCATCAGGGATATCATTATGTTTCCTTCGCCTCAAATAAACCTCGGCGCATTTTTATAACACAAATTCTATTCGCACCTCCCGAATGAGTATCTCCAAAAGCCCTAACGCTAAATCTAGTTGCTCTTTATTTCTAGCATAGATCTTGAGATCATCTATGTAAAATACATAAGTGACCTGATGCTCTTGGTTTCCAGGTTTGCAGCAGAAGTACACTTCGGAATAGCGTAGTGGGAGAGATAGTGGCAATAATTTAAGGCAAAAGAGGAGAGGGCTCATGGTATCGCCCTGAAAGACACCTCTCTGAAAGGTAGCGTTGTTAGTTCGCACAGAATGTTTTTCAGATGAGATATTAAATTTGGTTTACCAAAGTGGCATCAATCTTTCTATGCACCCCCCGATGTGTGGATGAACATTTAAACTTTCTAACAGACAGATGATAAGTCTATGGGACGTTGAATCGAAACCTTTCCGGCAGTTAATCCAAACCATAAATAACTAGCGATGGTAGGATACTGCGTCCTTGCAGACAAATCTATTGATTAGAAAGTTCTTCCGACGTCTACCGGAGACTTTCTTTAAGCCGCGTGGTTCGTACATCTCTTGTTACACAGGTACGGATGTCCGAACAATCCTACAATTTAGAATAGCTATGAAGACCTTACACAGTGTGTTCAGACAAGTTACTGGTACTGCCCTTCTTTTCACCAAACGCTCCGGAATAGATTTTTCCAACTTTAGATATAAAATGAAATTTAGGGGTAGATGCTGGTGGATTGAAGGAAGCTTCTTTCTCCAGAAGGTCTTGATACCACCTGGTCCCGGAGCAAAGTAGTTCTTCATGCCTCTTCATACTTCATAGACTTCTTTCCATTACGCTTACAATTCCTCTAGTTTGGAAAGATGGTGGATATTAACTGGAAGATCTTGGAAGATTGGAGATAGATCATTGAAAAACTGTTCTTTTTAACTGACCAACTTCTTCCTCCGCTCTAGACTTCTTCTAGCGGCAGTTAGTACACGTATTTTGTCAACAATATGCTGCCAGGATGGTCAACAGCTTTGAATTGTTGAGTGTCTAGTTGCCCAGCCTATCTTTGTACTGAGTTGATGCATTCGTCTTTTTATCTAATGATTAACCGTTGGCTTTCTTTTCTGGTTTGCATTCCTCAAAACTCTCGCAGCATTATACACACTAAAATTAATAGACCAGAGGTTCGACTCCCCAGAAAAATCTGCATGCAGCTCGTCATCCAGTTCAGCTAGATCTTTGGACTTGAAAAGAACCTAGAAGTGATGTTCTCCCGGTCCTGAAGCATCGCTTTTCCACTATTCGATGTCTGTCCACAAATGGTCACAGTTTCGCCTCTCTTCGTCTGTTGCTGGCTTGTTGTAACTGCGGTTGAGTACACGCTCCGTTCGCATAACAAATTTTCCGCAGTTCCTCTGCAGTCGTGTCATGTAACTTTCTTGTGTAGGGGCCATACTGGAATCTTAGCACTCCAGCAGTTCGTACTTGAGTCAATACGTCCACTTGAAAGTGTTGAAATTTTGCCGGTCCATCGAATTCACTTCGTCTTTATTGGCTCCCACAACTCGAGGCTATTCTGCATTGTTGACTGGCCAAATGTCAGACCTGAGCTTTCGATTGTCTTGACCGCACTTACTACAACTATGTTTGATGTTATCATTGACCGCGACTGCTTATACATTATTGTAACCATATTCAGCAGAAACCCTTGGTACAGGGACCCTTCATCCGAAACAAATTTTCGCAGATAGTCACAATATGATAAAATTTAATCGCAGACACAAAAAATACGAAGTTGTAGTTTTTAAAAAAGATCAAAGGGCATAGTTTAGGTTTTCTTTATTTGAAAAGGACAGATTATTAATGTTTAAATTCACAAGCGAACAAAATTATAAGAATAAAAAATATTTGAAATATTGTAAACTTTTGATATGATTATAAAGTTTAATTTTTAATAGATCCTCGAGAAATAAAACTTCAACGAAATTTATCCCTAATTATCCTATGCTTAATTTAAATAAATACTAAATACACTTTTTTTTTTAATAATTTATTATGCTTAAATACGAAAATGTTCGATTCTTCCCAATCATTGTAGAAACGTTTCAAGATAAAGCACTTAATAAGAACTCTATTACATACTCTATTACAGAAACTCGATTCGGATTAAATTTCTTTTCTAAAAATATAATATATAAATATCTAAAGAGCCGGGTAATTAGGGAAAACAGGGTTTTGAATGGTTAATTTAAAAAAATGAATAATATTAATATTAATTAATAATATATTAATATGTATTATTTTAGTAATGTAATGGAAGCTTCTATAATGTGTCCCATAAAGGTTTACATTTTTCTTGCACCTTCTTCCCTATTCCTTTACATACGCCCCACACACTTACTTGGTGGTGGGAGGGGGGGACCTACAGTTTAAGGTTGGTTCCGAACCACCAAGAGCAACAACCTTAAGTACTTAAAGAACCTTTTTCTCTAGAGGTACCGATCCCACGACTCTCCGGAGATGAACAACTCCCTTGCTAGGCTAGTGTTCACCGCATGGGCCACCGAGAATCTTCCAGAGTGCGAAGCGGGAATCGAACCCCGGAGCCGACCTATAATATATCAAAATTCCTATTTCTATGCAGGTTTTCTTTAAAAAATCACGAAATGATTTCTGTTAACATTCTAAACAAAGTTAATAACCACATCCTTTATTCAGGCATATGACGACACATAAATTCGTTTTTTTCCATGTTAGTCCTTTTAATTGGGAACTCCGTGATAATTTCAGCAACTTTCATAATTGTTTGATAAATCATAATACTTCTTCAAACAAACTTAACAAACAAATGCATTATTTCGGTAATTCAAAGCAAAAATTAATTATGATTTTAAAATTAAATAAAAATAAAAAATTATAATAATTGTTAGTCAATTTAGTTTTTATATCTTATTAGTTTTATTATCATAATAAAACTGCAGCTTCCGGATCGATTAAAATTACCTGTTTCTTCGACTTTTGTCTATGATACACTATTTTTGGAACCGTTACAATCAACATTTTTCACCCATTTTATTATTATCCTTGTTGGTACCTTTTTGATTTTTATTTAATTCTAAATTCAATCCTGAAATTATTCGTGCTAACAAAGCCTTGATTCATAATTTCAGCATGAATGCAAGCAATGAATTCAGGAAAGGTTATTCTTACTATTAAATTTTAATAGCGCTGCAGAAATTGTTTTATACATTTTTCGTTTATTGTGTCATAAAAAAAACAACTTGAAATAATGTTACTCTACTAAGCTTAGGCGATTGAAATAATTTTTCTATTATTCAAGAGCAAAGGGAATGTCGATCAGAAAAAATGATGATTTTTTTTTAATTTGTACCTTCTTATTAATCTCGCAATCTTTTAAAGAAAAACCTCATAGATTTTGCACTTGATTAAAAATTATTTTTTAATTGCAGCCAATCTCAGCTTTTTACTAATTGAATAAAATTCCTTAAAATTTCGTCCCGGTCACCCAATCACATCCATATCCATTCCCCTAAGAATGCGATGCCCAATAATCAAGGTTTTTTCCTAATTCATTGTTAATAGAGTAGTTATAAGCTGGATATAATGAAGTGTTAAAATTTTTTGAAGACATCTTTATTAATGTTTCCGAGGGTATGCATTTGCAGCCTGGGGCAAGAAATTAGCGAATGACCTGACGACGACAAGGCCGAGAAGAAGAATTACGAAGAGTCCTGGTGGTCGAAAGACCACGGTTATCAACCTGAGTATGTATAAGGTGCGAAGGTGGCTTGGCTCTCATGCACCTGCTACCATCATTATCATCAACCGGCACTCCAGAAAACACGGGAGCAGAGACGATTCGAGTCTAATTTCTGCCTAGGGGCAGTGCAATCCGCTCATTGCTGCTGGACAGTGCTCTCTCCGATTTACTTTGCGCCATACGACTAACGACGCTGTATATAATGGTGCAACGACAGCCTGCAAAGAGCACCGCCAGTTAGATACAACGTGAGGAATATCTAGACAAATGAATCGCTATTAGAATAAAACTTTATGGCTTTTCAAGCGATAAAAAAAGACCCATTTGTCCTTAGAGCCCCTTCATTAAATGCAGAGCCTCAGTGTTGCCTTATGAGGCTATTGAAGCTTGCATGGCTCGCTAAAGAGTAACTGCGATGAAAAAATAATAATTTTCAAAGTGTGACGCAGGTATGATTTACGCGTTCCATCAGCGTCTTTTTAGTTTTTAAAGTGGCCGTTCACACAACAGAAGTAGCGACAGTGAATAAGCATGTGCGCAGTACAATAATGAGTGCATAATAATCCTAGTAGTATTCTGGGCGCATGATAGTACTTCGTTGTGGCCCGTGTACGATAATGGTCACGTCATCCTAATCTTTTATGCCAGACATGGTAAACATGTGTTTGCAATAACCTGCGTCAACGTTTCGCGCTCACCCACGCCTCGTTATTGCAAACTCAGGCTTAGGTAAAAAGACTGAGATAGCCTCCTCGTTATAAAATATAAAGGTTCTGTCCGAAAAGTATCCGACCTTGTGTTAGGTATCCCTTAAAGTCACCTTTCGGAATAGCTAACAACTGGTTCGTTGCATTCTGTTATATTTCCTCTACGTCTTGAAATCGAACTCCTTTTAGAGGATGCTTCATTTTAGGAAACAGCCATAAATCATAGGGAGGCAGATCAGGACTGTATGTGGGCTGCCGTAGTTCTTTCAGGCCGTGTTTCATCAGAAATTTCTGAGTAAGCTGCGCTGAATAGGTAGGTGAGTTGTTTTAGCGAAGGAACCGTCCCAACTTTTCAAACATCTTGGAAATACTCTTTGTTTACTGTTTGACCTGTCGGGTGATATTTCTGGTCTCTCATCACTTTGAATCGCAAATTATTTTAGTCTACCAGCAGCAGCCAGAGAACAAAATTTTTCAGCCAGACGACTCATTCCCAAATCTTGACTAAAAATTCCCCAAACAATATTTTTGGAATCCCGAGGTCTTCCTCTATCGCTCTGACTGTTACGACCACTTGTAAATTTCCTAAACCATTCTTTGAGTATCACTCACATCCCCATCGTCATACACTTTCGGATTCATAATGACCGTTTTCGAACATAAATAGCGAAGCTTTTGGCAATATTCTATGCACACTATTTTCTTCGGTGTGTTCCTTCATCCTGAAATGCAACACGTACATGGTGAGACTTTTTTATCCGAGAGAGACTCTCGGATGCCCCCCTTAAAAGTCAAATACTTGTTTTTGACAATATTACAATTATTAACAAAGTTAAGGCACAAGCTCGGATAATTTCCGGACAGACCTCGAACTTTCGAAATTAAAAAGGAGAATTTGGCTACAAAGCGCTTAGAAATGATTGCAAGCATCTAAGATGACAAGGAATTTGCGAATTTAAATTTCAGGTGTTGAGTTTCTTTACCATTTCATGTGGCATAATCGGCAATATTGTATAATATTGTCAATAACTCTGGTAGTTCACATTTCCGCTTTAAGCGAGGGGAATGGTATTCTCTCTCTTTATCGAGATACGTGAATGTATTTCCGACAACAAGAATCGGTTATCTCGAGAGTGAGGTATATAAGCTAAGGGAATCGGGAGAATTTGAACGGAGTGACGGGAATTACGTCGTCCTGCGAGAAATGCCGCTTTACTGGGATCGCGTATCTTTACCGATATAAGTGGCCATTGGTCTGTTCCGATGGATCGATTGAACCGCGAATGGATTGCATTCAAATTATGCCACTCCAATAGCGATACCTGCATCCTAATTCGCCGCACGATTTATTCATCTGTCGGTCATCGGTCGCATCTAGAGACGCTATCTTCAAATTGATTTAGCAGAAAATTAAGCTTTTACTCTCTTCCTTATATTTTATGTGTGGCGATATATATTTAAAATTTTTGCTTCAGTCCTTTATCAGATAACTTCCTATTCTGTCTGATCATATCCTATCGTATCAGATTCTATTTAATCGTACCATATTCCATCCGATTGGATCCTATTCTGTCTGATCGTATCTGACCTATTCAACTCAACCATATTTCATCCGATTATGTCTTATCCTATCCGATTCTGTCAGATTTTACCCGATTATGCCATAATATACACGATGCCACCCTATTCTATGATATTTTATCCGATTCTGATTCTGGTCAGTAATGTAACGATTCTATCCTGCCCTCAAAAGTAAACAACTTTTACATATTTTAAATAATTGCGCAGTATATCGCTACTTCTACGAAAATATACAAATAAATCGGCCCGCTGCAAGTTTGAGCGTGCCACATCTGGGCACATAATTTTTAGAATGAAAGATCAAAGTATCGACAGCTGTAATTTGGCGATTGTAAATTCTCTTTTTGTTAACCCATCGATGGCGCACTGGGGTCAAAAAGACCCCAGATATGAAAATTCATGAAAATCTATTTGAAAATAGTACTTAAATGGCCCACTCAGCTTATCCAGGTACCCCTCAAAATCCCCCAAAAATTCAATTTTTTGCTATTGTTTAACTTCTACCACCTTTTTTTAATATATAAAATAAATTTTGAACCAAATAATCCACATCATTCTTTAAAGTTACTATCCAAGAGTGTTTAAAAAATGCAGATACTCAAAATAAAAAATGGGCTCATTGTGGGAACCCATTTTCGCTTGGGGTCAAAAAGACGCCAGTGTGCCAGCTATATTACGCGTCGAGAAGTGTGCCATCGAGGGGTTAAATCTCCTTCGGCTTTAACGAATAGATTTTCATTACGTGTCATGTTTTGTCTCCCGGATCGCTTTTGCAGAAGTTTAATTGTTTAAACTTATTTTTTACGAGTGGAAAAAATGTACACGTCCTATTTAATTCAAACATTTAATCAAAATGATAGGATGGAAATATTTAATTGCAACAAAGTTCGTTCAAATAAAAATTTATTGTAAGTTTTATCATGCGTCATAAAAAAAAAAAAATTTGATCTGTAATTACATACTCAGTAATATTATATTCATTGTTCAAAATCATAGAAAAACAATTTTTCCAGATATCAGATTTTGGTATGACATCTTTATTAAGTATATATTTTATGCTTACAATCACTACTGAAAACTTTTGATAGGAGTGTATCAAAAAAAAATAATACTTTTCAATCCGTTTTCTCTATTTGCAATTCTAAGAATTTCCATTACATTTCTATTAAAAGCTTTTGACAAAAAGTTTATCAAAACATAGTTTTCATTATTTAAACAACAATCCCCAGAAATGAGCAAATATTGCACTTTCTATCAAAAATCAGTAAAACTATCAAATGTTTTATTATACTTTAAAAGATCTATTTTTTGTTCATTCTTTTTATTTTGATTTAATTTTACCTAAATATACAGAATTTTAATCAAAATAATTTTTTGCCTAGATAGAGAATCTATAAAATTTTATAATTTTCTATACTTTTTTCAGAAGGGAGAGCAGCTACCTCTTTAATTTTTGTAGTTCTCTGCCAGCCAACCATAAAAATATAATCATTCATAAGAAAGAATTGACGAGTAATAGTTTATTACTTTGTTGATTTCTGCATCGTTAAGAATTTAGATGAATAATTTATATTATAAATATTGACTTAAAATATGATAAAATTCACAAAAAACTATAGGTATCATTATTGAAAATATTACCTAAGTTTAAATTCTATTATTTTATAGAGTATTTACCACCAAAATTAACTCACAAAAGGCTCTAGTACTCTATATATTTAATTATTAATCTATCAGCTGGTTTGAACAATGTTTTCGTCTTTTAAAAAATAAATAAAAAATAAAATTATTATTAAAAAATCAGTTAGTTTTTTTGACATTTTACAAGTTTTGAACGAGTTTCTTATTTCTGTCTTTCCATTCATTATGTTCCTCGAATGCTTTAAGTACACATTTCTTTACAGAATTACACTATAATTTTTTATTGTTTTCTTTTTACATTCTACTTTCATATTAAGGAAAAAATATTAATATAAAACAATATGGACTACAGATAACAAAAGCCTTTCACTCAGAGAATGGGAAAATATTTTAATTATATATTGCAAAATTGGGATAAATTGTGTGAAGATAACCTGGATATCCAAAAACGTCTTCACAAAAATTAGAAAAAAAAACAAGAACACTTTTTGTAGCTTCTGGGGTAACGTGGTTCGTCATTTCGTAAGTAGATGGCACCAGCTGGACTAGACTGGGGATCATTTTGCTTCCATAATATCCACATGAGACTACTTGATAGAATATGAAACTTAACGTAGACTTCAGTAAAGCTGAACATGATTTAATAATTTAAATTACTGATTATAAATAATATAAAATAATGATAAATTCGATAAGTATATATATTACGGCCCTATCTTCCGTAAAACGCAGCACTGTGCTATCTCAAATTTGACATTTAAAGGCAGAGCTGATGAAAGTCCAAACCGCAGTGAAAATCCAAATGTAAACAAATTAATAGTATAACCTTTAATAAGAATAGTTATGGAATACATTTTACGGTTATATTAAAGTTTGCTTGTGACAGTGTATTCAGCAGTATTATGTGGTTTCTATATTTTATATTTACTATAAATGAATGTTATTACATGGTTTTATAAATGTTACTCCCTTTTATGCATTCAAGTGATTGCGAAGTCTCCCTCTGATTTATCGATACACACTTAAAATATTAAAAATGTATTAAATTCGGATAAAATAAAATTAATTGGTCGAAACACTTATCGTCAAACATCAATAATAGTAATAATAATAATAAATTATTTAATTAATTAATTAATTCATAATTTTCTAATGCTGAGGTTGACGTACTGCATGTTGAAGTGGTCATTGAATTTGACAAAGAAGAACCTGTTTATTTAAATCTTTAAGACACAAGCATTGTTTTTAAACCACAAGGTGCAAATATTTATCAAAAATCCTAAGGAAAGTGAAGGGGAGGTAGAAGGAGAGAAAAGCGAAGAAAGGTGGAACAAAGGGGGTGGGGGTTGAGAAGGCGTATGGTGGCCGAGTAAGGGTATACCACCCAGCTAAAAATTAATAAATCCTGCTCTTAAACAAACAAACTCCACCCACTCGCAGATCGGATAAGCCGAGACCTATTGATTTATTAATTTAGAGCTGCCCATTCTAAGATGTGGCGTGGTAACTTTGCCTCGCTTCGCTGTTAGTCGCTTCGGAGCCGAAGTTAAGGGATCCGCTATCATCGTGGTATCGGTAATTATAGCTCTGGACGCGGGCGCGCGTCGGTTACGTTCATTACTGAATTATCGGCTGCGTTCAGCAAACAATGCACCTCTTTCAACCACCACTACAACCCCCCCCCCACTCATTCTCTCGCTCTCACTATTTCTCTCTTTTATTCCCTTCAACCCATTCCCAGTTTCCCACTCCGTCCCTCTTCCACCCGATTAAAATCCTACTCTTCGTTCCTCTTTCCATCAGGCGATCAAGGCTTCTCTCCGCACCCTCTGTAACCCAGAGTGCTATCTGATGGGCCAGAGGCTGAACTACGACCGGGTCTCTCCATTCTATCCTTCTTCCGATCCATTCCTTTCTCTCTCATCTTTTTCTTCTCTCACCGTTTTGCCAAGATCTACTCTCACTGTCGTCTCCTGCCCACGAGTTTCACAGCCTTCGAGGAAAGTGTCTTCTAATATGGGGTTGTGATTTCAAGAGTGCAATTTCAATATTTAACTATGTGAACTCGAATATTCTTCAGATTGCGATGTTAAGCCAGCAGTGTAGATTTAATTGCGTCTCCTTATTGAAAACTCTGACGGCGTAAGCTAGGTCGTAGTCTACCTAGGACGCTACATTAGAAATGACATCGGGAATTACGACGCAAACGACGTAGGAACCGACTTCGTAAACTGCTTCGAAAATCTGAGTATAATTGAACCGCCGCATCGTAGAACGGGATATAAAATATTTTTCGAGGAGTGTGAGGGCCCCTGGTCGCTTTT